>JAJIBD010021914.1:0-403648 GCA_021461705.1 Cryptotis parvus | reverse complement strand
TTGGCAGGGTTATCGTCTGTAGAAATGAAAGCATAGCCTCTTCCCCCGAATGAGGAGGTGACCTGCAATCCATTTATCATCAATTTTCACCCAGATAGGTGAATTGACTGTTTTTTTGAGTTTGCATATCTTCTTGAAAGTGACGTTCAGCCGCGGTATAGGGATCTCCTTGAGGTATATTTAAGAAGTTTAAGGTGAATAATGTTAAAGATAAAGAATCCATTGGAGGCATGCTTGTTTTTCGTTGCTTTAATAGCTGAGTTTTAAGTGTTCTGTGGGCACGTTCAACTATTCCTTGTCCTTGTGGATTATATGGAATTCACTGTAATATGTTTGATCTGCCATTCCTGCAAAAGGATTTGAAGGTTTTTGCTGGTGTAAGCAAGGACCATTATCTGTTTTTATGGTATGGGGAATACCCATGACGGAAAAGCACTGGAGTAAAAATGAACAAAACAGATTTAGCTCTTTCAGACGTCATAGGAACAGCCCATATGAACCGGGAATATGTATCGATGACCCACATGAAGGAAAGGTTTGTTGGGAAATAAGTTAGTATGAGTTATATCCATCTGCCACAATTGGTTTTGTCTGTAAACCTCGAGGATTTGCTCCTGCTACATGAGATGTACAATGTAAAAGAGCACAGACAGGACAGTTGCGGACAATTTGTCTAGCTTGTCTCCATGGGATGCCATGGTGTACATGAAGGCGGCGGGCATTTGTATGTAGAGTCTGGTGCTCTTCCTCAGCTGATTTAAATACTGGTGCTGCCAAGAGATCTGCTGCTTCGTTTCCTCGAACCATTGGCCCGGGAGTCGGCTGTGAGAACGGATGTGGGAGATGTATATAGGGGAATGTTCTATTTCGGAGGAGATCTTGTAGTTTATGGAGCAGCTCCTGAATTATAGGATTATGGGCATTTAAAGAAGCAGTGACAATTCCAGGAAATAAACCAACTACATATGCAGAATCACTCACCACATTACATGGGCCAGATACATGGGATAGTAAATGTATCAGGGTGGCGAGTTCCACTTGTTGGGCAGATTTATAATTTGTATGCACAGTAGTGGTCAACGAAGGACCTGTAATTCCATCTGATGAGGAGCCATCAATATAATACACTGGAGCATCAGGAATGGGAGAGGAGCGGACAATGGTGGAAATTATAAAAGGTGTCCTTTTCAGAAATTCCCAGGTTTTTCCAGCTGGGTAATGATAAGATATTTCTCCTGAAAAATCTGCTAAAGCTCTCTGAAGGATTTCACTGAGTGGTAAAACAGCTTCAATTTCTTTTTTAGGGTCAGGTAGTACAATTACATGGGGATCATGTCCAAGTAATACTTGGGTTCTTGATCTTCCCTTAATTATAAGGTTAGCTATCATCTCAAGGTAAGGTGTAGCAGTACGAATCTGCTTGTTATGTAAGTAAACCCATTCTAACGGTCCAGATAATTGGGCTATAGCAGCAGTTGGAGACTCGGGAGTGTTGAAGACCAAGAACCATACGTTTTCTCCGGGATTAAATCTGGAGAGGTAAGATTTTTGAAGCGGATTCATGAAAAAAATCTAATTCCTTCTGAGCTTTAGGAGTTAGCTGCCTTGGGCTATTTAAAGCAGGATCACCTTCAAGGGTGTGGAACAGGTTACTGAGCTCACAGTTAGGAATACCAAGGGAGGGGCGCACCCCAGTTGATATCCCCCCAGCAGTTTTTGAAAATCATTCAAGGTTTTGAGCCTTTTCTGACTAATGGAGATCTTTTGAGGGCGCACTGTAGTGCGGTCAAGAGCATAGCCCAAATATTCATATGGAGGCTGCATCTGGATTTTCTCCGGGAGCTACTTGTAAGCCAGCCTCTGGTAAAACTGTCATTACATCATTATATAAATTCTGGAGATCTCTGGAATTATCACAAGCTAGCAGGATATCATCCATGTAGTGGATGATGTATGCACCAGGAAATTTAGCACGAATGGGTCGCAAAACCTCATCAACAAAGTGTTGACACATCGTAGGTGAATTAGTCATTCCTTGGGGGCAATACTGTCCACTGAAACCTACGTAAAGGACCTTTATGATTAATGGAAGGGACTGAAAATGCAAACCTTTTCCGATCATCTGGGTGGATAAGTATGCTGTAAAAGCAGTCTTTTAAATCTATGATAATTAGCGGCCAATCCTTAGGAATAGCTGCTGGAGAGGGGAGCCCAGGTTGTAGGGCTCCCATGGGGACCATAGTAGAATTTACATTCCTTAAGTCAATCAGCAAACGCCATTTGCCTGATTTTTTTCTGTATTACAAAAACAGGAGAATTCCATTCTGAAAACGTTTCCTCAATATGTCCTAATTTCAGCTGTTCTTCCACTAGATTTGTTAGCGCCTCTAACTTTTTGGTATTGAGGGGCCACTGTGGTGTCCATATAGGTTTGTCAGACTTCCACTGAATACGGATAGGTAGTGGGCGCTTAACCACAGCGGCCCCAATTAAAAAGGGTTACTCCCGGTGTTAGGCTTATTATGGAGAGCTGGAATTGGTGCTCGACGGGAATTGGACGAGGTATGTGGATTACTGCCCCCCACTGCTCCAGCATGTCTCGACCCCCATAAAGTTAAAGGCATAGGGGCTATATAAGGCTGGACCATGGCTACATTCCCTTCAGGGCCAATACACGGCAGCCACCTGGCACTCTGTCGGAGAAGAGAGGAGGAGATATTGCCTACCCCGCTCAGGCTATGGGACACTTTCTTTAGGGCCCAGTTAGAGGGCCAATACTTGGTGGAGATTATGGATATGTCTGCCCCTGTATCCAACATGCCTTTGAATTTCCTTTTATAAATTTCGATGGGTATAACCGGCCGCTTGGCCTGAGAAATTCTGGCAGTGTACCCAACTAGATAGTTAGCAGGTGGCTGGTGGGCTTGGTTCTGTGTGGCTGCATAACCAACAATGAAGTTGGCAGAATGGTTGGTACTGTTTAAGCCACCAGCTGTAGGGTGTTCGGACTGACTACACGGATCCTCAAAAAATAATAATAGTTTAGCAAGTGGTTCCCCTTTTTTAAAAGTCCATTTGGTTGGCACAGATATTGACAGTATTATCTCTCCATGAGATTCAGGATCCAGAAGTCCGAAATGCACCATAATTCCCTTAAATTTCAGCCAATCGCTCCCCTGAATTAAACCCATACTACCTGGGGAGCAGGTCCTTTTTATCCCTGTTTTTAGCATGTAGGGGTCTTGACTTGGGTATATTGTGACAGTCTTAGGGCAGAGAATGTCGAGACTGTCACTGCCTGATGGGGTAGGCCAGAGAGCATTTATTGACTGTAATTCTGTGGATTCTGATTCGGAGGATACTGGGCAGGTGGAATGAAGGAGAGTGCCCCTGGATTCAGCTGGGCCTGGGGCTGGCCCCCACCCAGTTTCCCGCATTAGGGGAGGAATAGATGTTATTTGAGCCTGCGGAGCTTGTGGAACCTGGGGAGGGGGTCCATGTAACATTTCCTATAAAGGGATTATTACAATGTTGCCCTGTATTGATAGTTTTAGGAGATGGGCAATCTCTACGGGTGTGTCCCCTTCTTTCCGCAGCTAAAGCAGGTTATCTGTCCAGATGAAGCCTGAGGCTGACTTCGCCTCCAAGACCTACAGTCTCTGGCCCAATGTTTTCCTTTTCTGCACCTTGGGCATGGTCCAGGTGGGGCCCTTCGAGGGGGTGGAGCTGCGATTATTAGAATAGTTTCTCCATTATTGTTTATCCTTTGAAGTTTATTGTTTTTCCCCCTAGAGCTGTCTGACTTGTTTCTCCCCTAGAGCTGTCTGACATTTCATCCCTCTCCTGATCCTCCTGCTGTATGGGATAAGCCTCTATATCATCCTGTGTTTTATGGGAGGTTAAACCGACATTTCTACAGGCCTTTAGATACCCCATGAGGTCATCCTTTTCCCTAATACCATATAGTAATGCTCGACATTTTTGATTAGCATTCTCATATGCTAAGTTTCGCTTTTAGGATTTCTTGAGTGGTTGGGTCTTGAACCTGTCTTTGGATTGTTTCACATAATCTCCCAACAAAATCAAAGTATGGTTCATCACGACCCTGGTAAATTTTTGTATAGCTACCTAGAAATTCTGGGTCGGAACCTACTCTTTCCCACACCTTTAATGCTGTCTCCCGAACGAATTTTAAAATAATTCAGGTAATGTCGCTTGTTTTGCTTTATCTTTCCATTCACCTTCACCTTTTAGCATGGCAAAAGTTATAGTATGGCCTGATTCCTTTTCTCTTAAAGTGTCAATATTCTGGTTAACCTCATCTGCATACCACATATGCCATTGCATGTACTGTGATTTGTTTAGACAAGTATCGGCTACCGTTTCAAAGTCTCCCAATACCCACTGACTACTTTCGCTCCAATCAGCTAAATATTTTAAAGTATAAGGACTTGATATTCCAAACCTGTCGCAAAGCCTTCCTAAACGGGGTTATTGCCTCAATTTTTAAGTCTTCATGAATCGGTTTTACTTTATCTTTAGATTGGTCATGAGAAAGATTGCTGGGCTTTGCTCTTTGACTCGAGCTAATCTGTTTCTCCCCTTCTTCCTCATCAGAGCTTGTAGTATCTGGCAGAGGAACATCTACCCCATTGAGGGTATTAACTCTGGAGAGATTTTCAGCTTGGGAATTTGCCTCCTCTGGGTTATCAGCCACATTAGAATTCTTTTTAGATTTTTTTGCTGGGAGTGTATACACCTTTTTCAAGTCTACAGTTTTGGGGCGTGTTTGTGAACGGCTTTTAGTTGGTTCACGCCTCAGTATTGGGTATGCGCTACATCCTGATTGATAAGTTATGAAATCAGAAATCTCCCCCTGCGTAACACATCCATTTCTTGGTTTAAGTTTTCAAGTTTCCTATATGTTTCTTCCTTTTGTTCTTTCAATCTTATGTGTAACTTCCAAACCTCCTCTTTCTGTCCATCTATTCTATCTCTCTGTCTGTCAATTTCTTCCTCTAAGATAATGCTGATTTTATCGATATCCTTCTTCTGCTCTTCAAACTTTACTTCAAATTTTAAATCCTGTTTAATAATTTTACTTTCCTGTTCTTCTAATTTTTCTTTGAATTTTAAATCCTGTTCTTCTAATTTTTTCCTTGAATTTTAAATCCTGTTCTTCTAATTTTTCCTCAAATTTTAAAATCTGGTTAATAATTTTACTTTCCTTCATTAATAGGATATAGATACCAGTGTTTTAATAAATATGGGAAATTGTAATGGCAGATTAAAACTCACCACTGAATATACAAAAAAAAAAAAAATTTTACTTTCCTGTTCTTCTAATTTCTTTTCAAATTTTAAACTCTGTTTAATAATTCTGTCCTCAAGCTTTAAGACCAGTCTACCTGTAGCTTTATGATCCTCACTTATTTCTTCAATCGCTGAGTAAATCTCGTCCCTTAAGATTGCATTCAATTTATTACTTTCTTCCCTCTCTCTATTAAACATTGTCCTTACGCAAAGGTACAGTTTAAAAATCGCAAGGACCCAGATGATTTGTGAAAAGATAGAGTAGTTCTCAGAAAGGAACTTTATAGACTGGGCTATGTATGGCTCCGAGCCAATAAAAGATACAATGTATCTATACCATGAGATATCCATCATTTTACTCACGGTTCGGAGGCAGATGATGTCTGTCCGATGATAATTAGACCAGATGATGTTCGTGGTGCCCACCCAGGGACGCCAAATGTCGGGGCGCTCCACGGGGTCCCCGACAGTGCCGGGAAGCGAAGTTCCCTTCTACCTCGGCCGGGCGAGGAATGGATGAGCACTCAGGGATCCGATGAGGTTTTAAAAAGACTTTACTTATCACAGGTTCAGGCATACAAATCAGCAAAAGGAAAAACCCGATGCTTAGGATTCCAGGCTAGAACCCCAGCCACGTGTAGGCCAAGATGGCGACCACCACGTGTATCGGCTTTGGGAAAGGAGAAGAACACTTCCAAGCAGGGCGACCGCTCACAGCGAGCCACAGCCCCCAAAGAAGTGCGGGAGAGTGAAAACCGGCTAGTTTATACCCATGCAACTCAGGCCTTCCTCCCATTGTTATGGAAAGCAGGGAGTGTTAAATGTCCTTAGATAATCCCTCCCTGCACCTCACCTAGGCCCTTTAGTATGCTAATGTTTTGAGCCAAATGCCCTTAAAGGAGTCCTGCAACACAGGTACACCTAGCAGAGCAGACCAGCTTTCCCAGTTGCGCGACGGCGCAATATGTGTGGGTGAATATTCTACCCACCCCTCTGAGAGAGCCCCACAAAGTAATGAGAGTATAGTGCCCACACAGCAGAGCCTGGCAAGCTCTCCAATGTGTGTTCGATATGACAAAACCAGTAACAAAAATGTTTATTTTCCTGACCCGAAAGAGCCCTTAATACAGCAGCAGTAAGAAAGGTGAATAAGGAGTGCCTGATAAAATTTCACGGCCATACTAGGCTGCCAAAACGAAGAAGGACTAAAATGACTGTCTGTACTTTCAATGCACGTACACTGGCATTGGAAGCATATATTGAGGGCCTGATGGTGCAAGCGCAAAGATCAAGTACGACATCATTGGTCTGACTGAGACGAGGAGGCATCAGTTGCATCATGCTGTATTTGACACCGGAGAAGAATTGTTCCTTGGAACATGCAACGAAGGAGGCATCGGTGGCATTGGTGCCCTTGTCAACATGAACATGGCTGTCAACATTGATTCATTTGAATGCCTAACAAACCGGATAGGATGATTATACTTGAAGAGATGTGGCCCACTGCCAGCAATTTCTATCTTCATTGTCTATGCACCAACATCCACATACAAAGGAGATGAAATTGAGAAATTCTACATGGAACTAGAGGAGTTCTATAAAAAAGATCACACCTTCTACAAGATCATAGTCGGTGATTTTAATGCCAAGATAGGACTGAGAAGATTGGCTGAAGAACTCCACATTGGGACCCATGGCCTAGAACAGAATGAACAGGGTGAGAGACTATCTGAGTTCATCATGTCCACCAAGACCATTCATGGGAACTCACAGTTCCAGAAGGCTGAAGCGGAACGTTGGACATGGGAATCTCCTGGTGGACAGCTCCACGATGAAATTGACCACATTATCTTCAATCGACGGTTTTGTCTGACCGATGTTGCTGTCGTCCCCAAATTCCAAACAGGATCGGACCACCATCTCCTTCGTGCACAATTACACTTCCCGCAATGGGGAGAAAAGGCTGCAAAGTTTAAGAAGAGAACTCCCAGAACGACCTGCAACTGGGAACTCATTGGCACCATTGCAGCAACATGCAAAGATACCACCATTGATGACATCGATGAAGAATACAACCAACTGGTTCAGCACCTCCATGATTGTGCGAAGAATGCTGAGAGAGAGAAAAAGACACAAAAGGATGCCTGTCTTCTCAAACTCTCAAGCTCATTTGCCAACGTGGCAAGACACAAGCCTCAGGAGACCAAATCCTAACGTCCAAGCTTACTAAACGGTGCAGAGAAGCGATAGAAGAAGACCTCAAAGACAGAAGAGCAGAAATACTGGAAAATGCAGCAGAAGCCAGGTAAAGCATTCACACCACTCGCCTGTCCTTCGCCAACTATAAGACCAAGATGACTGCCCTCCGACGCCCTGATGGATCTATCACATCTTCCAGAAAGGCAATGGAGAAGATTATCCAGGACTTCTACTCAAATCTCTTTGATAGCCACGTCCACCTGCCCACATACCAAATTCCACAGGATGGATATGTCATTCCCAACGTTCTCCCTTCTGAAATCCTACATGCCATCCTCGTCGGTAAAGAAGGGAACAGCACCAGGCCTAGACATAGTCAGACCCGAACACCTGAAGAATCTGCCATCTGTACTCATCAATACACTAGCTCGGCTCTTCCCACGCTACCGGTTCGAATGTAAGGTACCCTCCCAATGGAAAACCAGCAGGACAGTTCTACTGTTCAAGAAGGGAGACATTCATGACATCAGCATGTTCTGTCTGATGACCATGCACTCAGCACTCTCTACATTACATGTTCTGTCTGATGACCATGCACTCAGCACTCTCTACATTGCATGTTTTGTCTGATCACCATGCATAACCCAAGAAAAAGCACTTTCAGTCAGACTCTCTACATTGCATGCTCTGCCTGGTTTCCTTGCACTCAGATTCTCTACATTGCATGTCCTGTCTGATCACCATGCACTCAGCACTCTCTACATTGCATGTTCTGCCTGATCAGGCCAGCAGCTTCTTTCAGTTTGGTGTACTTCCTTTACTCTCTCTCTCTCTCTCTCTCTCTCTCTCTTCTCTCTCTCTCTCTCTCTCTCTCTCTCTCTCTGAACCCAGGATATTTATAAAGTACTAAAAAGTTGCATGACTTGGGAGTGGGCATTGCAGCCTGGAGTGAAGATCTGATGAATAAGGTCCTGTGAAAGCAGGAAATCAGGGAGTCCTTGGCAAGAAGAGAGGATGCATGCATGCTCCAGGGCCCTCTGTGTGTGCTCAGTGTGGAAGCATTGGGGTACCTTGCAATGGAAAGATTTATGGCAGGGTAGAGAAGGGTGGGACAGAACTACACTTGTGGAAGAGCTAAAGGAGTAGTGATGTTTATGGGGCTGTTCATTGGGTCTTGAGGTTTCTGTCATGATAAGAAGGAAGTAGGAAGTAGAATTCTAATCAAATGGGATGCTGGATAAATTATAAGTAGAAAGTGAAGGTCACATCAGGAAAAAAGAGAAAATATGCCAACATTATTACAGTGTCAAGGACCAAAGACAGACATGAAGTATCCCAATTTGGGTAAGAATGAAGAGGGTCTGAGAGCCAGGTCAATGCATTTAGATTTATAAATTAGGACATTTTCAGAATTCAGCATTGAAAAGCTGACTCTACAGAGTGGTGAGCTAGAAAAGAGGAAAGAGAAACACAAAAAGTTATGATCAATTCTTTACAATGAGCCAAGCATGAGTTGAGCAAATAAAACTCAGGTTTAGAGCAAAGGTATTTCAAGCAAATTGTGAGATCAGCAGCTTGAAGACCAGAATGGAAGCCAGAAGAGGAAGGACATAGTCAGGACAGAGGACCAGCTGACCAAGGAGAATGGGCTGGGCCTGGGAAGCTGCCCGAGAGTCTCCCAGTGTGTGAGTCCCCTCCATGCTGACACTTTGGCCCCTGGGAGTTTGGGTAGAACCCAAGAAAAAGCACTTTCAGAAAAACTCCAAAGTGGCCCTTACACCACATTCTGAGTCTTTCCAGCTTCAGTTGTGAGACACAAACACACACCTAATGACCCCAAGAGTCCTTGATTGCCTCCATAGTTCCTTTCCACCCTGCCTATAGCACAGCCCTACAAGCGCTTGGATGCAGCCACTTCCCTTCAAACCCACAGCTCTGATTCCCTTTACTGGCAAGAGCTAACCCGGCTTGTCACCAAAGTGGCAGCCCAGTCTAGGAAACATTGCGTTTTCCAATGTAGCAAAGGATTCAACTGTTTGTCTCATCATTCCCTGTTCATGCCACCAAGGTGCCCCTTGTTTCTAGTTAATCAGAATGAGCCGACCCGGTTTATGCTCACCTGGTTTACGTATCACTGCGTCATTGCTGAGCAGAGTGGCAGGGCCAGCACAGCCTATTAAGGTAGATGCTCCTGGTTCCAGGCTCACTGACCCTGACACTGTAAAGGGGTCAGGAAGCCAAGGCCCATGCACAGTCCCTCCGGGCCCCTGGAAGGTCATAACCCCTGAGCACGGGAGCAGCCAACAGAGTCAGCAGAAGAGCCTGCTGACCTCCCAGAGGGTAGCTTCAACCTGGTGTTTAGTAAAACAGATGAAGGACTGGAAACAAAGCTAATGATATGGGCCTCTCTCCTCTCCACTCTCCCCGAGTTTCCTCTCCCCTCCCCACCTTTCCCCTCTCCCCTCTCTCCCCTCTCCTCTCTCTTCTCACTTTCATCCAATAGTGCAGCTCCTCCTTCAGGCAGCTTGATACACCTTTACGTGGGGGACATTCACAGCTTTGCACAGCAGGTCATGCTATCCTTCCTATAATAAAGCCAGTGATGCCAGCTAGTATTGATTGAGCATTTAATATGATCCGGGCATGAGATCAGCGTTCTTAAGCCTGAGGGGGAAAGGGTTAAAAGAACTTGGTTCAGTAGCATACTTTTTACCAATAAACAAATCCAGACACAGAGTTTTTCAAAGATTTTTTAACATCTAAAAGTCCAGGTCTTAGACCTTGAGTCCAGCTGCTTATCCTTTGAGCTGGATACGAACTCGCGGTGCACAGGCTGAATAACAAGTTTCATGTTCCTCTGTCATTGAAAAGAACTGCTCTGCCATTTTCCATAAGCCATGAGCCAACCTGATCAGCTCTGCCCTGCCAGCACAGCCTTACCATGCCAAGGTACCTGGAACCTGCTCTGAGTAGGCACCCCTTATTTGGGGTTCGACAGGCTGGTAGCAAGAACACATACCAATAGGCTTCAGCTTTTGCTTAGACTTTCCCTGGGTGTGCTCGTTTATTGTGACACACACATGTCTTTATGTGTGTGCCCAGTTCTGAACCCAGGCAAGACTCTATTGAGGGTCCCTTTCTGATCTGTGGTTCAGGGACTAGAAAAGGACCCTCAAAAAGAGTCTTGCCTGGGTTTTAAAAAGGGGAGGGGGAAGGTACACTAGCTTCATAAGGAAAACATACTGGAAAATTCTCTTTTACCCTGAGTACGGGACTCTCCAGAGAAGATGCTGTTGCAGAGCCCTGGCAAGGTGACCACCAACCAAGGGCAACGATATTCAATCTGCAGATTTTTTCCATTTGCAGGATGGATATTGAGAGAATCTGATATCACAGCAGAGTCACGGAGTTTATGAACTCCTCTTTTAAGAGACTCAATTTCTCCCCACAGAACTTACAGAGAATAGAATAAGAGCTGGGCTTCCATTGCCATTTACTTTGGGTTCACACTTCACATTTCAAAATTCAGGAAGAAAGGGGTTCCAGTGTTATTCGCCTCAACCCTTTCTTCAATCCTCCTGGCACTTATCTCTCTTGTGTCTGAAAAGATGCTTTTGAAGTCAGAACCTCGGGCATGATGGAAGAAAAAAAATTGTCAAGAGAATTGAATTGGTAAAGATTAAAATGTAGAGCTTTAATACAGTTGTTGCTGACATATGTCAGGGAGATAAAGGGAGAGTTTGGACTTATAGAACAGTCCAGAGCTATGAAGTATCACTTGAAAAACACATATTATGTTGATTGAAAATTGTAGGGGAAAAATCAATATGATCAATCACTCAAAGAAATGGGCATATGGAGAGAATGTGCTTGGTCTATAGAATTCATTTTAAATGGAAATACCAAAATGCTTTTCTGAGCACCTTTGGATATGTTTTCTAACAGATAATATTTCTAAATGTACTTACCCTAGAAAATCTTTCCTTTTCAGTTTTATCTGATGTTACACCCACACAAACAACATCATTACATTTAAAGAAAAGTTGAGAAAGTATCCTCATTTATTAATATCACTGTAATAAGTATATCAGAGTCTGAGAGTTTTAAATGAGTAAATATTTGGGAATGACCAGTCAATATCTCTTCCTAATGCACAGCTACCTTAAAACAGTGTTTTTAGGTGAAAAATGGAATATTGACACTCATTTCAACTTTTATTCATTCTAATTAGCACATTTTCTCATACTTAAGCCCCTACACTACAGGAAACCCTTCTAAAGAGTTTCGCTAGTAAGTAAAAGCTCCTTAGTTTGTCCTCAAAAATGCCTGCCAACTACACAGATCAGTTCATCATCCAAATATAGGGCATCCTGAGATGACTTCTCAGCCGGTCTGCCCTGCATTTTCTGATTTGTGTACATATAAGGAAAGTTAAAATACTATAAAGGAAAAACATCTGCTGAAAGTATAATGTTTATTATCATAAACCATAAAATAGTCTTCAGAACAAGGAGTGTAGGGTCAATGAAAAAAATTATTTCATCAACGGTCTCATAAGTTATGGTTGTTAGACAAATCTTCAGGTTAATACTTCCCAATTTAGTTGTAGGAAAAAATAGAGACGTACATTTTATCTACCTTGTTATGTACATAGAGGGCATCAGGAGAGAATGATTTGGGCATCAGGAGAGAATGATTTGGGCATCAGTAAGGGGGTCAATAGCCAAAATCTAGAAACAACCAGTGTGTTAAGGAACAGATGACTGGAAAAGAAATTATGCTTCATAAGATAATGAAATATTACTCAGCCATAAGAAAAAGATAAACTCATGCAAATTGTTGCCACAGGATGTATCTGGAGAGCCATCCAGAGTGAAATTTGCCAGAGGGAGAGAGATCTACAATGAATGATATAACCTCTCATACGCAGGTTATAAAGAAGCATCATAGTGGACTAACAAATGCTCAAAGGCAACAAAAACAAAGGTCAAAAGCACTGGTCTTCATTAGGAGGTGGGTCAGTTTGAGTGGAGAGGGGTTAGGATAAGGACTAGCGCACCACAAGAGTGGAGGAGGAAGTGTGAAAGGTCACTTCTCACTTGTCTTCCCGTTGTTCATTGATTTGCTCAAGTGGGCACTAGTAACATCTCCATATATCCCTGTCGCAAGCAAGTGTAGCCCAAGAATATCTGCGAGCTCCAGGAACACGAAAAGCCTCAAACCATTCCTTCAGGTCATGAGAATGAGGTCTATAATTGTTATTGGGTTTTGGCATATCAAATAAAACACGGGTAGCTTGCCAGGCTCTGCCATGCTGGTGCTATACTCTCAGTAGTCGGCTCTCAGTTCCTGCATTTACTGATGAACCACACTGCTGCTTTACGGCCAAGCGCAATGGGGAGAGATCGGCTTTTCTCTTGGATGGAGCTCTGAGGAGTTGTGGAGTCTGGATGTTGAAAATGGCTGTCCTCGGTGTGCAGGGGGTTCCTCTGGCTTCTTGAGAGGCTCTATTGGGATGGCGGGCCAGAGCTGGAACCCTTCTTCCCTCCAGGATGTTTCATGATCAACTGAGCATAGGGAGGCCCAGTAACAGCTCTGTCCTGTGTGTGTCTCTGGTTCAAGCTTACCTGTGCTTGAAATAGGCTTCAATGTAGGGTGGGACTCTGATGAGCAGGGCTTGAGATTGGCTTTTCTCTTTGGTGGAGCTCTGACGAGCTATGGAATCTGGATACTGAAAATGGTTGCCCTCCTGGTGGGCAGCTCATAGTGATAAGTAAAGCATCAGACATGAAATTGCTGTCTGGGAAAATAGCACAGTGGGACGGCATCTGCCTCACACTTGACCAACTTGGTTCAATTCTGGCATCCCATATGGTCCCCTGAACACCACTGGGAGTAATTCCTGGGTGCAGAGCCAGGAGTAACCCCTGAGCATCGTTGGGACTCTACCCTCCATGAAACAAAACAAAATTATAAAACAGAGGAATAAAGATGATATTAAACCCTGTTTCTTTGGGCCGGAGCAATAGCACAGCAAGGAGGGCATTTGTTTTGCATGCAGCTGACCCGGGTTCAATCGCCGGCATCCCATATGGTCTCCTGAGCACCACTAGGAGTAATTCCTGAGTGCAGAGCCAGGAGTAACCCTTGAGCTTTGCCAGTGTGACCCAAAAAAGCAAAAAAATAAATAAATAAACAAACAAATGCCTTCACCCTCACCTGTTGCTTGAGCTCGCACTTATGTATTTATTATCTGCAGTCTTTCTGTTTGTTTTTCGTTTGGGACCACCCCCTGTTGTGCCCAGTGCTCATTCCTGGCTCTGAGCCCAGGGGATCACTCCTGGCAGACCCAGGGGACCATGAAGGATGGCAGGCTCAAGCCTGGTCAGCCGTGTGCATGGCAAACGCCCTGCTCAGCCCAAGTCCTTCATCACAGTGTTTCACCACAGGGTTGGGGTAGGACTCCCTTAGATAAGACCATCATAAGGATCAAACCATAATAATGGTCACAAATCAAGATCTGACCCCTGACTCTCTTTGGTTTGCATTTGCTTAGGTTTTGCTCCCAGCTCAGTGCTCAGGGACCATTAGGTGTCGGGGACCAAACCTGTCCTGTGTGCAATGCTTGTGCTCCAGCCACAGAGTGCTCCCTCTCACTCTCCCTCTCTTTCCCCCCTCAGTCTCCCTTTCTCCCTCTCTCTCTCCCTCCTTAGATATTTGGTGTTAGTGCCACACCCAGCTGTACTCAGGACTGACTCCTAGGGACCCAGGGGATCCTATGCAGTTTGCGGACCTGCCTTGTGCCAGCCAATTCCCTTACCCCTGTACCCCTGGACTTATCCCTCTGGCCCTGAATCCTGAACACACTTTAACAGAGGCCCATTTTTTTTTCTTTCTTTCTAGTATTTTGGGGAGAAAATTCCATTAAAATACTAAAATACTAGTGTGTAAGGTATAAAAACCCTATTGCCAACAATACTATAAGTCATGTGTCAAGAGCTTGGGGAAACTTGTCAAAAACTTGTTTGTCATAGAGGCAGGAGAGTGGGTGGGAGGGGAAAGTGAAGAAAATGAGGGACGGTGGTGAACACTGTGAAGGGTCAGATATTGAAGCATTGCATCAATGAAACACAATCATGAATAACTTTTTGTTTCATGCTAACTTATAAAATAAGTTTGTTAAATTTATTAAATTTAATAAATTTGTTAAGATATTTCAAACAGTAGTGGAAATTTCTATCTTGGAAAACTGGAGAAACCAATATGGATAGAGAAGGGACCGGTAGGACAATTGCTGAAAATGTCTTGCTGGACAATAACTGAGTGTTGAAAGTAGGTAAAGGGAGACATGGCAACATTCCAGTGTCTGTATCACAAACCACAATGCCCAAAAAGAAGAGAGAGAGAAGGAGTGAGCAAGACAGAGAGAGAAAGAGAGAAGAAAAGTGCCTGCCTTAGAGACATGCTTGGGGGAGTGAGTGGGAAGAGGGAAACTGAAGACATTTTGGTGGGAAATGCACACTGATGGGTGTTGAAAAATTGTGTGTCTGAATCCCAATCATGAATAGCTTTGTAGCATCAAGGTGATTCATTAAAAATCTTTAAAGATCAACAAAAATATGAATGTCCTTTATGAGAGAGAAAGTTTACATTTGTCTTACTCTCTATGACTGACTTCACTCAATATGCTACCCTCTAGTTCTAACTATGTAGCAGTGAATTGCATGGCTTTATCTTTTCTTACAGCTGAGCAGTATTCTCTGGGTATGGCCAATGTTACCAGACCCCGAGATCTAGTCTACAGAACCGAGTTTGTCAGCTTAGGCGCTGGTGGCAGAGACTATCATTCTGGTGGCAGAGGACTGTTATAGCGTACACCTGAACTGTAAAACACAGTGCCTAAATCAAACTTGAAAGAGAATAATCTAAGTGTTCCTCCAGCTAATGATAGAAAGAGAAAAGACACAAATGAGTGAAATCTGAAGTAATAGGGCCATTACCAGAGACCCAGGGAACATTATAGGTATAATATAAGCTTCTTAGAAACAATTTATTACACACAAATATGAAAACAATTGATCTAAGGGAAGGTATCATGCTTCACCTGGTGAAGTGATACCATTGCCTCTACTACACTGACTTCTCCACGCCTCTGTGCTGGGTTCCCTTCTTCACCCTCCATTGAGATTTCTTTCTCCCCTCAAAGGGATTTATTTCATGTTTAACTTAATGCTTATCACTTAGGGAAATAAGTCTCTGCTTTCCAATCTATGGACTTCCCATAATTTCTATCCTTAGCCCTTTCCTTTCCTCTTTAATTCAGAACGCACATCTTTCACTCTCAAGATGATCAACATCAGTCTGCAATGGTAATATGTCCTTCACCTATCTATGTCTTCAGTATCCAAGTCTCTAGATGCATATTTTACAACTCTCTGAAGGATGCTTCTAGCAGAATTATCCACAGTTATGTTGTCTCAACTAAATGTGTGACTTTGCTTGCCCTCTCCTAGTGTTCTCCCTGATGTCCAAATTATTTTTTAACTTCTCTATCGTGAAAACTCAAAAATTTCATAAAATGACCCTCTTTCTTTTTTCTGAGTTTTTCAGTACTGGTTATCATTTCTTTGAAATTATCTCAGCTCTCTCCCACTTGATCTCTGTTGCTCTGTTTCTAGATTTCATCTTTCTTTGGATTAGTTCAACAGTTCCCAAAAGTGTCCTCCTGTTCCCTGGATATCCCTGAACAAACTCATCTAGCACACAAGTCTCAGATTTAGAGAGGAGGGAAGTTTCTAGAAAACGCATCTAATTTAGTGTGCCTGGGTTAGATAGTTAGTGCCAGGTCTTGGGAACCTTTTCCTTCTGTTCTTATTTACTTCATCTTAGAATTAGCCTCAGGATTCATCTCTGAACATCCATTTTTATGCCTTTACTGGGTAGTAGAACTTTGTCATACCCCACCTTTCCAAATGGACCAATGTGTGTGGGAAGCCATGTTCCTTTGAAAGTTACCCATTGCCATTGAAAACAGCCCATCCCACAGAAACAGCCCATCCCATCAGTAACTTCATACCAGGAGCAGGTACTTAATGCTACCTTCCCTTCGAGCCCTTCTTTCATAGACCATAGCACATACCAGGAATTTTGTGTGCTCCCAGTGACTTTCATTGGTTTTTCTCTTCCTCTGTCACAATCCATAGGTTCAAATAATTTTTCTTTGAGAGTCGCAAAACACTTTTGCTGAATTCCCCCCACCAAAAAAAAGGGGGGGCATTGGCCTATATGTTCTCATCAGTATGATTTACAGGTTCAGATCTGATATTGGAGCCTTTGTTCCTTCTTCAAATGGATTTTATTTATTGAGTTAGGGATCTGTGTTCTTTTTCTTTTTCCATGCAACTGACAGTTTTCCTAGTGCCATTTCCTAAAGAGGCTTTTCTTGCTTCACTTCATCTTCTTTCTTGCTTTGTCTAATATTAGAAGATGGTACACCTTAGGATCTGTTTTGGGCTTTAACCCAATTCCATTGATCTGAGTCTGCTCTTAACCCAGTGCTATGCTGGCTTGATTATTGTAGCTTTAGAGTATAATTTAAATTTGCAGAAAGAGAAGCCTCCCTTTTTACCAGGATTTTTTTTTTGCTGTTCAGGGTCTTTATTCTGTGACATGATTTTTAGCAGCATTTGGCACATGTATTTAAACTATGTCAGGGTGTTTTTATTTTCATAGAAACATAGGTAGAATTCTTCTGGACATTGAATCTAGATGCATTTTGGTAATTCAATTATATTGGCCAAGCAAATAGAAGCAAAAATACATAAATGTGACTGGGGCGAAGCAACAGTATAGTAAGTAGGGAGCCTTGCACGTGGCCTTGGACTTGCCTTGCATGTGGCCTACTCAGGTTTGACCCCCTGGGATTTGATATGATCTTCTGAGTCCTTCCAAGATCCAGAGGGAAACCCTGAGAACAGCCAGGTATGGTAAAAAAAAAAAAACACTGAGGAGCTTTTCCTCTAAACACACACACACACACACACACACACACACACACAGAGCCCACAGACTGAGAGAGAATATTTGTTCACCATCTCACTCATCTAACAAAGAATTACTATCCATGGTATAAAGCAGTTGTAAAATTTAGTCAAAACGCCAAAAAGGGAATAAAAAAGATGAACAGAAAATTAGTCAGACTTAAAGATGGCTAATAAGTATATGGAAATAAAAAGCTCTGCATTCCTTGTCATTAGGGAAATATAAATCGAAGCAACAACTAGATACCGCATCACACCAGTGAGACTGGCACACATCAAATAGAATAAAATCAGTTAGTGTTGGCCTGGATTCGGGAGGAGGGGCTCTCATTCACTGCTGGTGGGAGTGTCAGCTGCTTCGACCTTCTTGGAAGACAATATGGACATTTCTCAGAAAACTGAGAACTGAGCTTCCAATGGCCCAGCAATTCCACTTTGTGGTATCTACCCCAACGGTCCCAAGACTCTATTCAGAAAGAACATCTGTGCTCCTACATTCACTGCAGCACTACTCACAAAAGCCCAAATCTGGAAACAACCCAAGTGTCCAATAACAGGTGAGTGGATAAAGAAACTTTGTAGACTATATGCACATGGACGACTACTCAGCTGTAAGAAATTACAAAATCATGCAAATTGCTGCTCCATGGGTGGAACTGTGGGAAGGGTGGGTTTCTTGCTGAGCAAAGTCAGCCAGAAGGAAAGGAAGAAAAGGAGCAGACGTGAAATCATCCCTCTGATGAGTGGGCTGTGGAAAAGCTTGTTTATATGAAGAACAGAGCAGTCAGTTCTGTTGCCAAAGGGACAGAGAGAAACCTAGTGCATAACCTCAGAACTGGTCTAGGAAATGGAGCTGACCACAGCGAGGGAGCTGGCGAGAGAGGGGATTATGGTCTGGGTGGTGTGGGGATGCCCTGATGTTAGTGGGAAACACACTTGCTGGAGGGAGCAGAACACATGCAAGGCCATGTGTATATCTTTGCAGTATGAAGGACAGCCTACCACTTAATTATAGCACACATCACAGTGACTTTTTTTAAATATGCATCTAAGTCCTCTCCCTTATACCCCCTTTTGACTTTTACTCAATATCTCTCCCTCAGAAGTGGGTGATCAGAAGTGGGTGATTGCACAATTTGCTGGGGTTTGTGTGGGGAGCCAAGACTCCAGTGAGTGAAGGCACTGGGTTTAGTGGGCGGGGCTGATGTTCCGCCATCTTGCTGTGCTTCTCCAGATGTGCTTTCCTTGTTCCACTGGAGTTTCAGCCATTGGGTGGCTGAAACATGGTCCAGACGTCTGTCACGGGGAAGGAAAGGAGTGGAGGGCATTTATGACTGAAGCTCCAGCCAGTGGCAGGACTGGCCGTGGTCTGACCCCCTCCACTGGAGAGAGCAGCTGCTCCTACAAGGTCACTTCTGTTTGCTCAGAGCCTGTTCATCCCTCCTCCCCTCAGCCCTTCAGTCCTGGGTGGTCCTTATTCTCCCCAGATACTCTTCTGGGAAATTACACTATTATTCCTGTGATATCCCCTAACTACCCACACCTCTGAAAATAGCACTTAGGTTATACATTTCTCCTGCACAAGGCTTGACGGTGCATTTCCTTGGGAATCTAAAGGGATTTCGCCACTCTCTAGGCAACCAAGTATCATTTCCTGAACTTCCATGAACCTCATGCTTCTCACTGGCAAAGAATCACATTATTGGTCCTTCTAGAATATATTTTTATGAAACCAGGAATTGTTGCTCAAACCCTTCTAAAATCAGAAAGGCAAAAAATACAGATTTCAAAGGGCAAATGTAATTTCATAAAAATTAAAATTTTACAAAGATAAAAAGGAAAATGTCAAATCCTGAATTACAAGCATGTACACAATAAGCAATTTCTAAACATACTATAAACTTTTGTAAGTAAATGTAAAAAAACTAGGAAATGAATTCAGTAGCAAATTCTAAATCTAAGCAGTAGAAGGAAAGTTGTAAAAATGAACCCAACCTTTTAAAAAAGATGGCTCAAGCACACAGATAGAAAAGAAATACAAATTAAAATCACAATAAAATTGTATTTTAACCTAGAAAATGATAAAAATCACAAAGTAGGATAATTTCTCTTGATGAGGATGCCCAGAGCGTCATTGACAAGAATACCACAGCAATGACGATTGGTGCAACCACTTTAGAGTGAAATTTCACCATATCTAATATGAATTAGATATTGATCTTCTGGTCCAGCCATTTGTCTTTCAGGAATCAGTTTTCTACCATACCTGAGTACACAGAATCATGTTTCACATCTCTCCTCACAGCACCACTTGCTAGATTCAAAATGGGACAGAGCCTAGTCTCCTCAGTGTGAGAGAGACAGTGAGCAATTACTTACTGATGGATGGAGTGCTCAGACCCAAGCACTCACTGAGTTGAGGGTTGGTGCACCTGCCTCTTCCGGTACATGCCAACTTCCACACACAGAGGCCAGTCATGCCCTTCCACTGGTTTCTCTCCTTGTATGTGTTCTGCAGCCAGCCAACATGGGTCAGTCCATAGCAAGAAACACAGCTACTATTGCAGGACTGCTGAAGGAAGGGGAGTGAGAGGGGAGAAAGACGAGATTTCTCTTTATCCTTCTGGCTCCCAACACGACATCTGTCCCCCACAGCTGCCTATCTGTGTAACTGCATGCTCTGCAGCTGTAATGTCTATAGACTTTCCTACACTACTTAACATGTCCCTAAACTGTAAACCAATGATATAATTCTCTAAATAATGAAGAACTTCCCTGCTCCACTGACCAAACAGCCAACAATGCAATTTGTTGAATAAGTTTTGATTATCGATAGTTTTATACAGGGTGAATCACTACTTACCTTTCAAAAATAAAGAACAGAAACACAAAGTTCAAAGTCATCTTATTAGTGATTTCAGGAAAATACACATTGCCTGCTAATTTTAAGGTTAGAAATTTATATATATATATACTCAACACTCCTGCACACACATGTCTTTCCTAGAACAGTAGCAGGAGGGACACCCCAAATAGTGTGGAAAATGGAGGGTGAATGTAAGGATGATATTTGACCCTGCATCACTTTCATTGATTATTTCCATGAAGTTATGACATTTTTAAAGTGTTTTGCTTTGGGGCCACTCTCAGTGGTGCTCTGTGTCTAAGGATCAGGCAGGGCTTGGGGACCTATATGGTGCCAAGGATCAAACCCGGTTTGCTTCATGCAAGGCATGCTCCCTAGCAGCTTTGTTTTATATCACTTGATCACTTGAATCTCGTTATTCATCGATTTGCTCGAGCGGGAGCCAGTAACATTTCCATTGGACCCTATCACGTGCCATTGTAGCCCAATGGCATCTGGTTGATTCAGGAATATGAAGAGCTTCAAACCATTCCTTCAGGGTCTTTACAAGGAAGTCTGATGTATATATATATATATATATATATATATATATATATATGAATATATATATATACGTGCATAATATAATAAAAATGTTCTTGCAAAAGATGAAACAATGTCTTGAAATCGTGTTGCGCTCGAGTGAAGTGTGCTTAGTGGGGGCTTGACCCTTCTGTTCCTTGAGGTTTATCTCTTCCTCACCATCTGGGTGGGATCCGTGAAATTTATCATAGGAGAGACAGGACACCGCTGCATGCTGTGTCTAGACACGACAGTCCAATAGTCATGGGGGAGCAGAGTCTGGACAGGACAGTCCACTAGTCATGGAAGGGGCAGGGCAGTGTTGCTTGTTCATTTCAGTGGACTGGACACTAAGACAAAATAAAGGACAAGGCATTTTGCATGGATTTTACTTCCTGGACTTGAAAGCAGCAAGGCATTCAATAGTTTCTTCATGGAGAAGAGAAGTAAGTGGAGGTCCTGTTAGTCTGACCAAGGGACATGGTGAATGAAAATAGCCCCTAGAGCATACAGCTCTCTTAATTTTCATTATGTCTTCTGAAAAGCAGCATGTGGTGGGACTTCACACTCAATAAAATGCTTGAAATACCTTTGACATAATCAAATCCCGATGTTGGATTCTGATTCACTTACAGTTCTGGTTCTGTGCTTACATAGCCATTTGGTATCTCCACAAGTGTGATAACTGCATGCTTGTTCAAGGACCTCAGAAATATGGTTTTATTTATAAAAATAAAAAAGAAAGTCCTCTGGAATCACAGTGAGGAGGATATGCAATCTGGCTTAAAGTATACAGGCAAGCATTATTTACGGCAGATTATAAATTCTGTAAACTATTTACAAGTATAAAATACTCTGGTAAAAAAATACAACTATAGTACACAATGCTTGAAAAAGGCATAATTTGGGCTAAGTGGAACCTTGGAAACATGCCCATTTCTTTCCAAATACTTTCTCTCCATTTTGCCAATGGAACAAGCCCACAGCCTGAAACACCACCACCTCCTCGAACATCATCACCTAGAACATCCCACCACCTAGAACTTCACCAGCACTTGAATCACCACCAGTACCTGGAACCAACTGAACCATCACAGCACCTAGAACCGTACACCACCGGAATCGCCATCACTACCTGGTGGAATCTCATCACCACCTTGAATCTTCCCAACACCTGGGCCATTGCTGCTTTCTTGGACCTCACCATCCTGGAATTTAACTGGCACCAGGCAGCTTGCCACCACCTGGAATCTTACCGAAACCCTCCTAACTGAACTTGGGCCATACACCCTTCTCCTTCCCGCCAACAAGAGTGCCCAATGCATGAGGGAAAATGACAGGGGTGGGAGTTCAGGCCCTGCACCTGGAAGAAAGCTGGGTATAGACCCCAGTGGGAAGTAACAGAGAATAATGGTACTTCAGAAATGAGTAAAACCACGTAATGGGCCTGAAATGCCACACTTATTTTTTGAACGACCCAAGTGTTCAGTGGCCTTTCCTTTCCGGGCAGGTAAACAGAGCCCTATGCAACATTTACCCGAAAGCAGCACACACTCCAAACTCATCCTTAGGCATGGAAACAACCACCAGTTTAAAACATCTAAAGCACCCAGACATATCTGTGTAAGGGAACTGTAATTCATTTTACGCTGGCATAGTTTTATTATGCTGGTTATTCCTGAAAAAAAATCACAAGCTGGACTTTGTCGAGAGATTTTTGCTGTTTTAAGTATCAGCTGGTTGGAGATTTGTGGAGAAGACGGGAAAGCTTCGGTGAGCAGGCAGCTGCCTGCTGGGATGTATCGCTCATATCTCATAAGCATCACCATCATTATTATTACCAAGCATTCAGAGACCACCTTTCCTCCCCAGTGAGCTTATAAATGCTTTTACAAATGGATTAGAAACAGCACAGATATGGATCACATCTCTCAGCACTACAGCATCACCACCTCCAGGGGAAATGTGGGAAGTCCTCTATAAATCAGGATAACATGAGGCGAAGGGTGAAGACCAACCATGAAGAATGGTTTATTTGCTTGAAGCCATGGGGAATAGTAGGTAAGCGAAGGACAGCGCCTTCCCCAGGTACAAGGTCAATGTGGCCTCTTCGGTTGAAGGCTGAGGTTAATGAATTTAGTTTCCAGATGGCAGTGCTGCCCAAGGCCTTACACACAGCATTGGAATCTTCTGGAGGGAGACTAATGAATTCGGGAGCGCTTTCTCTCAGTGTCTCTGGGTCTGACTGACCAGGGAGTCTTGGTTCTGGAGGAGGAAATGTCCTCAGAGCACATGCCCAGCTGATGCTCACACACCCAACAGGACGGAGTGTCTTCTGCTGCAAAGTCAAGGTGGGTGTTTTCCCACCAGACTACAACTCGTGGACCATGCTGCATTGGGGGCAGAAGTGTCCTGTGGATTCATCCAGAGCTGCCTCCCAAGGGTGCCCACCAGCAGTAGCTCAGAAGAGATTTGTTATTTTTCACAAAAATCACTGTCTCAATGCTGTCATTCGTAGCGTTGCTGTGTCCCCTGGGATCTGTACATCCCTACCTGCTCTATCCCCCAAAGCTGTGCTTGAGAAGTATTAGCTGCCTTCAGTCTGTTCACTTTGTGGAAACAGAATCTGTTTAACCTAGAGCTTGTGGCCATTTTAATGCAACTTGTCCTTGGTATTTGCTGTATTTAAATGTAGACAGACCTTTCCTCCATGGGATTTGGTGGATTTTCTAGCAGACTTCAGATTTTCACAACCTGTCTGTAATGATAGCAGTACATGCACACAACAAGGAAACATATGTTTTAGAAAATGTTCTGGATGTTCCTGACATTTCCACCCAGCTCCTAGTGAAAAAGAGGGGTGTCCAGTGCTCACCGGACATGCATACTCTGAGAGGGTGACCAGTGCTTGATGGGCAGACTCTGAGAGGGGTGGCACATGCTCACAGGGCATGCAGACTCTGAGAGGCTGGCCAGTGCTCACAGGACATGCAGACTCTCACAAACATGGCCATCTCATTCAGTCTTGTCTGGAGAAGGTCTCAAGATCCTCCCAAAACCCGCTCAGGTGTTACCCGCCACACACCACTGGGCAAAACTACAGTGGCCAAAGTAGTATTCCCAGAGTCTGAAATCCCTTCTCAGAAGGACTGAGCCAACCAATGGTCCTCATGACCATCTCCATGCCCATGTCCAAGAGCAGGAATTCTTGCTCTCCCAGGAACAAGAGTTCCTGTGGTTTCCTGCTGGGGCTTCCTTGGGGCAGATTCTTTCTGCTTCCACATGCCAATGTGCAAGGAGGTCTGAGAGAGAAAGATTCTGCAGAGGGCAAATGTGTGAACTCAAAGGTGTGGGCAGCGGGAAACCCACAGCCTGCACCACCCCGCCGCCTGCCCTGGCCATTTGGCCTACATCCAAACAGCATGCACACAGCAGCAGGGGAATATTTACAAGACAGCGCTGTTAATTTTCCTGATTTTATGACAACTCAAAAGCAAGGAGCCAAGCAAGCCTGCAGAGAGCTGGAGCAATTTTCCCTGGGGCCTCTCCACTCTGAAGGGGCAGCTCTTGTCCAGACCTGGGGCATTGGCCTCAGAGATGTGGAGAGTGCAGAAGGACAGAGCAGTGGCCTGGACAGCTGAGGGACAGAGAAGACATGGAGAGAATCCCAGGTGAGGTTTCAGGGGAACAGATTCCAGATGTGCAGAGGAGAGAAGCAGCGTCCCTGAGGAGGGCATCAGTTATTTCCCTCTCCCCAACAAAATCATCCAGGGAAGTGTCTGGCGAAACGGGTGAATCTGTGATGAACCCCAGCATGGTACAGACCTGATGACTTGCCAGCCCAGAGGGAGCCACTTGCCACACCTGGAAAACTGAGGCAGGTAGATACCTGGACTGACAACAGGTAGGGCAGTTGCCTGGCATGACGATCATCAGGATTCCATCCCCAGCATTCCGCATAGTTGCCCATGAACTGCCAGGAGTGATTCCTGAGTGTAGAGCCAGGCAAGAACCTGCCTCTGGTTCTACTAGGGACAGCTGGCAGGGGAAATGACCGCTATATCCAATTCCTCAGGGACTCGTGGAACCCAGGCTGGAGTAAGGAATTGCTCTTTGCAGGAAAGTAAAGACAGTCCAAAAAATTGACATAGACTTTTGGATCTGTCACCTTCCCTCACAGAAAAGAATCTCAGGAAGAGGCAAATAGTAAAGTAAAAGTTTTAGTTAGAGATTAAGAGGATGGCACATTATGACGATAGTTAGAAATGGCTGCTCTGGATGAGAACCATGTGCACTGCTGGAGTGAGTGCTGAAAGTAGGTAAAGGGATATACACAATAACGTTTTGGTGTCTGATTTGCAAATAACAATGTACAAAAAGGAGATAGAAAGAAAGGGAGAAAAAGTACCTACCATCAATGCAGGCTCGGAGGGTGAGGGGTGGGGGAGGCAAATTGGGGACATTGGTATCGTGGAAACGTGTACTGGTGGAGAGATGAGTTCCTTCAGAGAGGAGAGGGAGGGAGAGACCACTTCTTGGTGGAGATGCCCCCCTCTCCCCAGAATGGGATGCATCCCAGAATTCTCACAGAGCTGGTTCTATAGGTTTCCCCAAACTGCCTCCATGTTGAATTTTCTGCACAGGTAAGAGTCCAGCCCCTTGCTAGGCTTTGTTCAAGAGGAAGAGCTTGGAACTTCCGCCCATCACATCCTTCCATACCTGCTGGAGCTTGTCTGAGGAGGGTGTCTGGAGCTTGTCTCCAGAGTTCTATGGGCTGGTGCTGATGCCTGTCATAGTCTCATCAGGCCTCATTCTTGTGTCCACACAGTGTACATAATGCTATTTAGGGCTAGTGATAGAGCAACTTCTGCAATGCCACCTTGGTTTTATTACTTCCCGGTAATGTACTGCCAATGCCGCACACCCCACTTCCCATCCACCTGCCTGCTATCAAAGCACAGAAAACAAAACAGAAGCAGTTCAGGACCCTCAGCATAGTTTAGACTCCTTGCTCATAACTCACTGTGCCTTGTAAGGTAAGATATTGGTGGAGGAAGAAGGTTGCATTCAAAGCTGGCCTCAGCTTTTTCATAACCATGGAGTTACTTAGGTGAATAGGGGACTCTCAAGGGGTTCCCAGGAAAGAGCAGCCTTGAGAGAGGAGGCAGGGCCTGACCCATAGAGAAGGCGATGAAATGTGACTCCTTTCTCCCTGTTCCATACCCTCCAGGAGTTGCCCACTGTGCTCCATGATGAGACAGGTATAAGACAGGCAGGTTCTTGAATGGGACTGGTTTATCCAATGGTCCTTCCTAGCAGAGATGAGAAGAACCCTGAGAAGTGGGGAGGGCAGTGGCCATAGTCCAGGCTCTTCTACTTCCATCCCCTTCCATTGATGATTGAGACCATCAGGTGGTTTTAATTGAGATGATCAATGCAAGAGAAATTCATGAAAAAAGCCTCTTCAGGCCAACTAAGAACTGGGGTCAAGAAATCAGCCAAACTGGGGCCGAGCAGTAGTCCAGCAGGTAGGGTGTTTGCCTTGCACATGGCCAACCTGGGTTTGAATCCTGGCATCCCATATGGTCCCCCGAGCACCGCCAGGAGTAATTCCTGAGTGCAGAGCCAGGAGAAACCCCTGAGCATTTCTGGGTGTGACCCACCCCAAAAAAAAAAAAAAAAAAAAAAGATATCAGCCAAAGGTTTCTCTGCTTGATGAACCTGCACAGGTTTGGTCTCATTTATGGCAGCAAGACACATGGCCCAGAAAGAATCCCCAGGGCCTCTGCAGACAAGAGGACACCAGCTGATTCCAACGACTCTGGGTGTTGGTCATAACCAACTTCATTCTGGTGGAGGGGTCCTATGAGCATTCATACACTTGCTTTGCATGGAGCTGACTCTGCTGTAATGCCAGGAACCCCAAATGGCCCACTGAACACTGCCAGGTATGATCTCAGACCATCAGGAATAAGCCCTGAGTGCTGCCTAGTATGGCTTAATTGTCTCCCCACCAAAAAAGTACGTCACTTGTATCACTTGTATCATTTGTCTTCCCATTGTTCATCGACTTGCTCAAGTAGGCACTAGTAACATCTCCATATGTCCCTGTCGCAAGCAAGTATAGCCCAAGGATATCTGCTAGCTCCAGGAACATGAAAGCCTCAAACCATTCTTTCAGGTCATGGGAATGAGGTCTATAATTGTTACTGGTTTGGGGCATATCAAATACAATATGGATATCTTGCCAGGCTCTGCCATGTAGGTGGTACACTCTCTGTAGTAGGCTCTCATCTCGATCTTTACTAAAGAATCTCAACAGGGAGAGATCTGCTTTTCTCTTAGGTGGAGTTCTGAGGAGCTGTGGAGTCTGGATGTTGAGAATGACTGACCTCATGGTGTGAGGTGCCCCTGGCTTCTTGCTCGGCTCACTGGAATGACGGGCCATGGCTAGAACTGCCTAGAACTGTATGCATTGTATAAATGTGAAAGATCCTGGGAAGGACCTGGTCCTAATCCAGTATTATCTAAGACTGTTGGCACATATATGGGTCTGGAGTGTCTCTCTTCTGGTGATGCTGGCTGTGGTGGTTGGGAGCTCGCAGCCACACCCACTGACATGGAGGTGGAGGAAAGGGTGGAGGAGCCCAAATCCCCACTCCAAGTCTAAGCCCTCCAAGCGTGGCGCCCCTGCACGTGTGAGCAAACCATAGGAGCTATGTTGGACTCAGTCAGGAGCTAGCTGAGCCATTTACCACCCTCCAAAATTCCATGTGGGCTGAGCAGTGAAGCTGTGGGTCTGGAGTGATTGGGTCTGGAGTGTCTCTCTTCCGGTGTTGCTGGCACAGCTGTGGGTCTGGAGTGTCTCTCTTCTGGGGTTGCTGTCTGTGTGCTCGCAACCACGCCTTCCAACATGGAGGTGGAGAAATGGCAGGATGAGCCCAAATCCCCTCTCCAAGTCCGGCCAGCATGGCCCTCCCCCACATGAGTGAGCGAACCCTAGGAGCTATAGTTGGACTCGGCCAGGGACTGGCCGAACCATTAACCACCCTCCGGAGCAACATGGGCTGCTTCCATGTGGGGCCTAGTGGCACAGCTGTGGGTTTGGAGTGGTTGGGTCTCTCTTCCAGTGTTGCTGGTGCAGCAAAAAAGTACAATGACCAGAAATAAGTGAACAAAAAATCTTTATTCACTGATAAAGGAGAAGTTTCTGCCTCTGCTCACAGTCATGTCGATCCCAAGCAGCTAAATTAGTCAGAAAGTCTCTGTTGGGGAAGACATGAGGTCGAGGCTTAGCCTAAAAAGTGCCTTTAGATTTCCCCAGCAATGAGTCTCAGGGAGTGTATAGTGTTGGAGTGTATAGAGTGTATAGTGTTGGAGTGTATAGAGTCTCAGGGAGTGTATAGCAAAGAGTCTCAGGGAGTGTATAGTGCTGGAGGATACACCCTAGTGAACTCTGGGTCCTGAAGCTTGAAACTGTTTTCATTTGCCCCAAGACAAGCCCCTCATGCTAATTAGGTCCCTCTTGTGCAAGTCACTATGGAGATTGGGGGCAGGATTGGAAAAGGCAGTTTGATTTTAATAACTGTTGGAACAGACTTATGATTTCTATCATGATTTCCATGCCAGCTAGTTGATGCACTTTTCTCATAACCCCACAGTGGGATATCTGGTATTTTACAAAGAGGAAGCCTGGCCACGTTGGATCCTCCATTAAGAAATAGCTCTGCTAAGACCTAGGAAGGAGCCATGCTAAGTTTGCCTTCAGGCAAGTGAACTTGACTCTAAGTATAACCAAAGGTAGAGCGTGCAAAACTACTCCGGAGCAGAAAAAATGGTCTTGTGGGTGTTTAGAGAAATACATGTGGCTGCATGAGGCTCATGGTCTGGAATTATAATGGTAATTCCCCAGGCATTAAATCCTGATATGCTTTTGTTCTTAGATGTATTTCCTCTTCTCCACAAGTGTTTTGAATAAGAATCAACCTGGAAAGCAAGGACTCAAGCCCTGGCATTAGCATATGGATGGAGCTGCACCAAAGGTGTGACCTAGCAGCCCTCAGCAGCTAGAAGCTGTTTTGTGTGTGTGTGTGTGTGTGTGTGTGTGTGTGTGTGTGTGTGTGTGTCTTTGATGACTCAGAGGAAGTTTTCGTTTCCCTGATGTTGGCCAGTTTTGGGGGGATAAAAGGTGCTGGTAAGGAGGCCCGGAGGGATAGTCCAGTGGGTAGGGCTTTGCCTTGCACGCAACTTTGCCCCAACACTGCCAGGAGTAATTCCTGAGTGCAGAGACAGGTGTAACACCTGAGCATCGCCAGGTGTGACCCAAAAAAGCAAAAAAAAAAAAAAAGTGCTGGAAAGAGTCACCCATTTTGGTGAAAGGCATCTGACCTGGGAACTTGGTCAAAAGCATCCATCTCAGTTTGAGAGTCTGACTTGACCACATGGTCAGAGGATCAGACAGGAGTTAAAGGTATGGAAACCCCCTGACTTTGGATTGTAGTAGCAGAGTTTAATTATCCGTGATAAGTAAAAGTCTTTGGATCTGTACTGGACTCGTGGATTCTATCCGTCTGTCGCCAGCCTTTGAATCCAAAGGGAACCAGTTCCCTGACACTATGGGGGGACTCCAACCAGTGCCCATCATCTAGGGAATCAGCTCTGGGCTTCTCACCACCTGCTTCCTTTGCTTCCTCTGCTGCTTCCTCACAACAAAGCAATAGGAATTGCAGCTTTGGCAGTCTTGGTACCTGGTCAGGCTAGGCTAGGTTTTTCTAGTAGTGCCTTCCAGCAGAGCAAACTGCCAACCACTACCCCCTCCCCTCTCTTCTCCCCTGCCACTCCTCCTCTCTCATATCATTTAGGCTAAAATTTCAGTTTTCAGGAACTGAGTAGAGATGTTTGTGAGAACTTACTGTCAAGCTCTGAGCTCCTCAAAGGCAGCCAATGGCTTTTATTTGTGTTTCTCTAGTGGAGAGACACCAAGGGATTTAACAGTGAAGAAAAGAAAAATAATGGTTAACATGAAGTGTTTACTATGAGCCTGACACTATAGTAAAATGCTTCGTCTGCATTATCCAAGGGCAGAACGAAAGATTAATATTAAGGACACTGCTATCCTTCCTGAGAAGTATTAGCTCGTCAGGATTATTAATTGATCGGGGCCTAGTGTGAAGCTTGCTACAAAGGTTTGAGAGAATGATGAGGATAGCCCAGAATCCCAGAGAGTGACTAGGTGTGCAGAGATTTGTTGACTGAAGATTATTCTCCAAAGAGGATTGACCCAACTCCCGGTCAGGAAGATATTAGCATTGCCCGCACAGGCAAGGTCTGTACAGAGCTCCAGATTTGCTTTATGGAGAGGAGGAAATATGCTTCCTGAGTGACAAAACCGCCTAAGTGTGGTTTCAGGACCACTCAGAGCCATGCAGCAAGAGACACCGTGGCTGGCAGAGGAGTGCATTGGCAACATGCTGGCCAGTGCTTGGCTGCACTGTCCCAAGCAGGCTTTTCTAGAGGAAGAGAACAGGAAGCTCTTCTTACCTAAGAATGAGAGTGGGTAGGAACCTACAGGGTGATTCGGGTGTGATATCACGGTCTTTAACCCATTTTTATTTGACTCTTGTGCAGGGCTTCAGAAAGGGGTTTGGTTTGAGTTGAGTGAACTGAGACAGAGGGAGTGGGACAGGCTCAGAATAGCCTCTCTCAGGTGAGGGGTATGAAAGATCACAGCTGGGAAACAACAGCTGCGCAAAGGAACAGACTCTGAATGCGGCTTCTGAGGAGACTGACCACAGGGAGAGGGAAGTAGACTCTAGTGGACAGTGGACAGTGTGAAGCCACAAATTTGTAAGCCAAGATGCTTAAAGCAAAAAAAGAAACAAGAAATGCAGATCCCCTGGTTAGCTGATTCCCCCGAGTCTGATTCCATCTTTAACTTAAAATCTGAGTCAAGGGTCAGATACACCCGGCAGAGCAGAAACCAGATTTCCCAGTGCGCGTGGCCACACAGCGGCTACGTGATTTACCTCCAAATTGCTGTGAATATTCTACCCACCCCTCTGAGAGAGCCCCACAAAGTAATGAGAGTATAGCGCCCGCACGGCAGAGCCTGGCAAGCTGTTCGATGCGTGTTCGATATGCCAAAACCAGTAACAAAAATGTTTGTTTTCCTGACTCCAAAAGAGCCCTTAATACGGCAGCAGTAAGAAAGGAAAACAAGCAATGCCTGATAAAATATCAGGGCCATCCTAGGCTGCCAAAACGAAGAAGGACTAAAATGGCTGTCTGTACTTTCAATGCACGTACACTGGAATCAGAAGCATATATTGAGGATCTGATGGTGCAAGCGCAAAAGATCAAGTACTACATCATTGGACTGACTGAGACCAGGAGGCGTCAGTCATATCACGGTGTCAGTCACGCCATTTGACACTGGAGAAGAATTATTCCTTGGAACATACTACGATAGAGGAATCAGTGGCTTTGGTGTCTTTGTCAATACGAACATGGCTGTCAACATTGATTCATTTGAATGCCTAACAAACCAGATAGGACGATTACACTTGAAGAGATGTGGCCCACTGCCAGCAATTTCTATTTTCATTGTCTACGTACCAACATCCACATACAAAGGAGATGAAATTGAGAAATTCTACATGGAAATGGAGGAGTTCTATAAAAAAGATTACACCTTCTACAAGATCATAGTCGGTGATTTTAATGCCAAAATAGGACCGAGAAGATCGGCTGAAGAACTCCACATCGGGACCCTTGGCCTAGAATGGAACGAACAGGGTGAGAGACTGTCTGAGTTCATCATGTCCATCAAGACCATTCATGAGAATTCACAGTTCCAGAAGGCTGAAGCGAAACGTTGGACATGGGAATCTCCTGGTGGACAGTTCCACAATGAAATTGACCACATCATCTTCAATCGACGGTTTTGTCTGACCGATGTTGCTGTCATCCCCAAATTCCAAACAGGATCGGATCACCTTCTCCTTCGTGCACAATTCTACTTCCCGCAACAGGGGAGAAAAGGCTGCAAAGTTTAAAAAAGAGAACTCCCAGAACGACCTGCAACTGGGAACTCATTGGCACCATTGCAGCAACATGCAAAGATACCACCATGGATGACATCGATGAAGAATACAACCAACTGGTCCAGCACCTCCATGATTGTGCGAAGAATGGCGAGAGAGAGAAAGACACAAAAAGGATGCCTGTCTTCAGAAACTCTCAAGCTCATTCCCCAATGTGGCAAGGCGCGAGCCTCAGGAGACCAAATGCTAACATCCAAGCTTGCTAAACAGTGCAGAGTAGAGATAAAAGAAGACCTCAAAGACAGAGAGCAGAAATACTGGAAGATGCAGCAGAAGCTGGGAAAAGCATTCGCACCACTCGCCTGTCCTTCGCCAACTGTAAGACCAAGATGACTGCCCTCCGACACCCTGATGGATATATCACGCCTTCCAGAAAGGCAATGGAGAAGATTATCCAGGACTTCTACTCAAATCTCTTTGATAGCCACGTTCACCTGCCCACATACCAAATTCCACAGGATGGATATGTCATTCCCAACGTTCTCCCTTCTGAAATCCAACATGCCATCTCGTTGATAAAGAAGGGAACAGCACCAGGCCCAGAAAAATTTAGACCCGAACACCTGAAGAATCTGCCATCAATACTCATCAATACACTAGCTCGGCTCTTCCCACGCTACCTGTCTGAATGCAACGTGCCCTCCCAATGGAAAACCAGCAGGACAGTTCTACTGTTCAAGAAGGGAGACATTCATGGCATAGGCAACTATCGCCCCATCTGCCTGTTGTTCGTCATCTACAAGCTGTTTACACGAGTCATCCTGAACAGGATTGGCAGAACACTAGATGAAGGGCCAACCATGTGAGCAAGCTGGCTTCCGGAAAGGATTCAGCACAATCGACCATATCCACACAGTAACCAGGCTCATTGTTGGGAGTACAAGATGCCACTCTGTCTCACGTTCATTGATTTACAAAAAGCCTTTGATTCTGTGGAGACTGAACCTGTCATTGAAGCCCTAGCAAAACAGGGTGTTCAAACCCAATACATCAAGATCCTTTGTGAGCTGTATTACGGATTCACCACCAGGATCTCACCATTCTACAAAGAAGTGATCATTGATGTCAAAAGAGGGGTTCGACAGGGTGATACCATTTCACCAAAACTCTTCAGCGCCATCCTCCAGAACATCATACGACAATTAGAATGGGAAGGAATGGGAGTGAAGATAGATGGTCAGCAACTACACCACCTCCGCTTTGCTGATGACATCGTTCTAATAACACCAAACATTAGCCAAGCGGCACAAATGCTGGCTGACTTTGACCGAGAATGTGGAAAGATAGGTCTACAGCTGAATCTAAAGAAAACTATGTTTATGAAGAATGAACTAGTTCCAGAGGCCCCATTCACTCTCAATGGAACAAACATCTCTGAATGTAGCAGTTATGTGTACCTAGGTCGAGAAGTCAACTTGATGAATGACCTAAAACCTGAGCTGCGCCAGGAGGAAGAGAGTGGCATGGAATGCTTTCAAAGGCATCGAAGAAATAGCTAAAAAGGACAAAGAACCTCGGGGCTCCGGGCACATCTCTTTGACTCCACCATTCTCCCTGCATTAACATATGCCTCAGAGACCTGGGCCCTGTGAAAGCAGGATAAGAATGCTATCCGGGTCTCCCAGAGACGAATCGAAAAGAGCTATGCTTGGAATATCACGCCTCACTCAAGTGAGTGAAGGAATCCGGAGATCTGACCTCTGTCACTATTCCACAATTAGGGATGCTGTCTCATTTGCCAAGGCATCGAAAATCAGATGGGTTGGACATGTAATGCAATTTGGAGACAACCCCTGGACTAGAGCCATTAAGGACTGGATCCCACGGGATGTCAAAAGATCACATGGCCGCCCACCTACAAGATGGTCAGACTTCCTTGTCAAGACCCTGAAGGAATGGTTTGAGGCTCTTCATATTCCTGAATCAACCAGATATCATTGGGCTACATTGGCATGTGATAGGGTCCAATGGAAATGTTACTGGCGCCCGCTCTAGCAAATCGATGAATAACGGGATTCAAGTGATCAAGTGATCAAGTGAAGGGTCAATTCATTCTTTTTCTGGGGCTTTGGGGGGCAGGACAAGATATGGACTGTCCTCCCAAACCCTAAGAGCTGCAGGTTTTTTACTTTGAATTTAGCTTTTCATTTCTTTTGGGCTGGCTTCCAGAGGTATTCCTGTTGTTAAAAAAATCACTTTCCAGTCCCAAGATAAAGCCTTATTTTATCTTATCTTATCTTATAAGATCTTAAAGATCTTAGCTCAAACTAACATTTTAAAGATCTTAGCTCCAAGCAACATTTAGATCACTTTCCATCCCTGGGAAAATGCAGTCTTGGCCCCAGCCAATCCCGGTATGGACTGAGCTCACCTCTGGACCTGCGCCTGCCTCAATCCTGCCTTTGCAGGTCAATGAGCAAGTCCACAAGTTAGTTGGTGGACACAAACTCTTCTTCCTGAATTCCTTCCTCTTTCTACAAACAAGGGTTGATTCTCTCTCACTTTATAGCTCCAGAATGCCACAGAACAGAGAAATGTTCTCTCAGGGGGAAATGTTTCCTAAAGTTCCTTGCATCATCGATATTGTTTTTGTTTTTGCTGTGTGTATTCTTACCCATAGTAGAAAACTGTGCAACACTCGCTTTTTTGGTAAAGATCTTCCTCTGCATAAAAATGCCCATCTCAAATTCATGCAGTTCACTGAAACATGGATGGAACTGGAAGGCATCATGTGATGCAGAATAATAAGTCAGAAGGCAAAAAAAAAGATAATGATCTGACTAATCTATGGAAAAGAGAGAGGCAAAAATAAGGAACAGACAGTAATAAATGATGTTAAACCCTGGGCCTTGAAATACCAAACCAGTTACCAGTATCAGAGTAAGGGAACAGGACAGGGAAGCTCAGAATGCCCAGACCAGAGAAGACAGAGACAGTGGCTCGAGCTGGATATAGTGATTTTTATATCCATGCCATAATGTGACCAGTATACCTAAACTAAAATAATATTTTAATGTTCATCATTTAGTTAAACTTCTGTGCTGAGAACTCTTAAACCAGAGACCAGTAATTAGCTGTGATGTAGGCAGAGAGAGAGGAGAAGGCCCAAGGCAATGAAATTCCCAGGATGGCTGCACAAAGCCCTCTGTGCAGAAACAGGAACTAAGTCCCCATTAGGCTTCACCTGGCCATGAGACCCTGAGGCGGCTGGACCCTTCCCAAGAGAAACAGGAACCAAAGACAGAAAAGGAACCTCAAGCACCATCCACTACTCCCAACACTACCCCCTTGGTAACTGTCTTAGCAATGGACTCTTAGGAAGAAGCCACAGGTGGGGCAGCTTGGGTAAAACCTTAAAGTTTGATCAAAGGAGGGGCTCCTTTTTCTCCCAGCCCATGTACTGCTGTGCCCACATACCGAGCACGTGTCTCCCGCGATCTCCCCTCTTGGGATGTGTACTCTCTCTCCTACTTTCTCTCTCCTTCTCCTTCCAGAAGCCTCCAAATAAAATCTATCTTTACTTCACTGCTCATCTTCTCCTGAAAGTCTTCTTCTGAAAGGTAAAAGACAAGAACGAGCAAGGCCTGGTTAAGGCCTCATCTTCCCACGGAGTCCCTGGATGGCAGAGGTAGATCCAGAGAAAGGGACCATCTCTCTCCTTCCTGCCTCACATAAGCCACCCATGGGGACCCACCTACATCAGCTGTAGAAAGCAATCCAGAAATCACTTGTATCACTGTCTTCCTGTTCATCATCGATTTGCTCGAGTGGGCACCAGTAACATCACCATACATCCTGTCACATGCTAGTAGACCCAAGGGCATCTGCTTGCTCCAGGAACATAAAGAGCCTCAAACCATTCCATCAGGTCAAGGGAATGAGGTCTATAATTGTAATCCAGAAATAATACCTAAAATTATTGTTCCCTAAAGCTGCAACTTTCAGGTGGGGTCCCTGGCACTCTGGGTCTTCCTTTTCCTTGGCCGGAAGCACCGCTTAGGTGTGAGCTAGGGTTAGCTGTGAGAGCAGTGGAACATGTAGCTGTGCTGCCACGGAAGCTCTGAGTACTCGCCTCATCCAAGAACGCAGAGAGAAGCAAACAGCCACATAGTTTATGTGTGAGAATGAAATTAGCCTCAATTATTTTCTTAATGGGGAGGAAATGGGGACGTTAAAGCTCTCTCCTGCTGTCACCCTTCCAGTGTGTGCTGATAAACAACCTCTCTGCCACGATTTACTTTGCTTAAACTCTGAGTTGTTTTGTTATAGCCAAGATTCCCCCAGAGGAATTCTGTAGTTTTGCAGCCAATACCATTTGCATTTGCTCCTTGAATCTCTCTAGTTTCCTGCAGGAGGGCTTCAAAGGATGCTTGTATGGGGCAGGAGCTAATGACTGCACTCCCAGGAAGCAGCTCAGGAAATGTTTTCTCTGCAATGACTTGCAAATGCTCACAGCCTACCTCTTGGAAAAGTCTCAAATATGATAATTAGAGCAATAACATTTCCATATGATGAGTCCTAGCCCAGTGATGGTTGTTCCAAATTCTTGGATTTCAGAATGCAAAACAATACAGCTATGGGGAAGCACTTAACTGTATAATGCAAGGCCAAACTGGAATTTAAGAGGGAAATAAAGCAGTTTTCAGAGTCACCACACAGGAGTTTGGGATTCAGGCCTTTTCACTGGTGCCTGCTGTTCCTGTGGAACATCACAAGATGCAGGAGTCTCCTATTGCAAACGGGATCTTTGTCCAAACCTGTTCTGTGCTCTTTACTTTTCCAGCACCAGGGCCTTAGGAAAGTCATCGCATCTTTGTCAGTTTCTGTAACTTCATCTATAGATTCGGGATATGACATTCTGTAGAATTGTTTCCATTGAGAGGATTAAATGAGAGAGGAAGTCAAAGTTTCTCTTACTGTGCAGTCCCCGTAAGTGAGATTTTCTGTCTGTAATCACGTATACTTCTTAAAACCATAGTAGAAAAAGGAAGCAACATGTGAGGGTGAATTTAAGAGCAACAGAAACCTATGAGGAGAGAAGTTTCCTTCTGTGTGTCATGCAGATGGTGGGAACTGCAGAGCTTCTCCGGGCTCCAGGGGTGCAGTTTTGTGTGTTGTTAGATTTCATTTTTCAGAGCTGGATGTGATCTACCATACAAGTGACTTAGCACAAGGTCTTGTTTTAATCATGAGAAAACTTAAATCCTTCACCACCCACCCAGAAGCCACAACTCTTAAAGAGTAGGAGAAGACAAGGTGGGGTTCATTTATTCTGGTCACATTCTGTTTGGACAGAGGGGTCTGCCCAGTGGTCTTCAGGGGCCCTGGGATCACTCCTGATCATATTTATCCAGCTTCAGCGTTGGAGGCCGCCAGCATTATAGGGCTACCCCACAGGGATCAGAGTGACTGGGATTGAACATGGGGCTCATAGTCCTAAATAGGCACCCCTGTGAGTGGCTCCCACTGCACCCTGCAGTGATATTTCTATCAAAACTGGTTCTCCAACATGACTTTGCAAATGTATGTCCCTAGGAAGCCATGATGCTGTGCAGGTGGGTGGCCTCACTTTAGCACTCAATTTCAAAGTGACGGGAAGTTTTCTTCTAGTCTTTGGGCAACACTGGAGGTGTTCAAGACTTACTCCTAGTTCAGTGCTCAGTTTTCACTCCTGGAGGGATTTAGGGGACTGTATAGGGTGTTGGGGATCAAGCCAGGGTTACTGCTTGGGAAATTTCTTAATATCTCTGTATTGACTTTATTTCACTTTCCTCTTTGTCTTTCGGTTCCTTAAATTAATTCCAGAGTCTTGACCTAAATTAGGTAAAGGTCCCCTCTGACAGCACAGTACTGTTAAAATCAGATTTGACCTCTGACTCAGTCCATGTAGATCTCAACAGTCACCATCAACGGGGATCTTTCTCAGTAGAGGTTATGCGTTATGAAACATACTGCGTACCCACAGACCATATCAGCTCAAACCCTCTAATCAGTGCCATAAAACAAATGGTTTGTGACTTCTTCCAGTGGCTGACATGGGAGAATTAGCTGCCTCTGGTTTTCCGTTCTCTGTTTCCTTATCTTGTAGGACCCTCACCCAGTAGAGCAGTGTGGAGAGAGGGATACCTGGAAGCAAAGCCAGGGCTCTCCAAGTGTAAAGCCTGTGTTAACTGCGTGAACCAGACCCCTGGCCCTTGCTTTTATTTTCCTCTTGCCTCTTCTTCATCACAGGTTGCCTTCATGGCTGATCTTTGTGACAAAACTAATGTAGGAAGGAATCCACCTCCAGGACTGTGCTTTCTTCTGTCATCTACTTATTTCCATATTAAAAACCCCTTCCAAATTTATATGGTTCCAAGAGTGAAAACAGAGAAAGAAAACTCTGTGTGTGCATATGTTCATGTCCATATGTGTGTATGAGGGAGGGTGGGGAATGTCTATGAAAATCCCTCCCACGATTATCAGCCAACTGAGGGAGTCGATGCAAGGGTCCAGGAGTGCATTGTTGGGCCCTGTGGTTCTGAAGATAATCTAGAAACTTCATGGTGCCTGAAGATACCCAGAGATGCTTGGAACCAGGGAGCAAACTGGGTTGGTCACATATAAGACGTACGTTAACCCCTATACTATCTCTCTCAGCCCTATACAAGAAGATGTTTGATTGGCTTATGAAATGTACTTTGGAGTGGATGTATCATTATTCTTTCAAAACTTTTTCAATTTTGTTTTAAAGCTCTACCAATATATACTTTAGGGTTTTCTAAGTATAACCCAAGTTTGGAACCAGCATTCCTGCATAATATAACCTAAAGGACTTTGAGTAAAATGTCTTCTGTGGGTTGAACTGAGAGGGAATCAGATACTATAGCAAGACCAGTCATATATGAGGCCCAAGTCAAAGAACTGAGTAGAGTGTTATGAACCATCATGTCCGAGGAGGCGGACAGGCTCAGGAAAAAATCACTTTCCCTTTCTCACGGAGAGGAGCTTCCTCAGATATGCTTGCAGGAGCAAACCAAGGAAAGACCAATGATGACCTTCTCCCCAGGTTCCATCCATCTAGGGCCACCAAATGACATGACCTCCTCACTCTGTGCTTAACTTCTCACCAGCAAAACAAGGATAACAATAATCATCCCCCACCCCCCACCTAGGTATAAGAATTGGAGGAGATAGGAGTTTAGCACCTGTATCATGAGCACAGTCCAATTAACCCATGATTATATTGTGGTGAACAATTTTCCCTCCACCTCACTGTTCTTGCGAGTGAATAACCACCTTGCTGCTAGAAAAGTGCTTGATCTCATTCCTGCTCACTCAAGCCCACTGTTGTAGCTTCCAACTAGACTTTACCCAAAAATAATTTAAAATCTCGGGATTTTTCCCATCTCTAACACCTATGGATTCCTACATATTCAACCATGGCACCATTCCCTCATTCTGTTCTTAAAATCTATGGGAGATGCAAATCAAAGCAACAATGAGATATCACCTCTCACCACAGAAAATGGCACACATCCAAAAGAGCAAGAATAACCAGTGCTGGTATGGATGTGGGGAGAAAGGGACAATCATCCATTGTTGGTGGGAAGGTTGACTGGTCCAGCCTTCCTGGAAAACAATATGGACATTTCTCCAAAAACTAGAAACTGAGCTCCCGTTTGAGCTCCTGTTTGACCCAGCAATAGCACTCCTGGGAAAATATCTGGGGAGCCCCAAAACACACAGCAAAAGCACCATCTGCGCTTTTTTTTCTTTGCTTTTTTGGGGGTTCACACCTGACAATACTCAGGGGTTACTCCTGGCTAGGAATCCAGGAATTACTCCTGGTGGTGTTCAGGGGACCATATGGGATGCCACAGATCAAACCCGGGTTGGTCGCATGCAAGGCAAATGCCCTACCTGCTGGACTATAGCTCCAGCCCCCATTTGTACTTCTACATTCATAATAGCACTGTTCACAACAGCCAGAATCTAAAAACAGCCTGAGTGCCCAAGAACAGACAACTGGAAAAAAGAAACTATGGTATATCTACACAATGGAACACTAAGCAGCTGTTAGGAAAAACAAAGCCATGAAATTTACCTATAAATGGATGGACATGGAGAGAATAATGCTGAATGAAATTAGCCAGAGGGAAATCGACAGATATAGAATGATTGCAATTATTTGTGGGATATGAAAAAGTCAGCAATGAACAGGAATAACTAAGAACAAAGGAAGGAGAGAAATGGAGGAGCAAGTAAGGGAGGCTGATGGTCAGTCACGTAGCAAGGGTCAGGGGGCCTGCACACATTGGTGGTGTAATGTGTGTGCAAAGCATTTTGGTGACCATATGACTGAAATACAATCATAAACAATTTTAAAAAGTGTGCAGGTCATGGTAATTCAGTATAAACATAAGTGTGTAGTATATGGTGCGGATAATCTAAAGGGTAAATTGATAATACAGTGAGGCCGGGACTCACAGACATGGAGCAGAGCTGCTACTTGCTCTCCCTGTGCCCAGCCGCTCACGAGGCGCCCAGGAGGGATGGCGGGTTCTAGCCCTGGCCCACCACCCCAGCAGAGCCTTGCAACAAGCCAGATGACCCCCCACTCCATGAGGGCCTCCATTTTCCACATCCGGACTCTCTCTCGTCAGAACTCCACCCAGCAGACCAGCCTATCACAGCTCAGCTTGAGCAGCCGCTTGTGGCCATGCGGTTCATCAATAAATGCTGGACTTAGAGATGACTACAAGAGTATGCAACCTGCACGGCAGAGCCTGGCAAGCTACCCGTGTTGTATTTGATATGCCAAATACCAGTAACAATTATAGACCTCATTCCGGAATGGATTGAGGCTCTTTATGTTCCTGGAGCAAGCAGATGCCCTTGGGCTCTACTAGCATGAGACAGGACATATGGAGATGTTACTGGGGCCCGCTCGAGCAAATAGATGATGAACGGCAAGACAGTGAAGACAGACAGTGATATAAAAAAAAGCACGAAGCCAATATCCAAGGCCAGGCAAAACACGGATCAGGAGGTCTTGTCAGAGGGTTCAATCTACCACAAGTGTATCAGAGTCAGAGGTTAGGTAAGACAGAGGAGGGACAAATGTGCTAATAATTGTTGGGAATGATAATACCAGCATAGAATTGAGCATTGAATGTAGGCAAAGGGATATATATATATATCATAACTTCTAAAGGTATGTATTGCAAGCCACAATGTGTAAGAGAGAGAGAGAGAGAGAGAGAGAGAGAGAGAGAGAGAAGAAAGAGAGAGAGAAATAGAGTGAGGGAGGGAGGGAGAGAGTATAGGCAAAAGGAGGGGAGAGGGGATCAGGGGACATTGGTACATTGGTGGTGGGAAATGTGCACTGGAGGAGAGATGGATGCTGGAACACTGTGTGACTAAAACCTAATCATGAACAGTTTTGCAATTGTATATTTCATGGTGTATTCAGTTTTTGAAATTTTTTAAAAAATTTTTTTTAAACTTGGGGGAAAAGTCTCTAAAACCAGTATTTTTTAATTATAAGATAATTTGTATTCTCTCAATATTTGTTGATTCCAGAATAAATAAAAAATAAATTTTATAATAAATTTTAATAAATTTCATGATGATTAAAAAAAATAAGCTGGGCACAGGGAGAGCAAGTAGCAGCTCTGAGCATGTGTGTTTTCTTCTGGGTTTCATTAACTTCTCACACCTAGTGGATTTTCCAGGCTTAAAAGTCTAAGGACTAACCTTTCCCCTTGTTCGCACCTTTGCTAAACTGTTGTGAAAGAAAACTAGAAATGACTCCTTTTATATTTGAAATCATTATGCCATTATTGATAACTATCGAAAAGAAGCCATTTCAGAGGGGGAAGTGATTATGTAGAAAGGAATGGATGGAGTCCCGTGGGAGTAATTATTCCCTGAGGAGCATTCAGAATGGAGGAAACTTGCTGGTCCTCTGACACCACAAGGTTTACATTAAAACAACTGGTTAGTCTGCCCTGGGACAGCCTAAAGGGATAGCCCAAAGGATTCGGCTGTGGGACAAGACCCCTTCTCCCTGACAACAATAGGTTTCTCCTGATAGATTTCCTCTGACTTATTTTCCCAACCAGCCCTATAGAGCTCCCCAACCCCAAACAGGCAGGAATAAGAATTTTTGAGAACACGAGGCCACCAGTAGCTCAGGTTGCCAGCACCTGAATAAAACTCTTCTCTTTTTTTTGTATCAAAAACTAACACTAAAGCGTACAGTTTTTTTGTTGTTGTTGTTTTTGGTTTTTTTTTTCTTTTTTGGATCACACCCGGCAATGCTCAGGGGTTTACTACTGGCTCTGCACTCAGGAATTACTCCTAGCTGTGCTCGGGAAACCATATGGGATGCCAGGGATTGAACCCGGTCAGCCACATGCAAGGCAAACGCTCTACCTGCTGGACTATCATTCCGGCCCTAAAGTGTATGTTTTAAGTTGCAACTTTTAACTTTGTTTTTGCAGCCCAACAATTTCACTTGCAAAATATTTTAAAATTCAATTTAAAATGCTTTTTTTCAACTTTTCCCACCAGTGTTAAATGACAGGCTTAGCTAGCCTGGGAGCTCACAGCTAATCTGCTTACATGTTCTTAAGCCAATGTTCATACTAATGAGATCTCTCTTCTATGTAACCACTGATAGAGGGTGTGGCACTTACAGAAGTCATCTTGACTCTGAATAACTTTTGACTTATACATCTACTAAGTCTTCTGTGTTATCTAGATTGGGCACAGCTCCACTTTATACCCACTGCACCCATGTATCAGGACCACAGTATCAGCCGAATCCTTTGGGCTATCCCAAAAATCTGTCCTGATACTGGTTCCTTCTTTTGGGTAGGACTCCTCTCGGGTGAGGTCCTCTCTCTTTGGTGGGAGACTTGGACTCTCTTGTATGGTTTAAGTTCTGACCAGAGCTAGAGTTCTTTCATTATATTGGATTGTGGTGGTAGAGCTTTTGTACTATTAAAAGCGTTTTTGGATCTGCACCGGACTCGTGAGTTTTCATTCGTTCCCCCAGCCTGGGAGGTAGAGAGAACTTCTGTCCTGATACTGTCAGGGACCCCAGTGGGACACACCAGAAATTCTATTCCTGAATAGTAAGCTAGAGAAGGACACAAGCAACAATGGTCAAAGCAAAAGACCCTCTACTTCAGTGTGGAAAGTGCCGCCCACTTAGAAGCTGACCCTCTACATTCCAAAACATGCTATACATGCTTATCCCAGGCCAAAGGGGGAACATAGAGTGATACGATTCCTTTCCAAACTCCTGGCAAATAAAGAACTTCTACACTCATTGAGATTTGACTTTGCCATAAAAATCCTTAACCCAGCAGGTGGAAATGGGGAGGAGAAACATGACTTGAGACCCATGTTAGCTGGGGCTTGCAAGACTTTCCTCAGAGCTTTAAAACAGTCACACACCTGTGAGACACATACAGGTTTCTCTGGAAATGCAAGATCAGTCATCAATGGTAAAATATTAAATTATGAATTGAGGCAAAGCAGGGAACAAATTGTATTAATTTAGGAAATTCCACAGGATGGATATGTCATTCCCAACGTTCTCCCTTCTGAAATCTGACATGCCATCTCGTCGATAAAGAAGGGGAACACCACCAGGCCCAGACAAAGTCAGACCTGAACACCTGAAGAATCTGCCATCAGTACTCATCAGTACACTAGCTCAGCTCTTCACATGCTACCTGTCTGAATGCAAGGTACCCTCCCAATGGAAAACCAGCAGGACAGTTCTACTGTTCAAGAAGGGAGACATTCACGACATCGGCAACTATCGCCCCATCTGCCTGTTGTCCATCACCTACAAGCTATTTACACGAGTCATCCTGAACAGGATTGGCAGAACACTAGATGAAGGCCAACCATGCGAGCAAACTGGCTTCTGGAAAGGATTCAGCACAATCGACCATATCCACACAGTAACCAGGCTCATTGAGGATTGTAGGGAGTACAAGATGCCGCTCTGTCTCACGTTCATTGATTTACAGAAAGCCTTTGATTCTGTGGAGACTGAAGCAGTCATTGAAACCCTAGCCAAACAGGGTGTTCAACCCCAATACATCAAGATGCTTTGTGAGCTGTATTACGAATTCACCACCAGGATCTCACCATTCTACAAAGAAGTGATCATTGATGTCAAAAGAGGGGTTCGACAGGGTGATACCATTTCACCAAAACTCTTCAGCGCCACCCTTGAGAACATCATGCGACAATTAGAATGGGAAGGAATGGGAGTGAAGAGAGATGGTCGGCAACTACACCACCTCCACTTCGCTGATGACTGTCACTGTATCACTGTCTTCCCGTTCATTATCGATTTGCTCGAGCGGGCCCCAGTAACATCTCCGTATGTCCTGTCTCATGCTAGTAGAGCCCAAGGGCATCTGCTTGCTCCAGGAATATAAAGAGCCTCAATCCATTCCGGAATGAGGTCTATAATTGTTACTGGTATTTGGCATATCAAATACAACACGGGTAGCTTGTCAGGCTCTGCCGTGCAGGTAGCATACTCATGTAGGCATCTCTAAGTCCAGCATTTATTGATAAACCGTGCGGCTGCTTGCGGCCGTGCGAGCCGGGCTGTGATAGGCTGGTCTGCTGGGTGGAGTTCTGACGAAAAGAAGTCCGGATGTGGAAAATGGAGGCCCTCATGGAGTGGGGGGGTCGTCTGGCTTGTTGCAAGGCTCTGCTGGGGTGGTGGGCCAGGGCTAGAACCCACCATCCCTCCCGGGCGCCTCGTGAGTGGCTGGTCACAGGGAGAGCAAGTAGCAGCTCTTGCCCCATGTCTGCGGAGTCTCTCTCGCTGATGACATCGTTCTAATAACACCAAACATTAGCCAAGCGGCACAAATGCTGGCTGACTTTGACCGAGATTGTGGAAAGATAGGTCTTTCCACAGCTGAATCTGAAGAAAACTATGTTTATGAAAATTGAACTACTTCCAGAGGCCCCATTCACTCTCAATGGAACAAACATCTCTGAATGCAGCAGTTATGTGTACCTAGGTCGAGAAATCAACATGATAAACGACCTAAAACCTGAGCTGCACAGGAGGAAGACAGTGGCATGGAATGCCTTCAAAGGCATAGAAGAAATAGCTAAAAGGACAAAAAACCTCCAGCTCTGGGCACACCTCTTCAACTCCACCGGTTCTCCCTGCATTAACATACGCCTCAGAGACCTGGGCCCTACAAAAGCAGGATGAGAATGCTATCCGGGTCTCCCAGAGAGGAATCAAAAGAGCTATGCTTGGAATATCACGCCTCACTCCAAGTGAGAGAAGGAATCCGGAGATCTGACCTCTGTCGTTATTCCAGAATCAGGGATGCTGTCTCATTTGCCAAGGCATCGAAAATCAGATGGGTTGGACATGTAATGCAATTTGGAGACGACAGCTGAACTAGAGCCGTTACTGACTGGATCCCAAAGGATGTCAAAAGATCACGTGGCTCCCACCTACAAGATGGTCAGACTTCCTTGTCAAAACCCTGAAGGAACGGTTTGAGGCTCTTCATATTCCTGAATCAACCAGATGCCATTGGGCTATGTTGGCACATGATAGGGTCCAATGGAAATGTTACTGGTGCCCGCTCGAGCAAATTGATGAATAATGGGATTCAAGTGATCAAGTGATCAAGTGACTTTAGGAAATGCACACACAGGTTAATATTTTAGATACTTTATCAAAACAGACTTCAGTAAAAAAAAAAAAAAAAAAAGCCTAAGATCCAAAGTAACCTTGGTCCAGAGTACCTTGGGCATCAGAATGATCTGACCTTGGCTAGCCTATCATTCATCGAATTAAAAATGTGAGTTTGGATACTGCTCACTTTTTTTTTTTTTTGCTTTTTGGGGTCACACCGGCCATGCTCAGAGATTACTCCTGGCTCTGTACCCAGGAATTACTCCCGGTGGTGATCAGGGAGCCATATGGGATGTCCAGGACTGAACCCGGGTTCTGCTGCATGCAAGGCAAACACCTTCCCTGCTGTATTATTGCTCCAGCCTCTGGATACTGCTCATATTTATTGCATAAGTACCATCAGAGATGGGAATTAACATGAGCAATTCCGTGCAGATTGAATTTGATGTCTTGTCTTTAAAACAAACAAAATATTGAAAGCTTGCTGGTATACAATAAATCAAGAAAAAAAATCTACCCTACCCCCAGAGAAAAAAAACTGCATCCTAACCATAGTGCTTTTCTGTATCCTGTGAAACGCCAGAAAGCTGGTGTTTTCATCTGGCTGTCCCCTCAGCCTCACCACTCAGAAGAAGGGCCTTTGCCACCAACTCAGGGAGGCCTAGAGGGCAGTTCTCCGCCTCTTTCAGGATATAAACAACTTCCTTCCTCCGACTTTGCTTATGTCACCACTAGACGGCTGAGTGTCCCTGCTAGTCACTCACATTGTGTCTCCGCTTTGTGCCACATGTGGGCCAGCTCTGGAACTGTAGACATTGAATCCGACAATCATCACTAACTCTACTGATGTGTAGAGTGTGAATAAACCTGAGGGCTTCAGTGTTTCACCCATGAAAGGACTGCCACGACCATCTCATAGGATGCAGCCATAAGAGAAGATGAAACCTGGCATTGCTGCAACTTGGCTGGACCTGAGGGCATCAGGTAAAGTGAATAAGTCGGAGAGAGAAGGAAAAATATCAGAGGTGCCATGTCCCTATGGTTTGCAGAGAATCAAGTCATCTTTTAGAAAATGGCCATGACAACGCATATCAAAAAGCATTCATGTCTTGGAAGAGCTATAGTGCTCTGGTTCTGAACCTGAAGCTCAAAGAAGTGCTCAACCCAGTTGCCAAAAGAAAGTTTTCTTTGGCAGGTGTCACTAGGGAAACGGGATAAAGTTGATTGGAGGCACTACCTGGGAGCACAGTGCCTGGGAACCCTGCCCTAAATGCAATCTGCCCCCGACTTGAGAACCGCTGAGGACCAGAAGCAGCCATGCAGGTCCTTAGGGAGAAGTGCAGCACCCACGACAGATGGAAGATCATGGTGGGCATGGTGGAAGGTGCAGCCAGGGACTATGCACATAGCACCCGGAGCCCACCGCCTGGACCTTTGGCGAAGAAAGAGCCATCAACCGTCCAGTGGCTGGAAGGGCAGAGCTGTCTCCCTGCTGAGGCCACAGACTATCACTCAGTCTCCCCAGAAACACCAGAGGAGCGCGGGTGGAATGTCTGAGGACCTGATGCTGTCCGCTGGGCTCACGGGCTTTCTCCTGTGTTTCCTCCCTGGCTGGATGCCCCTGGGACACTTGGAGGGGCTCTGGGCTGCCTCCCACGTCTCCTCCCCCCAACACTTCATCCTTTCTGCTCAAATCCCTCTATTTAAAGGTGAGATAATCAGCCTTTGTTCCACTGGCTTGGATCAAAGACAATCTCTGAGCTCAAAACAAAGCCAAAATAAGCTGTGGGGGGGCAGTTGCCTCTGTCTGCCAGCAAGGAAAAGGCCTGGGTTTTGATTCCTTTTCCAGGCCTGCAAATTCTCATGCCCTGAAACCCCCACAGAAGAACTGAAAGTGTTTCCCCAAGACAAACATGCCTATTATGCCAGGCCCGGACACCGGCAGCCTCTCCCAAGTCAGGCCGTTTGGCACCAGCGGTGCCTGCTCCTCCAGGCAGAGCAAACAATCCCTTTGTCCGGGGGTCCGTGGGGCAGCCAGGCGCTGCCACACCATGGCAGGAAGTGCTCTCGGCCTTGGCCTTCCTCAAAGCCTTCTTTCTCCTGCAGAGCGTTTCTCATTGTGTGCTTGGCTTCCTGCACCTGCGCGGCCCAGCCTCGGACCCTGCCACCTCCTCTGCTTCCCCAGACCTTGCACCACTGAGGGGCACCTGGACCAGCTGGTCACTGCCCTGGGAGGGGCGGGTGGGTGGCCCCTGAATTGCGGGCACCACTTCCTCCCTGAGAAGCCGCTGCCCTGGCTGAGATTAGCCTGTGCCATAGCCCTAGAGATCCACACACCCTGCCCCCAATGTGCAGGAGAAAGTTGCCTCAATACTCCAGCGGATTCTCTCTTTCACCGCAATTTCTCTTCCCTCTCTCCTCTTAGCTCTTTCCTGCTTCCCCAGGGATCCTCCCTTCCTCTCTCTCTTCTCTTTCCCTCTCCTCTCTCTCCCTCTCTCTCCCCCTTTCCCTCCCCCTCTTTCCCACGCCCTCTCTTCTTCTATCTCTCCCTTCCTGCCTTCCATCTCTCCCCCACTCCCTTTCTTTCTCCATTCCTTCTCTCCCTTTTCCCTACTTTTCCCTTCTTTTCTGTCCCTTGCTCTCTCCCTCTCTCTCCCGTGCTGGTCAGCGGCAGAACAGAGAAAGTCATAAGGAAGGAAGGTGACGTCTCCACTAGGGAAGAGACTGGCACAAATCCACTCACCGCTGATGAGACCCTTGAAGGGAGATTTTCTGAATGACTGTTGCCACGGGGGCCTCCTTGCCAGGGGAGGCAGCTCTGCTGATTACCCAGCGCTGAGGAAGCGTTGATTAGGTCCCTCCCTGTTCATCAGGCCTGGAGAAGGCTGTGGGCCCTCCCCTGAACCAGACACCCCGACTTGATTTTCTTAAAGAAAATAAATGCCCACTTCTTTGCCGTGCTCATTTAAAAGCATGACTTAAAGATTCCCCCCCACACCCCAACCCCCTGCTTCTCAGGCTCCCTGGCATCTGGTCCTTCACCCAGTGTGGACACAAAGATTCCCCTCTTTGCATTTCCCAACACCACCAAGAAAGCCCGCTCCATATCATACACATGCACCAATGTGCACAGAGAGACAGAGAGCAGAGACAGAGCGTCAGGAAGAGCTACGGGGCTACGGGGCGAGACACGGAGAGAGAGACAGCCCGCTGAGGTTTCTGTGAAAACCAAGGCCAACCCTCCCACCACAACTTTACCCTTCTGTTTCACTAAATGATGATTTTCTTTCCTAACATAAAATCTTTCCTAAAAGATCACAGCTACCAAATCTAATTAAGTCTAAACTACGGTCCATCAGGCTGTAAAGCAGCAGACCCTGGCTTCCGTGTTTTAATAAACATAGATCAATTTACTAAAATACAGTTTGAAGACATATAAAGCAGATGCCATGTTACTTTATAGACTTTTGATGAGTTTGAAGCTCTCACCCTTGAAAAAAATATTCAAACTTTCTCCTGGTGATTTCTATATTGTTTTTCATCAAATATAGATGATGGAAATCAATACCTTCTCTAGAGTCCCTTGAGCTAAGTTCAACATTTTGTAGGAAAAATTTTAACAGTCTATAAAATAAACTTGCAAGGACTCTTTGGAAGCCCGAATGGTTTGTGGTTGGAAATCTGCAAAGATCGCATCTGAAGTCCTCTCCCATCCCACTCCCATGGCCCAGACAGCAAACACAGGTCTGGGCTGTTCTGATTTTAGTGTATCTGTTGGAACAAGACTGATGCCCAGAGCCAACCAGATGGAATCAGGGTCTCTGTTTCTCAGTCTGTAAGTTAAGTCCCAGTGATGACCAGTACCTGGGAACTTGGGCGTCACAGAAACAACCTGAAAACAAGTCCTATTCCTCTCTGGGGCAGTGAGTTAACATCCACAGACACGTGCACACAGGTGCGGGTCAGCTGGACCCCGCCTGCATGGAGGGGTCACTCGGACCTTGTTGCCATACTCTCGGAGCCTATACTGGCAGCCCCCTCCAACCCAAAATGGATCCATTTTCTCAGAATACACAAAGCACTACCATCAACCCCGCTCAGCTATTTTAGAGTTCCTGAAAATGCCTCACTTGTCCCTGCCTCGTATGGGTGCAATCAAAGGGGAAGACAACAAAGAGAAACTCATTTTCAGTTTTGAAAGGTCAGCGTAGACAATCGACCATGGAGCAGAGAGAGAGTGTAGGCGGCCCCACTCAGGGGTTTGGTCTGAAACAAAGCCCGGGCTGCAGCAGTGCAGAAAGCCGGCTGGGTCGATGGGGGACCCACGGGAAGGCACAGTGTGTTGGCCACCACACTCAGAAATCAATTGCTGATAGATTTCGGTTCTCATTGGGAAGGTAAACAATAAGGGGCTGCAAAAAATTCACAGGGACTTTTCTGTGACCTTGGACTAAGAAAAGGTTTCTAAGCAGGACACAAATGAATGCCAACAAAAGACGAAAAACACAAACTTTCCTATGTTAAATTCTAGAGGTGCTTGTCAAATGACACCATTGCCGGACTGTGGACTGTGGGGTGGTTCTGTTATTAAAAACACCCACTTTCATGTGGGGAAAAGGGGACACTCATCCATTGTTGGTGGGAATGCTGGCTGGTACAGCCTTTTGGAAAACAATATGGGCATTCCTCCAAAGACTAGAAATTGAACTCCCATTTGACCCAGCCATACCACTCCTGGGAATCTACTCTGGGAAACCAAAAACATGCAGCGGAAACACCATCCCTACTTTTATGTTCATAACAGCATTATTCACAATAGCCAGAATCTGGAAGCAACCAGAGTGCCCGAAAATCGATGACTGGATAAAGAAGCTTTGGTACATCTACACAATGGAATACTATGCAGCTGTTAGGAAAAATGAAGTTATAAAATTTGCCTATAAATGGATGGACATGGAGAAGATTATGTTGAGCAAAATTAGCCAGAAGGAGAGAGACAGATACAGAATGACTGTATTTATCTGCATAACATAAATATATATGTACATATTATGAAACTAATATCCAAGGTCAAGTGAAACATATATCAGGAGGTCTTGTCAAAGGTGGAAATTATCACAAACGTGTGGGAGTCAGAGGCTAGGTAAGACACAAAATGGAACAGTGTGCTAACAATTGTCGAGGGTACTAATGCCAACCTAAAACTGAGCATTAAATAGAGGCAAAAAGATACACATGACAACCCTTTAATGTATGTTCTGTAATCCATAGTCTGGAGGGAAAGGAAAAGAGAAAGAGAGAGAAAGGGAAAGAAATAAAGAACCTGCCATGGAGGAGGGCTGGGGGAGGGGGAGGGAACAGGGGACGTTGGTGGTGGGAGATGGGCACTGGTGGCGGGATGGGTGCTGGAACACTGTATGACCAAAACCCAAATATGGACTTTTTAATTGTATATCTTTGTAATTGTAAAAATAAAAAAAAATTTAAAAAAAGAAAAAAAACACCCACTTTCCACAGTATTCCCCCAGTTCAATCCCTAGCACCAACCTCATGTTCCAAGCATGGCCCCTGGGCTCAGGTGTTTGGGACCCTGTTCTGTAGTCAAGGGTGCCATGTTCCGAGCTGCCTGTGCTGTGTGAACTCGGCATCTAAGTGACAGCCCAGCACCGTGACAACAAGTGCCACCACTGGACACGCTGCGACCAATATGTATTAGCACACCACCACTGAGCGCAACCTTTCGGGGAGAACCTGTCACCCCTGTGAACACCTCCCACTGTGTCATACTGCCCCAGCTATCACAACAACAGAACAGGGAACATATAAAGAAGAAATTTCAAGATGTCAAAGTCACAAGAGACTAAAGAGCAAGGCAGAGGCACAAAACTTACATATGGTAAAGGATTCATCTAAAATGTATATACTCAATCCCTACGGATCAACAGAGATATCCTTTTAAAATATAGGAAGAAAATAAGTCAGAAGAAAATAAGTCAACGAAAGAATCGCACAAACTCTTCTCCATGAAGGACATGCAAATGACCAATAATAACAAGTCAGTAAATAGGTATACAACTTTATCAATCCATCTGGAAATGGTAACAAAATCCACCATATCATATGCCTACCTCAAATGTTGGCAAAGATGTGAAGTGACTAGAATTCACATGGGCTATGTGCGTGAGAGCTGATTGGCAAGACCACTTTGAAAGCATCTTGCAGTTTCCTGATTAGATGCACTGCTGCTATAAACCGGCAACTCTGCCTCCAGATGTCTTCGCCCTACGAGAAATGCTTGCACAGTCTCTGGAAGTCACAGATGAGAAAATTCAGAGCTCCACAACCCCTCATAGCTCCGAACTGGCCACACTCCAAATGGCAGTCAACCATAGACTAGGTAAAGCAGTTGTGATATCTACACTTATTGGAACATTATGCAGAATTGGGAATAAATAATATTCAGATGAATAAAACATAGCATTAGAGAGAGCAAGAGGGCAGACACAAAAGAGTACATACTATCTGACTATTTCTACAAAGAAATAAATCAGGCATGACCAACCTACGCTGAGAAAAGTCAGATCGGATGAACGCTCCTAGGTAGCAACACCAGGGAGCAAGTAGGGGAGGGCAGGAAGTTTCTGGACTGCAGCGCATTGGTTTCCTTTCCTGAATACCCATTGCAAGGCACACTAAGGTTATGGAAACTCACCTGCATGTGCACTTTTCTTTACACTTACGTTTTTTTATTTTACCAAATGACAAATACCCAATGGAAACACAATCAAGAATAAACAATCCAGTCCAGCATCAATGATGAGTAGCTGCAACATTCTCAGAGTTTTCAGTGACTGTGACAATATTTCATGGAACTTTTACTTTTTATATCAAACATACATAAAAAGGGAGGCACCATGGGAAGAATTTCTCCTGCACCCATTTGGAGAGATATTTGGTTTTGTGTGATGGTGTCAGCCTCATCACACAAAAACGATCTTTATTTTTTTTCCTATTTTGGGTCACACCCAGTGATTGTTAGGGCTTACTTCTAGCTCCACAATCAGGAATTACTCCTGGCGGTGTCCTGGGGACCATATGGGATGCTGCAGATTGAACTGGGTTGACCAAATGCAAGGCAAATGCCCTCCCTGCTGTCCTATCGCTCCAGCCTCTCCCCTCACTCTTACCATTCAGTACATGGAGGCCTCCCTTCCACAGCAAACTCTGGGACTGATGTCACTTTGCCCTGTCATAGACCAAAATTCAGGATGACTGAGAGTGATCCTTCCTGCCATAGTTCATCGTGTGAGACTGCTGGCCACTGCCTGAGGTCACTATCAGCTGTCCCAGCTGCCCCTAGTCCAGCTCACTTCTCACTCAATGCCCAGGAAACCGCCTCCCCAGCACAACTCTCCGCACTCCAACCACCTCTCAGCATCTGGTTCTGGGACTTAAGTTAATATGTGATTGAAAATGAAAAATTAGCTTGTTTGCATTCCAAGTCCATCCAGCTGTCAAAGCAGCAGGACATCAGAGCTGAGCAGAAGACAGGAAACGGAAATGTGAATTATAACCTAAATAATGAACTGTACTTAAGGAGCAACTTAAGAAGCTATGATGAAGTCTCCGACATGGGAGAAAGGCATAAATAAAGCTGTGTCGCTCTTCAGGAACCAGAAGGGGCATCCGAAGGGGGTCAAAGGCACTCCCAAGAGTTCCAAGCAACAGATAAAACACAAGAGTCCATGTCAGAATGTTTCAGAGAGGAGACGTGCAAGAGGAATGGAGTTAGGGGTTAACCTTTACCTGGATTCTAGAAGGCTTGTTCCCACCCAGTCTACATTCTGTGATTCTTTTTCTATGTTCAAGATTCTATGTTCTATAATTGATAGGTGTGAACAAAAGGTATAACAGACATTCAGGAGGTTAAATGAGCTTTCCCTGAAGCCAAAGAGGGGGCTGCTGACCACGTGTTTCTTTACCTGATGCAATCCAAGCCGTGCCATAAAACTCCATGTGGTAGGAATGTCCCTTCCCTATTCCCATGATCATCCAAGTCAGAGGCACAGGAAGTTTGGGGTCAGAAAGAGACGACCCAGGTGCACCATGGACTACATGAGAACGTGAGTGTAGACGAGGCTTTGTATGAAGAGCGCTGTTTTTCTTTGGCAATCAAAATGCAAAAACAAAAGCAAGGCATTTGGGAACAAGTCAGAGGAGACATATTTAAAAAAAATATTTTATTATACCACCGTTAGATATACAGTTAAAAGATGTTCATGTTTGACTTTTGGTTCTACAGTGTTCCAACACCCGTCCCCCCCACCCTTGCCCATATCATATCACCAATGTCCCCACTTCCCTCCCCTTCCCCCAGCCTGCCTCCATGACAGGTTCTTTATCTCCTTTCTTTCTTTCTCTCTCTCTCCTCTCTCTCCACTCTCTCTCTCCTCTCTCTCTTTCTCCTCACTTCCCTCTGTTACATATTGTGGATTGTAATATATTCTAGAACATGATTGGTTTCACTAGTTTGATGTACCGTATGGCTGCTTGCGGCTGTGTGACTTGGGGAGAGCTGGATGGCAGCTCTCTCCTGTGTATCAGAGTCTCTGCATGATGGCCAACAACCCTGAGGCAGTTCATAGGGGGGCCACCATGCCTCTGGGATGGGTCAGAGAGGGGAATGTGGACCCCAGATCCATCTCCAAGAATGCCCAGTGACCTCTGCCTCTGAGAACTACCTACCTGAGCTTGAACAAGAGGAGACATTCTTTAACGAACCAAGAGACCCTGCAGGAGTGAGGAAAAGAGGGCTCTTTCGTAACTTCCGGTCCATACTGGGTATCCGTCCTCTCTCTGTGGACAGAGTTTTCTGAACGTCTCCCGGGCATCTGAGCACAGTGCCACAGGAGAAGAAGACAAACTGGTGAGGTCCTAAATTTCCCCCCAAGACCAACTCTAGCTCACTGGAGACCCTGGCAAGGGTAACTTCAGGCTTCTCCACCCCCAAAAATGGGACAGAAACGGCCACTTGCTGACACTCGCTTCTTTCCATCATTAGCAACAGGTTTCCATGACCACTGGCTATACACATTTCAAAGCAGCAATCTTCAGGAACAGAGACGCAGAAACAAAATAGGATCACAGGAAATACCTGGTGGTGCAGATTGCTGACAGCAATCCACCAATCATGAAAGTTGAAAGTTGCTATCAAGTGACAATTAAAGTGAGGAAAATAAAAATATTGCCTTTCCACACGGAATCCTTGATCATGGTATCCAGGTAATATTCTGCAAGACCTAGAATGGAGTCTCATCTTTTCAGAGGCAAGTGACAAGCAATACCATCTGACATGAAAATGCATACAGAAAAAATAGTCAGGAAAGAATGCAACATTTTTCATGGAACTGCAAGAACCAGTTTCAAGTAAGCACATTTCAGATGTCCGAAAAGCTGTCATAAGCTTATGCTAGAAATGTCACCAATTAGAAATACAAATTTGGACCACTGTTTTGTGAAATAGTTGAAATCACATTGAATATACATGGCTATGTTACTCCTAAATACAGGACTTTTGAGTCAACATCAGATGCTTTTGAACAAATTTAAAGTGCATTTTTTTTATTATTTGTTTTTGGTTTGGGGCCACATCTGTTGATACTCAAGGGCTAGTTCCTGTCTCTGCATTTTCAATCACTTCTGGTGGGCTCGGGGACCATATGGGATGCAGGACGTGGGGGGAGTGAACCTAGGTTGGCGGAGGTACAAGGGAAGCTCCCCTACCCACTGTACTATCACTCCCACCCCTAAAGTACACTTTTTTAATATTTTCTGGTTTTTCTTGGAAAAAATAAGTTTGAGCCGAGTAGACTTTAACTGCTTCAAAGAATGGTTGCACTGTAAAATTTTATAATTAAATCTGGGCTTGGGTACTTAAGCCTGTTATTTTAAAACTTTTTTTAGATTGCAAAATATAAATGTTTAGAGTGTAAAAAAAATTGAAGCTCCGAGGTCTACAGAAGGACAGAACACAAGCCCCGAGCAAGACCTTCCAGCCAGTGTGAAGTCTGAGGGGCCATGAGGCCTTGTTCTCCTCATTGCTTCTTTCTTTCCATCAGCTTTTACCATTTATCACAGTCCTGGGAAAATTAAAAGGAGCTCCCTGGTCTTCAATGTGCCCTGGATTCCTCTCCCTGGTTGCCCAGGTGTTCTGAAGCCAGTATTGAGTGAGACACACATCGCCCTAGGCCTTTACAGTGCACGGTGGTCCAGAACTGCGAGCCAGCACGATAACAGCTCACTTGCTCTCACCACACCCCTCTTGGGCATTTCTGCTGTTCCAAGGTGTTGACTTTTCCAGCCTTTCCCGATCTGACTTGTCCAGAGTTGCATGTGTCCACACAGCCTCTGTCTTCACCACCCGGGGACACAATTTTTTCCTGGTGTCAGAGACCTAATACCAGCCTATCCGTTTGGGTCTATGTAGTCAAAGAATATTAGATCTTTATTGTTTGAATTTAAGTCTCAGGAATGATTCTCAATCATTACCGAGATTACTATATAATCCAGTGGCATTTGGGGGAAAATACCCTTGAATACCCATCTCAAATAGGAGCAGTTGGTTTTAGAACACTTTAATACACTTTTTGAGGATCTGTCAGAGAATAGCTTTGACTTCAAACGAAATTGCTTTTCTTATCTGGTGTCGTCTGTGGAGGCTGAGCGTGGTTTGGCGGTGCCTGCTTCTCCCTGTAATGAAGACATTTGCAGTTTGCTCGAATCGTCCACATATCAAAAATCATAACCCTTCTTGTCACAGGAGTCATTATGAGATAGCTAAATGAAATCACTTCTGTCCGCTACAATTTTTTCCAAGCTAGACACCATGTTTCTGATCTTTAACTAAACAGCCCACTTAATAGCCATGCTACTACTCTCTTCCCACTCCACATCCCATTTTTCTCGATCAGTTTGGAGAAAACCTTAAATTAATAATACGTATAAAGCTTCAAACCTGCATGCATAAACTCCCTGCTATCAGTATCAGTATTAGTGTATTAAATAATCCATGCCAAGGGGTAGAAAGATTCTCTTTTTATCAATTTCATAATGGCATATAATTAAATGGGGTTTGGACAAAGATACAATTTGTAAATTGATTATAGTATAAAAATGGTAAAACATCAACTTTTACATTGCTTTAAAATTATTAAGGAAATCTTTCTCTTTATCTTTGAGATATGAAATTTAAAAAATTTAAAAAATGGAACAGTTTGACAAAACATACCTTTGATAGTGGTAGGAAAATTATAGTTTTGATTTATTTTATTTTTTATTTTTATATTTTAAATTTTATTTTATCACTGTGAAATATAATCGCAAAGTTGCTCATGATCAGGTTTCAGTCGTACAGTGTTCCAGCACCCATCCTTCCTCCAGTGCACATTTCTAACCACCAGGTTCCCCTTTCACCTTCCCCAGTTCTGATTCTAAATGTTGAAACACATTGGCCTTCAAAATACACATCTTAATTCGCTTTCCTTATTTTAACTCATTCATCTGTATTTTGCTGAAGTAATGTATTGTTTCCTGGGCACCATTCCACTCAAGTATACAGAAGAAACAGCAAGAGAAAAAAATTTAAAAAACGCTATTAAAACATTATTTCATTTATAATTTTGAAGTGCTCCAAACATTTTTTTTCAAATTTTAAATAACAGCTAAGTTTACTTTCCAGCATTTATCAGTCTGCCAGGATGCAAAGAAGCCATCTTGGCTATTATTTAAGGTTGTTTCAGGACTGTGCTTGAGGCCTTCTTGTTGGAGCATCATCAAAACCAAACTTCTGAAGACTCAGATTCTAAATGTGCTGTGACAGTTAAGGTGCGGCTTCAAATGTTCCAATGAACATCTGTGCCTTTGTATCATCTGCATTTGCTCAAGAATGAATATTTTCACGAATATGGCCTGATTTAAGCTTATTCATCTTCCTTAACAAAGTTTAAAATTAATTAAAGATAGAAAAACTTCTATATCTGTTGCAGGACTCCTTTAAGGGCCGCTGCATTTGGCTCAAAACATTAGCACACTAAAGGGCCTAGGTGAGGTGCAGGGAGGGATTACCTAAGGACATTTAACACTCCCTGCTTTCCATAACAATGGGAGGAAGGTCTGAGTTGCAGGGGTATAAACTAGCCGGTTTTCACTCTCGAGCGCGCTTCTTTGGGGGCTGTTGCTCGCTGTGAGCGGTCGCCCTGCTTGGAAGTTTTCTTCTCCTTTCACAAGGCTTTTACACGTGGTGGTCGCCATCTTGACCTACACGTGGCTGGGGTTCTAGCCTGGAATCCTAAGCATCGGGTTTTTCCTTTTTGCTGATTTGTATGCCTGAACCTGCGATAAGTAAAGCCTTTTAAAACTGCATCGGATTCCTGAGTTTTCATCCGTTCCTCGCCAGCTTCGGAGGTACAAGGGAACTTCGCTTCCCGGCACTGTCGGGGACCCCGGCAGAATGCCCAGACATATATCAAGTTAATGTAATTAGGTTGCTTATGTAAACAAAGTGTTTAAAGAGGTAAGTTTTGTTCGTTTGCCTTTTGGGCCACTTCTAAGTGGTGCCCTGGGCTTAACTCCTGCCTCTGGACTCTGGGAATCAAAGCAGGGTCAGCTTGGTGCAAGGCAAATTACCAACCAGCTGTGCCATCTGTCACTCTGGCACCTAAAGATGTGAGTTTTGAGTAACCTTCCAGCTAATAAGATACTTGAGGTGTACCAGGCTCCTTAAACCATTCAGCTAAGAAATGAAACCTTACACAAGAAGCCCTGTTTCTGCTTAAGTTACAGGAATTAAAAAATTCTATCAAGAAGACCAACAAAGCCTAGGGATTAATGAGGTTTAAAAGAACCAGTTGATTCATAAGGATGACCTGGTCCAAATGCCAAGTTCAACTGTCCCCAGTGAAACAGCAATAGTTAGTGTGGCCTAAGAATCAAAAGAGTTGATGTATTCCTGGTCCTTAATGTCTAACGCATGGGCAATACTCCAGGAAGTGATACCTTAGGATCGGAAGAGTAGATTATACCACAAGCTAGGGTTTGCGTACAAGAATCTTATCTCAGCATTTATTAAGGTCAAGCTCCCTCCATGTGCAAGCAACACGGTTCTGCACCTGGTTCTCTCCATTTGTTTCAGAACTCAAACTCTAATTGTTTATAAACATCTCAAAACAGCAGAGATGTTTCCAGAGTGGAATGTTGGCCCTCCTTTAAGTTACTAAAGGCTCACCCCGAGGGGTGAAAGGGCATAGTACCATGTAAGCCGCACACTGATTCTAGAAAACGTCAGAATCTACAGGCCTATCTCTGGCACTGGCACCATTGGAATTTTTATTACATGACTTTGGAAGAGCTTGTTTGCAGGTTCTAGCAGGGGAGCGCAGCTACTCGTATACCCTCGACCGAAGACCGGTCGGTCTCTATTCGGGAAGGCCATCCTCTTCGACCGAGCACTCAGCTTCGGGAGGGACGCACAAGGAGCAGTGAGGGAGGAAGGGGAAACCCGCCTAGCCAGCCAGATCAGCCGAATCAACCCTGGCGACCAATGGGGTGACAGATGTCGCAGCCAGATCGCCCTCACATCCAGCCCAGGTATGCTGAAACAGAGACTCTCAGACATGGGGCAGAGCTGCTACTTGCTCTCCCTGTGCCCAGCTACTCGTGAGGCGCCTGGGAGGCATGGCGGGTTCTAGCCCTGGCCTGCCACCCCAGCAGAGCCTCACAACAAGCCAGACCACCCTCCCTATTCCATGGGGCCTGCCATTTTCCACATCCAGACTTCCCTCTGGTCACAACTCCACCCAGCAGACCAGACTATCACAGCCCGGCTCGCGACGGCCGCTAGCGGCTGTGCGGTTCATCAATAAATGCTTTATTTAGAGGTGACTACAACAGTATGCCACCCGCACTGCAAGCCTGGTAAGCTGTTCGTGTCGTATTTGATATGCCAAATACCAGTAACGTTTATATTAGGTCATTCCCATGACCTAATATAATTGTTTGAGGCTCTTTATGTTCCTGGAGCAAGCGAATGCGTTTGGGTTCTACTAGCATGAGACAAGACATATGGAGATATTACTGGTGCCAGCTCTAGCGGGAAGATAGTGTTTGTGATAGTGATAGTGACTTTGGAAGAGTCCATCGTTTGTAAACTTCACTGATCCTGATTGATTTTTATCTTCTTCATTTAAATGTTCTTCTAACCCTTTCATTTTTGTACTAGTACTTAAAATATTTTTCAGAGTTTATATATGTATATATAAGTTATAGTATAAATGATTTTGATATTTATATGAGTATCTGTATCACTGTATCACTGTCTTCCCGTTGTTCATCGATTTGCTCGAGTGGGCACTAGTAACATCTCCATTAGTCCTGTCACAAGCAAGTGCAACCCAAAGGCATCTACTTGCTCCAGGGACAGGAGGAGCCCAAAACCATTCTTCAGGTTTTTGAACTGAGGTCCATAATATTTACTAGTCTTTGGCATAAAAAAGTAAATAAAACACGGTAGCTTGCCAGGCTTTACTGTGTAGGTGGTAGAGTATCAGTAGAAGGCTCTCAACCCGAGGATTTACTGATGAAACTTAAAGGGGGAAGATCAGGTATTCTCTTGGATGGAGCTCTGAGGAACTATGGAGTCTGAATGTTGAGAATGACTAACTGCATGATGTGTGGTTTGCTCTGGCTTCTTGCCAGGCTTACTGGTATCAGTTAAAACATGTCTATAACTGTTTACTATCTATAAATGTGAAAGAAATTGGGAAGAACCTAATGCAAAATTCAGTATCCTATAAAAATATCCGGCGTGGCCAAGGGACATGTGGGTCTGGCATGAGTGGGTCTCTCTCCTCTGGGGCATCTGGCATGGAGGCGGAGGAAAGGGCAGGGCCCAAAACTCCACTCCGAGTCCGGCCAGCATGGTCTCTCCCGCTCATGAGAGCAAACCCTTGGGTAATGTTGGACTCGGCCAGGGGATGGCCGAGCCCCTTACAGGGAGGTCTGCTCCATGGGTTGCTTCCACATGGGGCCAGCCGAGCAATGCAGCTATGGAGCTGACCTCCCAGTAAGGGGGCTCTGCCATCCCCTGGCCGAGTCCAACATTGCCCCAAGGGTTTGCTCTCATGAGCGGGGAGAGACCATGAGTATCTAGTTATTAAATATATTTATTAATTCTAATCATTTACCTTTATATTTTTATAGTGTATTTTGGCTTAATTGCCTTGTACTAATGTCCAGAACCTCTAATGCAATCATAAATGCAAATAAGACTGGTTATTTTTTCTGGATCATTTTATTTACTTTTTAAAAATTTTTTATTATACCACCATGAGACATGAAATTACAAAGGTGTTCATAATTGGTTCTTGGTAATACAGTATTCCAGCACCCATCCCCCACCAGTGCCCCATTTCCACCACCAATGTACCCCACCCCCTCCCACCCACCCCCAGGTGCCTCAATAGCACATAGTCCCATTTCCTCTCTTTCTCTCTCTGTCTCTGCATATCCCTCCCTCTTCTTTTATGCACTGTGGCTAGGCCTGCAGATATTTAGAGTTTATCACTTAAGTCTCTTTGTGTATATTCAATGGTGAATTTTGGTCTGCCATTACCATTTCCTACACTTAGTAAAACACTGATATCTATATCCTATTAATGAATGCAGTCATTCAATATCTGTCCTTTTCCTTCTGACTAATTACACTCAGCATGACAGTCTCCATGTCCATCCATTTGCAGGTAAATTTCATAATTTCGTCTTTTCTGACAGCTGCATAGTACTCCATAGTGTAGATGTACCACAGTTTCTTTAGCCAGTCCTCTGTTCTCGGGCATTTAGGTTGTTTCCAGGTTCTAGCTATTTTTTCTGGATCATTTTAATCTATGTTTATTTTCGAGTATATTTGTTTTACATATTTAACATTGTTAAAAAAAACAGAATTGTTGAAACAAAATTTTTTATTTCATACCTTAATCTTGGTAAATAAACTAGTAGCTCCTAGAGTTGAGTTTTTCTTTCTCTGATGCAAAGGCCTGATTCAAGCGTGAACAAGAACCAGACTACATCTCCACAGATCTGACTTTGTTTACATCCCCTCACAGATTTCCTTAACCGGTCACTTCAAACTGACTATGCCATTTTTTTTTGTTTCCTTTAGAACTTTACATTTATGTTTTTATGACTTAAATCCACAGAATTTGCCCAATAAACACTAACATTCCCCTCCCCCATCCTCGTCCTTTCCAGCCAATGATGAATTGTCTTTCCCACAATCTCACTGTGGTCCAGATGGGCCGTGCAGTGGACAGGTCTTGTCTCACCTACAACCTTACTGTGGTGCAGATGGACCGTGCAGTGGACAGGTCTTACCTCAACCAAAATCCCATTACAGGCCAGATGGGCCATGCAGTGGACAGGTCTCCTACGTAATAGAGTTCTAGTTTTCATTTCCTCGGTTTCTTGATACTGAGGAAGTGCATCTTGCCATAGTAGTAAAATTGTAAGGGCAAATCCAGTGTTACTAATAGTCTCAAAGAAAAATAATCATGGGAAATTGTTGGAGGACAGGTTTAGCTATTCTGGGAGTTTTGTTGTTTTGCCCACTCCCAGCTTAATCTATTTAAGCAAAGATTCATTCTAATGAGACCTCTCCTCTATGTAAATACTGCTAGAGAGTGTGGCAGTTACAGAAGTCACCTTGACTGAATAACTTCTGACTTATACATCTACTAAGACTTCTATGTTTTCTAGATTGGGTACAGCTCCTCTTTATACCCACTGCACCCAACGTGGGACAGTTAGAACTTACAGGAGACTACCACCCTGGCTACGCTGAGACTATAGGAAGACTATAGGAAGGATCATACTAGTTTGCTCTAAGCAGGCGAGTGTGACCCTTTCAGTATACGGAGAACAAGATACTCAGAATCACCCTGGTGCAGATAATAATAAGAAGGACCTTGTGGGTACCATCTAGATTACATGAAGCTCATGAAATTAAGATGTATTACTTTATATCAGCCCTATCTCTCTCCAGTGTTTTACATAAGAGATAATCTCAGGATTAGTTCTTGGCATAACCTTTGTTTATACCTGCAATAGGGTGTGGCACTACACTCTGTTTAGAGTTCTTTGTTGACACGACCCTCCCTGGATTACTTTGGTGTATATAAGGGGACTGACTTGATGCCCTTTTGGCCTTTCAGCTTTCAGCTTTTTAGCTCCTGTGGCTTTTGGCTCCTCGGCCTTTTGCTTTTGGCTTTTTGCTCTTTGGCCTTTTGCTCCTTCTTCTGGGTAGGACTCATCTCAGGTGAGATCCTCTCTCTTTGGTGGGAGACTTAGGCTCTTTTGCATGGTCTAAGTTCAGACCAGAGCTAGAGTTTGTTCATTATATTGAAGTGCTGTGGAAGAGCTTTTGTACTATTAAAAGCCTTTTTTGGAACTGCACTGGACTCATGAGTTTTCATCTGTTCCCCCGGCATCCTCGGAGGTAGAAGAGAACCTCTGTCCTGACACTGTTGGGGACCCCGTGGCATTCTCCGACAGGAAATCTACCTGGATTCAGGTGAGCACTAGAAAACACGCCCAGTCCTTAGCATTATTATCTATTGGTGAGACCAACACAAAACAATATGTTAATGTTTCTGGAGTTTTTTTCATTCCACCTAGCTTTTCAAGTTAAGTGACTAATTTTATTTTATAATAAACTGCATTAAAATTTAAAATATCTATAGTATAACAGCCCTTTTTGTTATTTATAATGGTAATTCATGATTGTATTTCTTTTCATTTTTATTAAAGACCTTACCATTACCTTTTGTTTGGTTGTTGGTTTTTTGTTACTGTTGGTTCTTAGGCCACACACAGCAGTGCTCAGGGATTACTCCTGTTCTGTACTCAGGGATCACTCCTGGGAGTGCAGGGAGGACCATAGAGCACAGTGCTGTGAATCAAACATGGGGATGTCCGTAGGCAATGCAAATGGCCTACCCTCTATCTGTCTGGCCTTACTATCTCTCTGGCTCTAGACTTTCCAAGTGTTTTACCCTATAAGAAGAGCTTATGATATATTATTTTTCTATTGCATTTTCTCATTTGATTTTAGTACTGACAGGGTGATACCATTTCACCAAAACTCTTCAGCGCCACCCTCGAGAACATCATGCGACAATTAGAATGGGATGGAATGGGAGTGAAGATAGATGGTCGGCAACTACACCACCTCCGCTTCGCTGATGACATTGTTCTAATAACACCAAACATTAGCCAAGAGGCACAAATGATAGCTGACTCGACCAAGAATGTGGAAAGATAGGTCTACAGCTGAATCTAAAGAAAACCATGTTTATGAAAAAATGAACTAGTTCCAGAGGCCCCATTCACTCTCAATGGAACAAACATCTCTGAATGCAGTAGTTATGTGTACCTAGGACAAGAAATCAACATGATGAATGACCTAAAACTTGAGCTGCGCAGGAGGAAGAGAGCAGCATGGAATGCCTTCAAAGGCATCGAAGAAATAGCTAAAAGGACAAAGAACCTCTGGCTCTGGGCACATCTCTTTGACTCCACCATTCTCCCTGCATTAACATACTCCTCAGAGACCTGGGCCCTGTGAAAGCAGAATAAGAATGCTATCCGGGTCTCCCAGAGAGGAATCAAAAGAGCTATGCTTGGAATATCACGCCTCACTCAAGTGAGAGAAGGAATCCGCAGTTCTGACCTCTGTCGCTATTCCAGAATCAGGGATGCTGTCTTGTTTGCCAAAGCATCGAAAATCAGATGGGTTGGACATGTAATGCGATTTGGAGACAACCGCTGGACTAGAGCCATTACCGACTGGATCCCACGGGATGTCAAAAGATCACGTGGCCGCCCACCTACAAGATGGTCAGACTTCCTTGTCAAGACCCTGAAGGAATGGTTTGAGGCTCTTCATATTCCTGAATCAACCAGATGCCATTGGGCTACATTGGCACGTGATAGGGTCCAATGGAAATGTTACTGGCGCCTGCTCGAGCAAATCGATGAATAAAGGGATTCCAGTGATCAAGTGATCAAGTGATTTTAGTATAGTTTTCTGTCTTTTAACTTTAAAATAATTTTAGTTAAAACACCATATTAACAAAGTTGTTTGTAATATAGTTGTTTCAGGCATACAATGTTCTAACAGCAACCCCACCACCTTCCCTCTACCAATGTCTCCCGTTTCCTCCCAACTCACCCTGCCCCCTTAGCGTTAGATTAGCACAGAACAAATTTACTTCATATTGCTTCCTCCAACAAAACCTGAAGGAACGACAAATGAAGTTATCATAAAATAAACAAATCAATGTTAATTTGTGATGACTGGTTGCTATATATTAATCTAGAAATTCAAATCATTTAATACAATACAATATAATATCTATTCTCATTTACATAGTTTTCAATTCTGGCATCTAACATACATTGCACTAAATTTTATTTTGTTCTTGGTTCTCTATGGGTAATAATTGTGTCTTCATGGTCATTAATAAAACTTAAAAATTTTTCAATACTATATTTTTTGAGTTTACATGGCATAAGTAAAACCTACAAATGTTAAATTTAGTAAGAGTGAAGGAATTAAGAATATGTAAAGGGGGAAAATATGAATAGGCTATAAATTTATGGTATTTTATCCTAATAAAGGGAATGTCATTTCATATTAGAAAATATTATATTATAGATGCTACTTAAGTGTCTGCATTAATAAGTAAAAGAATACAATAAAACTCTATAGATACAAAAATTGATAAGATAGAAGATTCCAGATAAATGAGGTGTTACTTAATTACTGAAAATGTATAAAATTTGTTAGCAAGCCAGGAGCAAATGTGCCCTTCTTAATCTAGTAGAGAGCACCGCTAGTACCATGAGCGAGTGCCATACTCAAGGGTAATCCTGGGAGGTGTGCCCGGACCTTGAAAGGAGTCCCATAAATGCTTCTTTAGAATTGATTTCAAGGCTATGAATTCACTGAGCTATTCTATATCGTTATATTCTATATGTCTGTATATTCTATATCATTTCTTCAAATCTAAATAATAACCTGGCTGCATCGCGTATTCCTGGTGTGATGTTCATCTCTTTGCCATGCTGAATCCCTCCATTCTCCTCTTGCTGTGGCTTCTCATTTGATAGATCTGCTGTGAGTCACAGGCTTTCCTTCCTGTGTAAGCTCCTTTTTTGATCTTGCTACCTTCAACATTCTTTGTCTGTATTTTGCTTTTGTCATTCTGAATACAATGAGTCTTGAAGAATTCCTAATTGAGTCTGTTTCACTGGAACCCCTCTGGCCTCTTGGATCTCAGTGCTGTGTTTCTAAAACCTTGGAAATTTGTATTGATGATTTCTTGCACTCCTGTTTCTTCATTTGCCTTTGTGAGTCAGAAACTCCCAAGAGTCTCATCTTTTTCCTCTTGAATTCACCTTCAGTTTTCTGGGTTGCTGTTATTTTCTTTTCAGACTATTTTCCATCCCTGTCCTTTTCTAACAGCTTTCTCTATCTCATCAGCTCCTTGATCTCTTCCTCAGCTACTGTTAATCTGCTGTTCAGACTTTCCATTGAGTTTGTTCCTTTAAAATACCCCCTACCACACTCTTAATTTCTGCTCTAGTTTCCTCACTTCAACACTCATACTTTCTTGTGCCTTGCTGACTTTGCTAATGATCTGTGCCACTGTTTTCTTTGAGCTCATTAAACACAATGGTGTCAGTAAATGGAGAATTTACTGTGCTAGTTGTTGTTTATTGAACCCTCTGTGTTGCTTTGTTTTCTCATTGGACTTGGTGGACCTCTGTACATCTTCCCTGTCGAGTTTGCCGTGCTCATGCTGTGCTGTGAGTACTGTGAAATTTGGAGGAGCTGTCAGGTGGCTGCATATGTGGCCAGATGCTTTAGAAGTCATAGAGCTGTTGTGGAGCTGTTGACATGGTGCAGGTTGAGTGTGGAGGCTGTAAGGGTTAGAATCTTCCACAGTTGTGTGGACGGCAGAGTTTAGGTAAAATAGAGAAGGGATCAGTTTGCTAATAATAGTTGGAAATAGTGTTGTAAACTAGAACTGAATATTGCAAATAGGTAAAGGACTACATATGATAACACTTCAGTGTCTTGTTTTACAAGACACAAAGTGCAATAGGAGAGAAAAAGAGAGAGTGAGAGAAGAAAAGGCCTGCTATAGAGGCAGGTTGTGGGGGATGGATGGGAGGGAAACGGCATTATTGCTATTGTTTATTGGTTACTCTACATACTAACTGATTTAATATGAGCCAATAGGTATTATTTTTATGCCTTAATGGACAAGAAGAGAATTCTAAAATATTGAAATATCTGCTGCATTTACTTGTACTTCTTTTTAAAAAATGACCCTCAGAGACATATAGAGATACTTAATTTAATATTTATTTATATAGATCCACAAAATTTCTTGCACTGTATTTTGTTAATCTATGCATTTATGTTAATTAAGATGATTCATCTTATAAAGAATTGCTACAACTCTTTGTTTATTAGGTTTTTAATGATTGTTTTTAAAATATTTGATAGTGTAAGTATATTTGTTTTTACAAAGATCATTTCACTACAAATTGGTAGTTATTTATTTCTGTACCTTAAAAGTGTTTCCATTTTTATTATTTCCATTGAAAAATTGACTGTCAATGTTTGCTGCCTTAAAGATTATTTACCCTTTTTTTCATTTGGGTGCATTATGAGAGCTCTCTCTCTCTCTCTCTCTCTCTCTCTCATGTTCTCACTTGCTGTTTCTCTTTCTCTCTCTCTTTATCTCCTATCACTTTCTAAGCCTCCAACCCCTCAGATTCTCAGAGCTCTCTCATTTTCTCATTTCCTAGTCTTTGTGTTTATTTAATATGATGTCAATGAGCTTTTTAAATATTGCTTCATTCTCTCTCTACTTCCCTGATATCAGGTATTTGTATATTAGGCATTTTCTACTAGTTCCATATGTTCTCCTCCACATTGCTATTTTTCAAAAGTCAGTTTCTTATTTTACTTTGCCCGTTTCCTAGTGATCCATGTTTCAACTACTAATCCTGTAGTTTGTTAGTCTAACAAACATAAATCCAGCTTTATCACAAATTTATCTTGTTATATTTTTTGTATGTCAAAATTCCATATATTTTGAATTTTATTGAAATCTAGCAAATTCCTCCATTTTTTATACACTCAAAGCATTTACACTAGATTTGTTAAGTAATTTAAGCCATATGGGTCCAGATAGATAGAACAAAGAGTAACGGGCTTGCCTCCCATGCAACCAGCCTATGTTCAATCCGTGGTACCCCATATGCTCCTCCAAGTTCTGCCAAGAGAGATCCTAAGCATAGTGCCAGTGGAAAGCCTTGAGCACCAGGAAGTGTAGCCCTCAAATTAATAAAATAGAGAGTTAATAAATAATTCAAGTTATTTAAAGTTGTTTTGTCATTCTAGAATCTAGGCAGCATGTATCTGCATTCATTTTCCCTCTTGAGTTTTAACAAATCAGTCTTTCATCTTGGCATGACTGGTAATATTCGATTATCCATAAGACATTGCTTAAAGATTACAGTGGCACATAGTTATTTTTCTGCAGTGGCAAGTACAGTAAGAGTAAATTACTTTGGACTAATTAAGAATTATATGGATAAAAGGTAGAGTTTCACTTATACATGGTACTTCACAGTGACTCTGCATGTCCACTTTTAGGTATATTCCTTCAGAAATTGGAGATAGATAATGGTTGGATATTGACCAGAGATTAATCCCACACTGATAGATCTTGATTACTTCTCTTCATCTTCTTTTTGGGGAATGATAGGTAACAGTTGGCAAGTTCAGGGGTTACTCCTGACTCTGCACTCAGGCATTACTACTGGCTGTGGTCAGGGGATCATATGTCATGCTAGGGATGGAACCTGAGTCAGCAGCATACAAGAAAAATGCCCTACATGCTATACTATATAGCTCAGGCTTCAGGATCTTCTTGGAAGTGTAAAATTGTTCCAAGGTTTAGAGTGTCTAAAACCAATGACATTGACTCCTCCAAACCCTCTCCAGCAGACGTGAGTCATGGAGAATGAGAAAAACACAGGAGATAGACTAACACACACTGACTATCTAAGGGTTAGGGTCACCTGGAGATCCACCTCTGGTCTCCCACGTCATTTATTCAGGTCATTTATGGCCCTGACCCCTAAAGTGTGTGACACTGTGAACAGAGACACGGGGGCAGTGAGTGAACATCATCAGTCAATAGGGCAGGAAGAGCTGAGGCCGAGGCATTGTACACAGCTAGCAGCAGGCTCTATACAATATGAAGTCCTGAGAGTTTCCTATTATATTTTTGCTCCTGTGGTCCCTACATCTAAAAGACTTTATACAGTCTTATTCTATGCTTGCTGGGTGCATTCTTGCAGACATTTCTTATTTATTCTATCCTTTCCCTATGTTGCTTATCCCTGGTTGTATTTTTGCAAATCTAATACCTTAACTGTTACTGGCACCCACTCCAGCAAATTGATGAACTACGGGAAGACAAGTGATATAAGTGAATACCTTAACTCTTCCCTTGGGGCCTCTCCTGTCCTTGTTATTTTTTTTTTTTTGGAGATGAACTCCCATAGTGGAGTTCTTCTATGTAAGTTCAGTGTAGGGGAAAAGGTCAGGTGTCAAGAAGCTTGGTTCTCAGGTCCCTAGTCATGATAGGACTTGGCACCTTACATTTCTGGGTTCTTTTAAAAAAATCTTTCAAACAATATAATAGTGCCAAAAATCTCTGTTCATTTCTTTGTCTTCCATTTGCTACATTCTGACAAAGCAACTTGACTTATTGGAAACATCCCTGACATTACAAGAGAAAATATTTCAAGAAAAACTGTGTCGTACAAAGCCGGATTATCTCCTGGGAATACCTCTAAAGCCCTGACGGACTCTGAGACTCTACATATCATCAAAGAGAGGACTTAAAATTAATTTCATTATATATTCCTACCTATTGGAAATTGTGTCTCCTGCAATATTCCCATCTGAGTCAGAAGTTATGGTCCCAAGTCCCAAAGTCTGAAAATCTGGAACTTATGTGATCAAAGTAGAAGAGAAGAATATTATATCTACATATGAACATCAATACCAATGTTGCATATTCAATGTAGCAAAAGAAAGCCTTTGTGGTTAACCTTTATATTTCCTATATTCTTAAATTTTTTGTTTAATGCCATGATACAATTAAAGTCATATAAAGTTTGATTGTTATGATATATTTCTCTTTTAGTCCATCTTCCTTTCTCCACAGAAATAGTATATTTGATTTTACACTTTTTACACTAGTTGAATTTTTATATTTGAAAGCTCATTTTACAAAGTGCATTGCTCTTAGGAAATTAATACACATAGCATCGAACAAAGCTCCCTGAAGACTTTTAAATGAACATAAAACTTCAAGATCAAGTCCCAAGAATCAATGAGTGTTAAATAAATTGGGAGCACAGAATTGGTCTAAGAGCACTATTTACTATGTAGCTAAAAAAAAAACCTGTGTAAAGTAGGATATTAACAATTCAAAACTAAGCGCTTAATGTATTCAATATTGAAGAGTATCTGTACACAAATTTCAGTTATTTCCCCCAGGATACAACCCTAGACAATATCTGATGGAGCAAAAAGCTGTGTCTTTGTGAGAATATGTATAAAGAACATAACAAATAAATATAATATGAAGCACTCTGTAATGTTTTCAATGTCCAGTAGTGGAAGTCAGAGTTCCCTACCCATATTCTAGGAGTGAATAGTAATAGAGTCCCGGGCCCCTCAATGTTAGCCTTTAATGACTAGGGACCTGCTTATCAGAAGACTATCAATTAAATATTCAGGTCCTAACAGTTGTAAATTGAATCTCACTGGAAGCAAACTCTGTGAATTCCCCAAGCAGGGCCAGCCGCTGGTAATAAATAAAAGTAGTCACTAACTGCAAATTATGTGCCATGTTACAGTGAGGCTAGATACCCTGCCCTAGGCTAGCAGTCACAGTAGGGACTGTTTTCTGGGTTAGAGTGAGAATTGTAGTCCTTCCAACCCTGTACCACCAGCCTCAGTAGACACCTGAGTTCCTGACAAAGTATAGCTAGTGCCATGGTCAATAGACACTCATTTGGATGAAGGGAAACCCAGATGATGATGATGATGAAGAAGAGGAGGAAGAACAAGAAGAACAAGAACAAGAAGAATAAGAAGAACAAGAACAAGAAGAAACAAGAAGAAGAACCAGAAGAAACAAGAGTAACAAGACTAAGGAATGGAAGGACTGGAGCAAGGCCACATAGGTAGGCTCCTTGCCTTGCATGTGGCAGAGTTGGGTTGATCCCACAGTACCACTTAAGGTCCCCAAGTCCTACTAGGAATGATCCTGTGAAGTCAAGAGTAAGTAAGCCCTGGGTATGGCCAGTTGTGCCCCTTTTAGTTTACAACACTAAAAAAGACACAACACACACACACAAAGATGAAATGGCAGCAATCTCTTGGACATGTAGGTATTTAGGTATGAGGTAACTAAGTGCAGTAAAACCATGAGTCATCATTATTTTAAGCATGTGAGCCACATTTTAATATGCAAATTTAAAGGAAATAACAGAATAAGTTTGCTAAGGAGGTGTGGTGTGGAGCAGGAGAGACCCCAGCGTCCTTTGTGGAGGGCTACGGATGCTGGCCACTGAGCTGAGGAAACACCGAATGCCTAAAACTCAGCTGTTATAAACCTTGCACACTATGGCTCTTAAATTTAAAAAGATTTTGAAGAAAATAAAAGCTAAAATGAACTGTAGGGCATATATTTTACCTAGTCAGCTGTATCAATATTTTTATTTCAAGACATAGATGTTGTAATAATCATTGGTGTGTTTGCCATGATTCCTCTATGCTGAACATAGAGTGCACTGCATACCGCTTCTCACATGACGGGACTCTCAGTATGCACCTGTGCAGTCCAGTACCTGATGGGTGCCTGCTGGACAGCCTGGCCCAAATAGCGTAAGGAGAAGCCGTAGGGAACTCAGGGGGTGGAGCACATACTTTGTGTGTAGGAAGCTTCATCTCCAGCATGGTGTGGTCCCCTTAGCATCACTGGGAGTGAGTCCTACCACAGAGCGGCAGGTTGCTCCACCACCATTTTTCACAAATATATGAAAACCCCAATACTGAAAGGAGGTTTCTTTAAGAATTATGACATACACGAAGGGAAATGTTTGTGAAAGCACTGACTGACTTTGGACTACAGTCAACAAGCAAAGTTGGGAGGCAGAGCAATAGCACAGTGACAGCAGGAAGGACAGTGACCTGGCACCCCACCGCACCAGCAGGAGTAACTCCTGAGTGTAGAGCTAGGAGTAAGCCCTGAGCATTGCCGGGTGTGACCCAAAAAAGCGAAAAGTTTAAAAAGTACTTTCTACAGTGAAAAAACAGGTTTATTTCTTAATTGCTAATACCTAACACTATATACATATTTAAATATAAAATAAACACTATTACAGATAACCACATATTAAATGAGAACTTGAGAATATGGAGATGGTGCACACACTGTCTAAGTAGCAGATCCAGAGGGATGGAATCAGTGCAACGGGAGGAACCGTGAGATGTGCTCAAGTGTGACCGTGACACTTTTCAAAGATCCACTTGAGAGGAGTCTGCCATGATACCTAGCAATGTTCTGCGCTTATTCCTGGCTCAAAGCTCAGGAATCATCCCCAGAAGTGTTCAGAGGACCCTTGTTGAGCTGGGGACCGACTCAGAGTCAGGGACCCATAGGGTCAGTGCCTTAGCCTGGCACTATTTCTCTGTACCTAAGACCCATATCCATTCTTGAAGAGAAGATACACTCCTGCATTTCATATTTCTTTAAGTATTGAGTCCATCTCCCTCTCGTTAGAGCTTCACCCAGCAGAAGAGCTGATCACAGACCGGCTCATGTGGCTGCACGGTTCATCTATAAATGCTGGAGATTAGAGGTGACTACAAGAGAATCCCACCACACGGCAGAGCCTGGCAAGCTACCCATGTCATATTTGATATGCCAAATACCAGTAACAATTATAGACTTTATTCCCATGATCTGATGGAATGGTTTGAGGCTCTTTATGTTCCTGGAGCAAGCAGGTGCCCTTGGGCTCTACTTGCATGAGACAGGTCATATGGAGATGTTACTGGTGCCCGCTTGAGCAAATCGATGATGAATGGGAAGACGGTGATACAGTGATACAGTGATACCAGTGGCCAGAATTGTGGTCCAGTTTGATGATTTAAATGAGGCCCTGGGTCAAGCCTCAGCACCACAACAAGAATGAATGAATGATGGGGCCAGAGCGATAGTCCAGCAGGTAGGGTGTTTGCCTTGCACGCATCCAACCTGGGTTCGATCCCCTGGCATCCCATATGGTCCCTGAGTACTGCCAAGAGTAATTCCTAAGTGCAGAGCCAGGAGTAACCCCTGAGCATCGCCGGTGTGACCCAAAAAAAAAAAGAATGATTGAAGGAATGAATGAATGAATGAGCGTAAACATTTCTTTCTTTCTACTGGCTGAATATAAGCATTTTCCCAACAGAAGTAATGGAGAGCTTAGATTTGCTGAGAGCAGACAAAAGCAGGGTTGCCCCTGCTAACACCGTCCAGTGGCTGTCTCAGCATGGCGACACATTCCACACCACAGACCTCTGGTGGCACCAAGCCCTCCCTCCCCAGAGCATTTTGGATTCTGAATCACTTTTTTCTCCAGGCCCAAACTCACTCATGCTGACCCCAGAAATCTTTTGTGTTTCGATTAATTGTAATTAATCTAATTTCCAAGTGTCTTGGAGTTCCTGTCATGGAAATTGTGTCCTCTGGCCAAAGCGCACTCTACTAAGGCCAAGCTGCTTCTCGCAGGAGCACTGGCTAATAGTGTTTTTCAGTGTCAAGGAGATGATAAGGAAAGCAAAGCTTGGGGGACGATTATGGCCTCCTGCTCAGTGTGGAAAAGCTTCTTGTAATATCCACCATCTAACTTGCAAATACGCATGGCTCTGCAACAGCTAACAGGTACCTTTCAGTACTGTCAGGGACACTTAAGTAGGACTTAGGCATGATTGTCTTTAAAAACTGTGACTGAATCTTCAGACCTTTCTCTCTCTTCTCCCCTGTAGACTCAGCTTCTTCTATATTGAACAAAGAAATATAGTTTTGAAAGTAAAGAGGTGGGAAAGAGCTTGAACCCGTTTTGTTCAGAATTCGATAGACGCCCGAGTCATTTTGCCTTTATTTCCCTATAATCAAAGACAATGCATGCAATTCTGCTAAAATGAGCCAATCATAGTAAACAAAGCTAATGAATCAAGAAAATATTTTCCACCAGCTCATTTTTTCCAGACCCCTAGGCCACCTTTCCAGTCACAAAGCCCTGTGTCATCCAGTCTCTGCTTCTCAGAGGTGTGGATAAAAACTCAGAGCAGAATGGTGCTTGCAGGACACCCGAGTCTGTCTAGGGCCAGTGGTGGGGATGCCTAGAGACGGAGCTGGGGGCTGGCTGAGGCAACCTCTGTTCCTTCGTGACCTGGAAGAGTTTCAGCTTCATGTAACTCTGCCGGAAAACTGAGAAAAAGCCTTCTGTTCCTTCTGAGCAGGGTGAGGCCCCTCCCAGGGCATGAGTAACTGGGTCTCCTTCTAGCGCTTGGAGCAATCACAGCCTCTGTCTCTGAGAAACCCTGGTTTGATCAAAGAAAGCAAAATGGACACAGCACAGACCTGTGTGCCATGGGGACATGACCAGCTGATGGGCTTTGGGAGCCTCAGAGGAAGGTCAGGCACCACTGAAAGGATCTCAGATGCCCAGGGTCAGCCCTCCCAATGCCCACACTGACCAAGAACTCAGAACAGGGAGGTGCACTTCCAGCATGGAAGGAGCATGGAAGAAAGGACATTTGAGAGGGATTTAGAAAACAAAACTGACTAGGCAAAGGAGTGTCCTGGGAAGTGTTTTCCAGAGAAACAAAATTGAGTTCTTCCATTGGTGCAACTAAGTTAGTGTTAATTCCCAAACTAGACAGTTCTGGGGATATTGTGCGAGCATGTGCGCACTTGTGTGTGTGTGTGTGTGTGTGTGTGTGTGTGTGTGTGTGTGTGTGTCTGTGTATGTGGGCATGGATCATCCACACCCACCCTGCAGCAGTTTTTTTTTTTCAATCTGGCCCAGGTATGCTGAACCAGAGACTCTCAGACATGGGGCAGAACTGCTACTTGCTCTCCCGGTGCCCAGCCGCTCATGAGGCACCCGGGAGGCATGGCGGGTTCTAGCCCTGGCCTGCCACCACAGCAGAGCCTCACAACAAGCCAGACAACCCCCCGACTCCATGGAGGCCGCCATCTTCCACATCCAGACTTCCCTCTCGTCACAACTCCACCCAGCAGACCAGACTATCACAGCCTGGCTCGAGCGGCCACTAGCGGCAGTGTAGTTTATCAATAAATGCTTTATTCAGAGGTGACTACAAGAGTATGCCACCTGTACGGCAAGCCTGGCAAGCTGCTTGTGTCGTATTTGATATGCCAAATACCAGTAACATTTATATTAGGTCATCCCCATGACCTAATATAATGGTTTGGGGCTCTTTGTGTTCCTGGAGCATGCGGATGCCTTTGGGTTCTACTAGCATGAGACAAGACATATGGAGATATTACTGGTACCCACTCTAGCAAATAGATGATGAACGGGAAGATAGTGATAGTGTGCATGTGTGTGTGTGTGTGTGTGTGTGTGCGCACGTGGTAGTGGATTATTATCCCGCACATCTTGTCTCTCTGAATCTGCAGGTAGGCCCAAGATAAATGACCTCGAGACATCCTGTGGACAGCAGCTGGCGTCCCCACTCTGCCTTGCTCTTCATCCTAGCGGTGAGTTTCATCCTCTTTGTCTTCCTCCAGTTTCCACAATGACAGGCTGGCCCGTGACCTCCCAACTTCCTTAGGCCTTTTTGATGCATTAAGGGCGAGGCTAAGTGAGCAGGAAGCAATGTTTCTTTCATTTCTTTTGATTGCATTCAAACTGCACTTTTCAATTAAGAAGATGGGGCTTTGGTGGGGGCTGGGGTTCCTTTTCAATTAGAGTTCAGCTAACAGTCCTATCTGCGAAGATTGAACGTGTTTTTAAAAGAAAGCAAGCCTGGGATAGTTAGTCCTAAGACAGAAAACAATTAACTGGGGCTCTAGCAAAGGAATAGTCACAGTACACTGCTTTTGTAGAAAATCATGGGAATAATTGATTTAAGGAAATGCAACTGTCAACAAGTAAAACTATGTGATTATTTTGTATGGACTTCCAGCTGAGGAACAATTTACATCAACAAACTATTTTTTTCTTGAGTTCTTAACAAGTTTATCTATTAATTTATGGGTATGCTAAAAACCACTAAATGGAAACTTGTGTAAAGCATAAATATTGATCTCTGTTTCAAATGCAACAAATACCCTCTAGGGACTGAGATTAAATGCAATTCAGAGGCAACTGAGCCAGCACCTCCCAGAGTCCAGATCAGATATAGCTCAGAATCACATGGGAGTGATTGATTTTCCATGGAGGTGCAGTGAGAATTGTCATCAGACTCCAATATTATGGAACTAAGAATTGCAAAAAACCTTTCCTAGGATTAGAGCTCTTAGAACAAGGCTAAGCATCTGTTTGAGAGGTACCTGCCATGGAGTGTCTGAGGCATGTACACAATAAGGGCTCTGGACACAGTGATTGGGCCATCAATAAGGAAGGCAAAATAGTTGGGAGTAATTTCACATTCTCTCCAGCATGCCCTAGTGTCAGTTATAATGGATAACGGAAATGAGAAATTCTACATTAGGTGGAGCTTTGGGGTTGAGATCTGGCCTATGTTGCAAATGCACATTATCTTGACAATTATTGGTCTGCTGTTGCCTCCAACTCGTTATTTTGAGCACCATGTTATCTCTGGGCTTGTGCTCTGTGAGGCCAGATGGACAGAAGGTCTGCATGAAATCAGAGGAGTTACCACAATGTCCTATGGAGCACAACAGTGTCAACTGCTTTCTCTAGGACAAGTATCCTGGGTGAGTCATGAGCACCAAACTCCATTGGTTCCTACCACGCAAGGAGTAAAGGTGCTCACGGTTGAACTATAGCTGAGAAGGTGGGGATTGGGCAATCCTACAGAAGGTACTTTTCTTTGAATCCAGAGTGTGCTTTGTTCAAAAAAACCAATGCAGAGGCATTATAAGAAATAGAACCAACACCATGAAAGTTCTCTCCTGGATTAACTTGTTCTCACACGTGTTACTTCCCTCTATTAGCCAACTTACACTGCCAATGAAAACCCATCTGTGGAGAAAAGCCGAGACAAGGCACACTTGTTTTTCCTTTCCATCTCCCTCACTCAGCATCAAGTCAAAGGCACAGACCAACTGAGTTCATCTCAGGGAATGATGTGAAGACAGACAGGTGCATGGAGCCAAGTTCCCAGGGTTGCCAGGAGAGCCACTGCGTGAGGCAGCAGCTCTGAACTCCAGGTGGCACCCTTTGGGGTCCCACAGACACATCCTGTGTTCTTGCATCTCACAGGGTGATGGAACAGTACCAAGATACACAGTGAAACTCAGACTGATCATTGATGCTCTCTGCTTTACTTAGAAGACCACTAAAGAGCAAATGAAAAGCACCAGAGATTGAGCAACCACACAATGGAGGCAGACATTGTGTTTAAGACCCTCCTTTCTGTTTCCAGGTCTGAGAGCCCAGAGGGTCCAAATACGGAGGTGGAGACTGACACAGGCATCTACAGGGCAGGGCTTCTCAGAGGCAGTGCTGGCGGCCCACAGGAGCTGGGCGAACCCCGCTCACCCCTACTCAAAGTGCAAGGCTGGACTCCCAGAATGTGTATCTTGCTGGGAACCAGTGGAAATTGGGAAGATGCTCATTAAAATGTAAGTGCTAACAATACAATAAAAGAGCTGCTGGGATCAGTACAGAAATGAATGAGGACAGGTAACGCCTTGAATGAGCTCTACATGTCACACAGCCTTACCCCATCCGCCTCCTAGAGGAGGAAGTGGAGAATAGATGAGATGTAAGTCCCTGAGGATACTGTGGCCAAGAGAATTAATATTGTGTTGATGGGCCCCATAGTGAGGGAAAGGTCCTGTAGAGAGAAGCCCTATTGCAGCGTAGGCATTAGGAATCCCGCCAGAGGCCACAGATGAAGGGTTGTAGGGAGTTTCGAACAAGCACTTTGTGCAGCTCACTGATCTTTTCCATTTACCCCTGCCTTGCCTCTATTCTTTCAATCCACTGATTCACTGTATCACTGTCTTCCCGTTCATCATCGATTTGCTAGAGCAGGCACCAGTAACATCTCCATGTCCTGTCTCATGCTAGTAGAGTCCAAAGGCATCTGCTTGCTCCAGGAACATAAAGAGCCTCAAACCATTCCATCAGGTCATGGGAATGAGGTATATAATTGTTACTGGTATTTGGCATATCAAATACGACACGGGTAGCTTGCCAGGCTCTGCCCTGCAGGTGGCATATTCTTGTAGGCACCTCTAAATCCAGCATTTATTGATGAACCCCCCGCTGCTTTGCGGCCCCTTGAGCCGGACTGTACTTGTTGCGAGGCTCTGCTGGGGTGGTGGGCCAGGGCTAGAACCAGCCCTTTCAATCCACTCAACAAGAATCCTCATTTGACATGAGAACTACTCTATGCATCACTCTATAGAGACTCTGAGAACACACCTATTTCATCTTTGAAGTGAAAATGCCATTGATGTTGCTCCTAAACTGGACCCAGAAATAAATTAACCTACAGAGTCTCAGATGGCACTCATTTATTTAGATTCACCCCCTGCCCCCATGCTGGAGCAATCCAGATGGTGGTTTTAGCATCAGGTATAAATAGGGGCGTTTTCTGTTTGTTCAATTAAAGATTTCTAGAGGTAGCAGAATGATTTTTTTTTCTGAAAAGGGTGTTGTGGACCAAATAAGCTTGTGTATTTCTGATTTTGATTATGCTTCAATGTCATTGGTCTATTTATTAAAAAATATAATAAAACAGACAACTTATAAAGCCCCAAAACATTGCATGAGACAAAGGTTCAATGTATGCAGATATAAAGAACATTAGGATAAAATTGCTGTGCTGGGGAAAGTCCCTGTCTAGTGACAGAGCTTGCAAGTCACTATCACTGTCTTCACTGTCTTCCCATTCAGCATTGATTTGCTCAAGCGGGCTCGAGCGGGCACCAGTAACATCTCCATATGTTCTGTCTCATGCTAGTAAAGCCCAAGGGTACCTGCTTGCTCCAGGAACATAAAGAGCCTCAAACCACCCCATCAGGTCATGGGAATGAGGTCTATAATTGTTACTGGTATTTGGCATATCAAATACGACACGAGTAGCTTGCCAGGCTCTGTTGTGCAGGTAGCATACTCTTGTAATCATCTCAAAATCCAGCATTTATTGATGAACCGCGACTGCTGCTTGTGGCCGCGCGAGTTGGCTGTGATAGGCTGGTCTGCTGGGTGGAGATCTGACGAGGGGGAAGTCCGGATGTGGAAAATGGAGGCCCTCATGGAGTGGGGGTCATCTGGCTTGTTGTGAGGCTCTACTAGGGTGGCGGGCCAGGGCTAGAACCTGCCATCCCTCCCGGGCGCCTCATGAGCGGCTGGGCATAGGGAGAGTCAGTAGCAGCTAGTAGTACAAGCTCGTAGCTTGTAAGTCACAGAGCTAAACATCAAGGGTATGCCGAGGAACAGGTGAGAGGTGTGGCTTCATCTCCAAGTTTGAGCTCAATTTCCACTTTCCATCTTTCCAGAAGAAAGAGCGTTAGCAGCAGCACCAATGTGCCCAGTCTGTAAACACACCCTGTGTTGGTGGCTTTCCAAGGCAAACAGCAACATAAACTGTGTGCAAATCAGCTGAACTACCTTTGTTCAGGCTTTCCCAAACTCAAACAACTCGAAGGCAATTGGAAAGCTGATGATATAATGTAAAAAAGAAAAAAAGAAGGTGTTATTGCATAATAATATGGTGGGCAATAGAGTTCAAGATTATTTTTAATTTCAAGAGGGGATTAGCAGTAGCATGGAGCACTTGAGCACTTGCTGATAATTAAATTTTCTCTAGCAGGCCATGGTCTCATTACTACCATATGAGGCAGCCTATTCAGTTACTGGACAGCCCTAATTGTCAGAATTAAAATCCTTCCTGATAATGAATTGAAATCAGTTTTCTATAATTTTCCTACTGGCAAGTGCTCAGAGTGATTCTAATCCATCTTCTGCGGGGTGGTCTGAAGCGTCTCAGCACAGCTCGGTTGCTTGGCTGCACCTTCTCACATCCAGGCCCTAAGTGCCGCAACCCGGCTGCTCCTGAGTCCAGATCACATGACACTGCAGTGACTTCTGCACGTCCTGAACCTGCTGCTGTCTGGGAGAAGCTGCCTCTCACAGCCTCACCTCTGCACAGATATGTTTCCAGCAAAGGCTGCTTCTCCCCTCTGCATGGACACACTCCAAGAGCCAGGCTCTTTGGGATCTACTTCCCTTGCAGTTAGATTGGAGGTGGGTCTCCAAAGCAGCATTCAGGGGTTCTTGAGATCACTCCCTGCAGCTCTTGGCCAAAGGATGAAGGGCTTGAGGCTGAAGCATGGCTGCACTAGCTCAACAGGTCCAGGGTCCACCAGGTCCCCACCCAGGGGTGCAATGCGAGTGAGGCATTTCTAAGCTGGCTCCCTGCTACACAATATTTTTTTAACTGTAAAGGTAATATTTTTACATTTATATTATTAAATCTGTCTTTTTAAAATTCAGCACAATTTCTAAATATATTATTTGGTCCTGGGTCTGCTGTCCAGTATATTTATACTTAAATTACCATATCGAAATTGCCAGTATTTTTTTTTTCTGAAGTCTTCATCCAAATTACAGAGTACCCTTTATTCTTTGTGTCTTGGGTTTTGCTTGTTGGTGGTTAGTTTTTAGATTATTTCCATAGCTTTAATATCGCTTCCATCTCTGTGATCAGAAGTAGAGCAGGAGCCAAGTGATTTCAGTGATCGGATCTGAGTCGACATACAAAGCATGTGTTCTCCTTTAAACCATACATGAAGTCATGTGTAGCTCTTGTTGGTGCATCTGAGGTCCATGGAGTAGGGCCTACACAGAGATGACTCGGTAATCTGGGATCGGAAATTTTGACATCATAATACACAGGCCCCGCTTTTCTCTTTGTTCACTCTGCTCTTATCTAACACACACATGTGCATGCATACACTGTCGGGGATCGGTTGGAATCCCCAACAGTATCAGGGAACAAGTTTCCTTTTTATCTCAAAGGCTGGCAGCAGGCAGACAAAAACACAAGTTCAGCAAGTTCCAAAAGGCTTTTACTTATCAGCAATAATTAAACAAACTCCACCACAACAACCCAAGGCAATGGGATCTCCCAAACCTCTGGCTGTGATCAAATTTCTGTAACTGTGTGCTCAGGCCAAGATCTCCCACCAAGATGGAGACTTTTCCAAAATGCAGCTTTTGTTTCTAAAAAGTGCCAAAAGCCCAAAGCTGATCTTTGCAAAGTCAAAGACCATCACTCACATGCAAATGTCCATGTAACCTCAGCAAGAATTATCAGCAATAATTAAACATACTCCACCACTACAATCCAACCACACTTTGCCCAGTTCTAACCAAATGCTAAATGACAGGACCTCAGTCTCTACTATCCCGATCAGCTCTAATGCAAAACACTGTGGAGAGAAGGTGCCTGTGAGAGGGTGACAACCCCCCCAGGTCTCCTGCAGAGCCTTGAAGCTGGGGTTAGAAAGGCCAGCATAGTAGGTAGGCACAGGGACTGGGCTTTGAAAGGTCAGCAGAGGGGACACAGGGAACCTCTATGGCCCCGCCGGCTCCCCTTTTAGCCCTTGGATTTCCTCACGTCCTCTTGGATTTCCGTTTCTCTGCTGGCCTTTCTAACCCCAGCTTCAAGGCTCTGCAGGAGACATGGGGGTTGTCACCCTCTCACAGGCACCTTCCTTTATAGAGCTAGTCATAAGGAGAATCCGAAAAATTCACCCATAACACTTGGAGGTAGAAACCGAGATGATCTGACCATTGGGTTTGTTTTCTGGCCCAGGAAAAGAAGGGACATTCTCACAAGTGTTCAGGGAGGCAGATTCTCCTCCAGACACGGATGCAAACGAAAATGGAAAATAGCATGTTCGGGCCCAGAGCCAGGATCGTGGAAGCAACGGGTCCATGTATAGCAAACATGATCTTTCTCCACTCACCTGGCCTTAATTTTAGCGGACTGTAGCATAATGTCTTTATTTGACAAGAATCAAAGACAGGACAATAGGCTGCTAATGGTGCCTTGGGAACTTTACGTGATTTAGAATATTTTTCTCAACTTCCAAGGAAACACAGTACAGCTTGCTACTGACTCTCCTACTAACTTGTATCAAACCCACAATATGGTGTTTGCCACAAATTCCACTGAACAATTCATCTTTCGTCAGTACATAAATTATTGTAAGATCACATTTAGGCAGGTCGCAGAGGCTTCGGATCCATAGCTGTGAAAATACAGAGACCAAACGATGGTGAACAACTTGCTAGGACCCGGACAAGCCCCCCTGCTGAGAACTCATACAAACCAGATCCGAATGCTGGCAAAACTTTCCAACCAAGGTCAAAGAGAACTGGAGCCCGGGCGCACTGGGGCTCCTACAGGTCATTACAGACCTTTACTGGTCTCTGGGCATTCCCATGCCAGGGTCACTCTGAGCTGAGATGGTGCATGCCATCAGTCATTGGTGGAGAGACCCTGCAACATGCAGAGACACTCCCCACCCCAGCACAGGGAGGACCGGGTACTGGAAACGGGGTTTACTGCTCCCTGGCTTTAGAGATTATGTCCAAGTAAAATTCTTGAGAAGTCACCAAGTGCTCTAGGTACAGGACAGAAGCAAGTGCTTCTTACGGACTCTCGTCCCTTGGCAGCATTGCACAGGGGAGGGAGAATGGGCAGGGAGGGCAGTTCTCCCTTGAGGCTCCCAGCACTTGGCTCCGGGGGCTCCCTGCAGGCGTGAGCTTACAGGATCAGTGCCAGCAACATCCACCCGCATAGAAGCCATTTGGGGTGCTGCCATTGTCACCCCCAGGCCATAAGTGTGTGGCTTATTGGTCACCTCAGTGCAAAGAGCAGAGAAGGAGAAGACAAGGGAGGAAGACTGGCCTCTACCCGCCATGGTGGGCTTGGAAGCAAATGTGAGTGGGAAAGTCAGGAAGCTCAAATCTCAGACTCCTTAATCATGTCGCTCAGTCTGGACATCTACGAGAGGGGCAAAGGCCCCAATCTAAGATACTTTTCAGAAACAAAAGGTCATTGTTTTTATTTATTTAATTAAAAAACAAGATTCCGTACACGAGAAGTTGTTCTCAGATGAGGGCAGCAGCAAAGGGGAGGCCAAGAGAGCCAGAGGGAGGAGTCACCGCCTTCTCGGTCCCCGCCCTGTGCCAGGCTCTGTCCCCTGCCCCATGCACAGCTCTGTCCCCTGGGGGCACCTGCTCTGTCCTCTGCTGTGGGAGAGGCCACCAAGGGCCACATGACTGAGGAAATTCTACCAGTCTGGCTGCTCCCTCCTCCTGCTCACTGTCCCAGAAACCGATTCGAATTCAATTTACCTCATCGCAAGACAGTTAGGTCCTAATACCAAACCCTGGAAGATAGAAGGCTTCCCTAGCCAGGCTCTAAACTGATAAAATGACATTTTTGAAGTGAGAGGCAAGGCCCAGGAGACTCCCGTCTCAACAAGCAGCTCGGCCTGACCTGCAGACTCCGGACATTTGTTGCACTGTGACTGTCTCAGATGGCCACCAACAGGTGTGGTCGGATGTGGTACTAAGACAAATGCTCCCCAACCCTAGCCCAGGACAGAAGGGTCCTGCATTCAGCCAAGCTGGTGGGACGCGGATTTGGAGCGCTTTATGAGGGCACAGCTCTGGCCACGCCACCCCATGCCTGCACCAGCCAAACCCTTCTCAGCCCTTCAGTTGTTGCCCCAGGAGTTGGGGCACAGACCAGACCTGCAGGAGCACCTGTGAGGAGCACCTGTGAGCAACACACACACTCGGGGCCCAAACATACACTCGGGGCTCCTGGAAGAGAAAACCAAGCCCAGCAAAGTGAATCCCAACACGCTTGCTTTCCTGGTGGAGCAGGTGAGGCTGGCCCAGCAGGACCCTCCCTCTTACCGTGCCACCCACAGGTCACAGCCCCTGGTGACCCGGTCTCTTGCCACTGCCTGCACCGTCAGCCTGCTCCATACTGCTAGTTCCAGCTCTGAGCCGCCCCTCCAAGCTGCCCTTCCTCCTCCCCCACCTTCCATCTTGCAGCGGAAGCCCAGGAGGTCCCTGTCTTCTGCCAGCAGTGCTGTTCCTCTCACTTTTGACACCTGCGCCCTGTTTGGGCCCTAGCCTATCCCCAAAAAGATTGCAGGGTACAATGACTCCCAGACCTGCTGTGGACTGGCCCTTCATCTGACCATTCTTGTGGCAGTAATCCTCAATCCCCCTGCCCCCTACTAAGACCCTCCCACGATCTCCCCTTCCCCCTACTGAGACCCTCCACAATCTCCCCTTCCCCCTACTGAGACCCTCCACAATCTCCCCTTCCCCTACTGAGACCCCTCACCATCCCCCTTCTCCCTACTGAGACCCTCCACCAACCCTTCTCCCTACTGCTGTCCCTTGGAGCTACAGAGCTCGGGCTACCTTCACTGAGAGCTGCCCAATATTGCTGGGGGCCATGGTGGTGCCAGCGTAGAGCCCAAGGCTGCAGCAGGCAGGATGCAGCTCCCTGCCCATAGACTCCCCGGCGGGTACAGAGCCAAGTCTTTGCAATTAGTCTATTCATTTCGGGTGCAGTAGTTTTCAGTGGACTGGAGGCAGCAATGGCACTGACCGTATGTTCCAGAAGAGAGTCCTGCACCTCGCCCTTACCAGTGCCCCTCCCCGTGCCAATGTACCCCGACCCCAGTGCTGTCAATATGGGACCTGGCTTTGCTGGGGTCCTTCATGCTGCCCACCTGTGCCTCTGGGCTCCCTGTTGATGAAAGGGAATTCCCTCTTCATTCAAAAGGCGACTAACTCCAGCAACTCTTCCCAGGAGGGAAGATTCACTTGCATTCAGCCAATAGCTTCCATTTTCTTTTATACAGCCAATGTCTTCTCACTGTCCTATTACATACCTTTGAAGCCCAGCCATTTAGCCGTGCCCTCCAGCACCATGAGAAGGAAGTAGCAGATCAGAATGAAGTGGACACATAACTCTGTTCTGCAAGGATGCTTCCAGGGTCTCTGGAATGGGCCACAGCAAATAAGGGACCATCTGTATATGTCTGGACACTTTATGCTGGTGACCAGCCGAGGATTTGCAGGGGGAACCCTGGCCACCTGCCTGGGAGAAGGAGGTTTTCCAGCAGGAGGAAGGCCTTTGGGTTTTTATGTCTCTGCCAACATGAGAATCCTTTGGGGGATATTTTGGGTGTGTTGGGCTTTTTCAGGTCACAGCCAGCAACCTCAGGGGTTACTCCTAGCTCTGCATTCAGGAATTACTCTTGGTGGTGCTGGAGACCAAACCTGGGTTGGCCCCATGCAAGCAAATGCCCTCCCTCTGTACCATTCCTCCAGTCGCAATGAGAAGACTTTAAAAAAAATTCATCAAGGTTTAGGTTTCCTCAGTGACAGTTCCAGAACAAGAGCAAACCATAGCAAATAAGAGCAGGCGGGAATCAGTAATGATCTGACGAGCCCAGGATGAGACCAGGAGAAGGACCAACAGGAGCCCTGAAGGGGACGCAGGTGTGCACATAGCTGAGATCAGCAGGAAGGTCACAGAAGGTGACCCCAAGGACCAAAGGTTTCCTCCCCACTGCAATGTATTAGCTCCGTCTTCTGGGAGTGATGGCAAAGATGACGCTTGATGGATTCTGGAGCAACCACACACCTGCACGAGGGGACATTGGGGAACTGCCCTCTAAGGGGGCCAGCACGGAGGGCCAGGGCAGCAGGCTGAGCCAGCAGAGAACCAGTTTCCCTGGGACCCCAGGGTCATGAGAGGGCAAGCCACGGGGTCTGCCCTTCACCCAGATTCTTCCCAGCCTCTTCTGTGCACAGAAGCAAGAGGGAGTTTCCGAGACCCTCAGTCACCCCATCCCCATGGGATCACGCCATCCAGCCGGCTGCCACATGGGGTAGGAGCTCAGCCCTGAGTGGGGTAGCAGCAGGAGCGCAGAGACCCTTGGGAGTTCTCACCTGCGACCTGAGCCCCTGCAGCAGGGCAGGGCGGCTTCTGGCTCTAGGTGGCCTCCGAGAGTGGGCCACGGAAAGCCTGTGGACAGTGGGATGGGGCCAGGAGTTCATCGGGGTACTGGCTAGGACCCTCCTGATTCCCACAGTGCAGCGTGATGCAGGCTCTGAGGTGGTGAAGAGGTAACAGAGCAGTGGGTGGTGCTGGCCCAGCCTGGCGAGAGTGCCAAGATGTGCAGCTAAGGCCACAGAAGGAACTATCCACGCAGGCACTGGACACCCCACTCTGGGACTCGCAAAACCAGGACTGAGACAAGGAACTGTGGGGGGTAACTGGCCTGTTTGGGGCTGATGGAGCCCCAGGGGCCATAGCTGTCTCCCCGTTTACAAGCAGGAATCCCGAGATGCGGACAGAATGGGCCACACCACTCGCAGGCCATGGAGGCGGGATTAAACCAGGGGTCATGAAGTCCAATTGTGCTCCCTCCTGTCCCTTCTGCTGTCCCGTCCTACTTCTTTTGCTGTAGGCCCATGAGCGGCAGCACCATCTGCACCTCCGAACTCCAGGCTCCACTCTATCCCTGGGGTCACGGTGACTTCAGTCACAGCTAAAGGTCAGAGGCCCCAAGCGGGGCAAGGAGTCCACACAGCCACCTGCAGGGGATGGACTGAAGGATGCAGGGGGTCCAGGGATACTGAAGCTCCCTGGGTGAGAACACAGCCCTGGAGGGCTCCAGTAGTAGCCCACCCACAAAGCTTGGAGTTATAGGAGGAAGGGCAGACTGTTCCTTTGACAGGAATCCACAACTGTTTTATTTTGTTTGGCCACATCGAGCACTGCTCAGGGCTCACTCCTCACTCCTGGCAAGGCTAGGGAGACCCTGTGTGTGGCTGGGAGCGAACCTGGATTGGGCCAGCCAAGCGCTTTACCTGCTGTACTGTCTCTCTGGCCTGACAGGGTGGACTTCTGACAGAGAAGTAGTAGGAAGGCCAAACTGGGGAAGGGGTAGGGCCAGCACCTGTGAGGGCTCGAAGCTCTTGCTGGCTCTGTGCCATGGGACACTCCCTACTGGTACTCTGGGCAGCTTGCAGTGCCAGGAGTTAAACCACATGCAAGGAGAAGGCTGCACCATCTTTCAGATTGGACCCAGATGAACTGGCGCTGGGAGATGCCCGCAAGTGTGTGACACCAGTCCCTGAGGCAGGCGTGCCCCCGTGTCTCCTCTCTGAAGTGCTGTGATCAGGAGGGGCCTTGCAGGGGGCACACGTGTTCTTTGCACATGCTCACCCCCCACTGAACCTCGGGTCTCTCACGAAGTGACTCACATGGCACTTGACTAGTCCTTCTGTGCTTGCTGGACCCAGTGGGACTTTTTGAGGGCCTGAGACACTGTCACAACTTCAACCTCTGCCATAGGAACTAACCCACTTGCACTGAACAGGGACTGAGGCAAGTGTCATGACTGTCCCAGACCACTGCCCACCCTCCTGACTCACCTCACCCCTTTCCCTGGCCATCTCTTCTGTGTCCTGGACGCTCTGTGCTGCCTGGTCATGATGGCTACTGCCAGAATGTTCCATCCCAACTTCCCACCAGGAGGTCCAAAGCAGCCCCACTGCTCAGGTCAGCTCTGGGGTTTCCAGCCTAGAGGCCCTGCACTCGGTCAACTTTCCCCACAGCCACCTGGAAGTTTGTCACAGCTGTGGCAGTCACCCGGGACCTGTGCTTCTAGGACTAGGCTGCAGGTGACGTGGTTGGAGCTGCCATGTTCCAATTATCTCACCCCCTTTGCTTGTCACAGGCACTTCCGGTTATTCACAGAGACACCTCTTGCCATCTGTTTACTGACCTTTCCCCTTCCTGAGCCAGGAGCCTCCCGGCCTGGCTCCACACCTGTCCCAGCAACTGGCCTGGGCCTAGCCCAGGGTGGGGGCCTTGTCACAGGCACAGCACACAGAGGGTGAATTGCTGCGGCTCTGAGAGCACCGGAGGGAGTGGACAGAGCTGACCTGCTCCCTGCCCTGCTCCTTCCCACACCGTCTCCCACTGCTGAGCAATGTGGATGGGCACCCAGCCGCCAGCAGCCACACTGCCCTCCAGGGAAACTCCAGACAACAGAAGATGCGCTCCGTGAGTGCTTAGCCCTCTGGTACCACATTCTACCCCTTCCTGGTAGAATGACAATGACGCCTGGGGGTATCTAGGCATAGACCTCAGCCCTCATGGGGCTGGGCTGTCTTCTGTAGGGCTCACCTGGAAGTGAGGCCAAAGGCTCAGGGGCTGGACCTGGCTCTTCAGCTCCTTGAGCACTGCCACTGTGGCCCCACACTGGGTCCTGCTGAGGCCACCAGGAAGCGGCAGCCCAGAGCTGGGAAACTGGGAACCCCCCTGCGCCAGCGTCCTGCCTGCTCGAGGCTGGGTCACCGTTCCACAGAGGAGCTCACAGCCACCAAGCAGCTCCTTATCTCCTTCCCAAAGCAAGCGTGACCTGCTCTTCTACCACCCTCTTTGCTGCTTCTGGTGTGTGGAGCGTGGTCCACACCCTGTGCTGCTCCTGAAGTACTTGAGGGACCCCAGGCTGTGTTGGGCCCGCTCCCCTTCTCCTCCTGTCGCCCTTTCTGCTCTCCTTAACGCAGCTAAACTTTCCGTTTCCAAAAGTCTTGCTTTGTTCATGCCAGGGAGCATTTGCACTGGGCCCACGTACAAGTGCTCTGTTGGTTGTATTGACCTCACAGGTGTACCCCAGATGCTCGAGCATAGTCCCCAGGTGAGGCCACCCCTGCTTTAGTCCCTTCCTACATAGCACCAGGTCATGACTCTGAGCCTCCAGCTCCATAAGCCAGAATCAAAATACAGATTCTGTGTGGTCAGGGCCGGGAACTGCAGCAGCCCACACACTTCACTGACAACGGAGAGTGCCATTGATGGGGGACCCCAACAGGTAAAGACTGGTCCCTCTCCAGGAAACAGGACCCTGTGGAGGTCTGTGGCTGAGGTGGAGATGCCAAATCTCAGTGCAAATGCCTGCAAGAGAGGAAGAGAGAGCAGGGGGAAACCTGAGGACCCTGAGGGATGAGGGTAATGTTGATGGGCCCCATGGGTGCTCAGCCGACAGACCCTGGAAATGCCTTTAGAGGGAATAACCTCACCTGAGAGATTTATCTGTGTGGATCATCCTGCATTTATGCTGGATTTAGAGATGACTACAAGAACATGCTACCCGCACAGCAGAGCCTGGCAAGCTACCCGTGTCATATTTTTTATGCCAAATCACTGTATCACTCTATCACTGTCTTCCCGTTCATCATCGATTTGCTTGAGCGGGCACCAGTAACATCTCCATATGTCCTGTCTTATGCAAGTAGAGCCCAAGGGCACCAGCTTGATCCAGGAACATAAAGAGCCTCAAACCATTCCATCAGGTCATGGGAGTGAGGTCATGGGAGTGAAGTATGGCATAACCTACCTGCACGTCAGAGCCTGGCAAGCTACCCGTGTCGTATTTGATATGCCAAATACCAGTACAATTATAGACCTCATTCCCATGATCTGATGGAATGGTTTGAGGCTCTTTATGTTCCTGGATCAAGCTGGTGCCCTTGGGCTCTACTTGCATGAGACAGGTCATATGGAGATGTTACTGGTGCCCGCTCGAGCAAATCGATGATGAACGGGAAGACAGTGATACAGTGATCATCCTGCACGTCCTTTGCAGTTGGTTCTGGCTTTGCTGTGGAACTGTTGAAAGTTCTTGCCATGTGCTTCAGAGGCTGAGCCTTTCATGAACTGTGTTTCCCGCACCTGCCTGGGCCACACCACATGGCTGAGGCCTCCACACCCACAGAACCCACATGCCTAGCCCACTGAATCCTTCTGTGGCCTCAGAAGGCCTTATGAGACGCTGGGAAGAAGAGAGATGGTCTCTTTCTCCCAACCTTCCTCTGCTGCCTCAGGACTGCCTGGGAAGGAAGGTTCTTGTCTTTATCCTGCAGAAAAAGAATTTCAGGAGACAAGCAGTGAAGCAAAAACAGGTTTTGTTTGGATATTGGGGAATGGGGAAAGAGGAGAGAAAATGAGAGAGAGGGCACCCATCTCAAGAGGGGAGATGTGGGCGCCACATGCGTTCCGCCATGTGGAAACAAGCAACGCCTGGGCCAGGCAGCTTAAGTGCGCACTCCCTTTGTTCATGGTGGCTTTTGTAGTGTTTATCCCAAGTCACCCCGTGTGAGGCTTCTTGCAAAGAGTCGCTAGGGTGGTTTCCAAGATGGGTGGAGTTGAGAGTTGTCTTCTTTGAAAGCTCCTTTTCTTGGCCTTTGTTCCTGCTGGATCTTCTGGAGGGTGGGTCCAGTCGTGTCTGGTCTTGGCTAGCTCCAGGTAAAGGCCTTCTCAGGTCTTAGATCCTGTGTTGTGTTCAAATCCCGGCAGCCTTAGGGCTAAGTGGTTTCACTACTCCCTGGGAATTCTGTTGCCATGGGGGTCCTTTGCTGTCAATCAGTCTAAAACTTGGGGAATGGGGGAGGGTTGTGAAGAGGACAGGACTCAGGAGGGCAGGAGGCCACAGAAGGATTCAGTGGGCGGGGCATGTGGGTTCTGTGGGTGTGGAGGTCTCAGCCATGTGGTGTGGCCTAGGCAGGTGCGGGAAACACAGTTCATGAAAGGCTCAGCCTCTGAAGCACATGGCAAGAACTTTCAATAGTTCCACAGCAAAGCCAGAACCAACTGCAAAGGATGTGAGGATGATCCACACAGATAAATCTCTCAGGTGAGGCCATTCCCTCTGAAGGCATTTCCAGGATCTGTTGGCTGAGCACCACCAGAGAGCCCAGCCCCCGCTTCCCTCCCTCTTCCCAACGAAACTGCTAGTGGAGAGCTAACTCTTGGGCGAGTAAAACCCACAAGTTCAAAAAATGTTTTATGGGCTAGAGAGAGTCCAGTGGGGGAAGGCGCTTGCCTCGCAGTTAGCCAGCAGGGTTTGATACCCAGCACCGCGTCTGGTCCTTGCAGCCCTGCTAGGAGTTTATAGTAAGTTCCATGAGTGCAGAGTGAGAAGGCAGCCCTGAGCACAGAGCCAAGAGTCAGCCCTGGGCAGAGTCCGAAACATAAAAAGCAAATAGTGTTCTGGAGTAGTTTCAAAGAGGGGAAAGTCTGTGCAGAAACCCTGCTACCACACGGGGGCGCTCCTGCACCCAGGAGTAACACGGAGTGGGTGGAGGAGGGGCGGCGCCTGGGTTCTTCAAATAACCTGCGGAAGTTGAGTCTGATGGACTCACACAGGTGTCACTCCACAAGGTGGAGACAACCTCTACCTTTTGTCTGTGCTGTGACAGATCCCATCTCAGGGGCCCAGAGATCCCTGATCCCTGATCTAACCAGCCAAATGCTCCCTGCCTCAGGGCCTGCAATCCCCGTATGGCTACTTTAAAGGCTGGTCAGTGTGGAAGGAAAGCAAGGCCCCAAAACAGAGCCTGCAGTTCCCCTCCGAGCCCCATGAAGCCAGGGGAGTGAGTCTCCCCAAGGTCCTGCTCACACAAGTCCAGCCGGGCCGGGGCCACCTAAGAGAGGCCAGGTCACCTGGTTAAAAATAGGCTGGTCTGCTCAGAACAGAGAACAAGGGTGGGAGAGGGCGTGGCCTCAGCCAGCCCAGGCCAGGGATCAGTGGGGGCGGCCTGCAGGGAGCCCAGCCAGGAAAGGGCTGGGAGGAGGGGAAGGGTGGAGAAATTGTTTTCCTGTGAGTCAGGGGACAGCTGCTGTCACGGGAGGGAGAGGAGGTGGAAGTGGGGCCGGCCTTCCCCCCTGCGCCTGCCCAAGCCAGCGTCAGAAACTTGAGGCCTCCAACATACATACAGTAATTCAGACCACTTCAAAGCGGTGATTAGCGCAGCTTCCTGGCTGCCTTGCTCTGGTTATTTATGGCGCATGACACGTTGCAGGCTATTTTCATAGGTGTTCCAGCTGCCCCGTCTCCATATTTGGGTGACAAAAGGTTCCGAGAAGCCCGACAAAGACCAGAACATGCATGAAGTCGATGTCACCCCAGTATCATCCAGCTCCCCAGAGGGAAGCAAAGGCTGAGTCCCAGACCTGCCTCTACTGGGGTCACCGTCGGGGCAGTGGGGGGACGGAGGTCCAGCGGGGGAAGTGTGGGACCACTCTGTCTTCCCAGACCTGGAGTCAGGCCCCAAGGTCAGGTCCAGGGCTCTTGTGCCTTATGAGGGGGTGCCCCAGCCCCTCAGAGCAGCTTATTGTTAACGTGCTGGGTGTGTGTCCATGCCAGGGCCAGCGGTGGGGACGGGTGGAAGCACCCCGGAAACGGGCATCTCGTCAAGCGAGAGGAGGAGGGACTTGCCGTCCACTGTGTCCCCAGGCCCCCGCGGACAGGACACGGGCCCTTGCAGTCACACCTGACCTTTGCTTCCAAGTCCCACTTCTCTCTCACCTTAGTCCCCGAGGAAACCCCCGTATGTTCTGCCTTGTGGGGGTTAGGTGTGGTCAGAGAGGGAGGGACGGGGCCAGCTGCTCTGTCACTGTCACATGCGGAGCTCATGCATGGCCCAGTGGCGGGTTTCAGATAGGTCATGGCCAGTGTCCAGCTGGCATGGGCTCTGGGTCGGGAAGCCTCCCTGGGTCCCTGAACTGCGTACCATGGAAGGGAAACGCTGTCCGGGGACCCCTACCCTGCCGCCACAGTCACAATCATCTCTGCTCCCAGGGCAGACCCTGGGTCCTGGTCTCAGGTGGCCAGTGGACAGCTGTGCTCTAGGAACTGACCACAGCCCGGAATGAGCGTCCCACGGGCCGTCTGGAGACAACTCGGTCAGGCTTGGAGCAGTGGCTCCAAATAGAGTCCCATGACTCTCAGAGGAGGGACAGCTGAGTCTCTGGCCTCTGGTTTCCAACCATTGCATCAGCCTAAAACGTCCCTGCCAGCAGGGCCCCAGCCACTCAGCAGGCCGGGCTTGGCGTCCCACACCACGTCCTCTGCCCCATGTGTATGGGAAGGCTCCCACTATGCCTACCTCAGGCCCAAGGTCAGCCATGGTGATTGCGGCTTCACGGGCACCAGGGGCTCAGCACAGACAGTGCTGAAGGCCACACAGGGAGCAGGGGGCCAGGGTTTGGGGCGAGGGGTGGCACAGAGGCTCCAAGGCAGTCTCAGGCCCTGCCTGCCGCAGTCCCTGAAGGATTGAGGTGTTTGTATGTGGCTGGGATGGAAGCATGTGCCATCCTGGGGATAGTTGGCCTCTTCTCTCCTTTCCCCTGCCTTGTCCTGTTGGCCAGACAGGCCTCCACCCCTCTGCCCCCCCACACACACACAGAGCAGGCCCTGGGGGGCAGAGGCAGCATCAGAGGAAGTAGACAGGCCTGCGGGAATTTGGCCATTTCTCAAACTTCAGTCACTTGATGGTGCTGCGAGGTGACCCCTCCCCCCCCCCGTCATCCCTTCCCCCTCCCGTTGTATCCCTTCCCCTCAGCCTCCTTTCCTGGCCACGTCAAGATGAAGAGGTTGGAGCATGATCAGGATCCTCAGAGAGCCACAGGCTACTGGAGGTGCGGAGACTCCAGGTGTGGCCCGTCCTCAGGCCCAGAGCTGCGGCCTCCTAGGACAGCCATATGACACAGGCCACGGGCCGCAAGGTCAGGTCCTGGCACTGCTGTACAGAAGAACAAGGGGACATTTGAGGGGACAGGCAAGGTGTTACTGGCTGTGGGCTCCACAGGAGCCTCCTTTGTGACACTGGATCCAGAGCAAGAGTGTCGCGGCCTCGGCTCTCTTCAAGGCTGAGCTGAAGCCAAGGAGGTTTCCATGGCCCCGCATCAGCCTCTCTCCCTGGAGCTGGCAGCGGCTGTGCAGGCCCGGACACGCCGTCATCCAGGGCACCTCAGTATCAGTCCTGGGGCATCCCAATGCCAGACTCAGGTACTGTCAGTGCAGGCCCGGCTCCCCCATGCAGGCCCACCCTGCCCTGCAGGCGGAGATCCCCAGTGTGAGTCTATAGGACAGAGATCCTCAGACATGCCAGGCCCCGCACCTTTCCTCACCTTTCCATAGGCTCTGGCCGGATGGGTCCCATCAGCCGGTGTCCAGGGCAGCCTGAGGCAACGCCCGGTCCTGCTGGAGTGTCCTGCTTTGTGAGTGAGCCGTGGGTGGGGGCAGCACCTCCCCATCCTGCCCCCATGTCCACCCTCCAGCAGGTCGGAACAGAGGCCAGAGTACCCTGGAGCTGCCTGTGGTGACCTGCCCCTCCACGCCCCTCCCCGGGAGCAGCAGGCCCACTTGCTCCATGAACCCAGATGTGTAACGGACCCCACAGGAAATAAGTGCTGCCCGACCCCCGCCCTCTGCAGGAATCTTCCTGGAGCAGAGTTTTGATGTTTTCCTAACAATGTTTTCAGTATCCAACTGCGTGCAGCAAAGGGCAGTAAACACACAGGTGGGTGGACGCGGTCACTGGTCCAGGATGAACCTCTCTGTCTCTGCAGGTCATGTACCGCCTCTCCTCACACCTTCAGGCCTGCCAACGGAGTGCGGGGTCAGAGCTGTGATGGCCTCACCTGGCCCTTGGTGCGAGTCCTGTGCCATGCCCGGCCTTCTCAGGAGAGGAGCCCACACGAGTGCTTGCGGGAGCCCATCAAGGGTGGGAGCTGTTCCCCTCTCTAGCTCCATTTCACTGGGAGCCCGTCTGGTGGATATCTCTGGCCTCAACCATAAACCAGGAGAAATAGTTTAGGGTTCATGTCCCCAGGACCTCCTGTGACTCCATGTTCCAGGAGTCTTCAGCACAGCAGCCAGAAGCAAAAAGAAAATGCAGGCACCGTCTTCTCTGTCAGCCAGGACCTGCTGCTCCTAGAGAGACGTTTCCAGAAAACTGCTAGGGATGGAAACTCTTTGCCAACACAGAAACCAAATAGATTCCTGATCACTTGTCTAGGGGCATAGCATTGTCTGAAAAGATCTAGAGGACTTCTAGAATCCCTCTCAAATGTATAAATGTATTCATTCCAGAAAGGAAAGCAAAGCACAGCATTATTAAGAATCAATGCTCTTGGAATTGAGAAAAGGGAAAAAAGGTAATGGGTGTATCTGTCAGGGTCTGCTCAGCTGCTGTCAAAAATACATAGGCCCCAAAGTCGAATGGCCGTCTCTGTCTCTAGCCTCAGGGGAGTCGGGGCATGGGTCAAAGGAATGTGAGCAGCTCTCTGGGTCTCGGGCTCTTTGCCCCTGTGACTGTAGCTTGTAGTAGGGCAGTCTGCAGCAGAAAGAGGCAAGAAGCACTGCTGTCTCCCTCCCTGCAAAGCCAAGGACTCTGGGCTCATCCTCACGGTCAGTTCCAGCCCAGGACAGCAACCCAAAGCTAAGGGTGCTGAGAGATGCCTCCTCTCACCCACTCTCAGGGACAGGTGGTGACTTTGGACAGGAGAGGCTGCCCTGGGCTGCACAGTCTGCCCTGCCATGCTGGGACCCCAGGCTGAGACCTCCTCAGAGACATGGCCGACCTTGACATCCTTCTCTGTGGGAGGGACCTTCCACAAACCAAGGGCTCCAGGTCACTTGATTGGGGGCTAGACCCAACTAATGGTAAGCGAGTTGCCTTATCGAGTTGCAATATTTTATCAGGTACTTTTCCATCTGTTCGTCTTCATTTGACACTTCTAGAAAGACACACAGAAGAACTCCTTGATCTTCAACTTGACAGACTGTCAAAACATCTACGACCAACCATGGTAGATGATTAATTTTCTAGGTGTCCCAGGTTATTGATTTTCACTCCACTTATTACACTAGTCGCCCTGTGTGGATTATCACATGGCTGCTCTTGGCCTTCTGAAAATGAGCTGAGCAGCCGAGACACTGGCATGAGATGCAGAGAGAGCCGGTGGTGGGATGATTGTGAACTCAGACCCATTTACTCGGAAGCAGGGATGGAAGAAAATCGTGCTTGGGGTCTGCTTCCCCCACTCCTAGTAGAGGAGCTCCTGTTCTATGGATGGTGGCTGGGTGGGCTTCCTATGGATCCACACTACTTAAGGTTTAGAAAGGAGAATGTGGCTGACCCACATTTATTATCAACAACACTATGTATGTAATAAACTGCCAACTTTACTTCACATGTGCCAGTGCTAGGCTTTCTTGCCATTCTGGGGCAATCATGCATTCAATGCAGTATATTTTATTTTTAAATAATAATGAACTTTAGAATAAATATTAAAGAGAAGTCAATAGGCATTGCTTCTGGGCATTGTCTCCAAAAAATAAGGTTGGTTACTCTCCTTTCCTTGAGTCTGGTGTGACAAAACAGTTTATTGAAAATTTTTGAGACTTTGTAGAAAAAATCTGTCTAAATTTATGTTTACATTTAGAACTTGTGTTACATGAGAGAATATTTTATACTAATAGCAGCATTTGGCAAAAATAAATGTTAATAATCCAGGAAAACTCTTTGCTTTTCTCATATTTTATTTTGTCTTGTTTGATAAGAGCAAGGAATAGTGGAATTTAAGCAACCTTTTAATGTAGTTTAGAAATTGATGTGGAAAGGGGACTAATATTGTAATTACTGGTTTTCTTTTATCAGTCATAGCTCTCTGTGTTGCCTCTGCTATTTAAAGTGACTGTTCACATACTGTGGCTAATTCTCTTTGTTAAATTTCACAGTGATTGCAGCTTCCTGAATATTTGTTATTGCAGCGCTATGGACAGGCTGCTCAGATAAAGGGGAAACTGGGTGCATCCATCTGTGGGTAAATTTCAAACAAGTTTAACCCCCTGGCTTCCGTGTCCGAGCCCTTAGATAAATTATGCCTTGTGCTCTACAGAGAAGACATGATTGTTGTCACGTGTTTTATTTTATAGTGGAGTGTTGTAGAACATGACAGCAACTTCTCTGCTAAGACTCAGAACTGAGGCAAAGTGAGACCCTCCAAAGAAGACGCGGAGGGCAAGAGCTGGGGAGGAGGAAAGCGGAGATGAAATCCCTGGGTTCTGGGGAAACGCCTCCGTGTCTAAGCTCCTGTCCGTCCATTTGCACCTGGATTTCCATTTCGCTTCTTTTGGGAGCTATAATTCGCTGTGCTTAGAACTTCTCTTAGTTCACAGTGTGCTACGCCAGTTCTTGGGGACCCCTGTGTAGTGGTGGGGAATCTAACTCAGGTCAGTTGCATGCAAGGCAAGCTCCTGTCCACTGTACTGTCTCCAATTATGGGTTGGACTATTGTCAATCACAGCTACAGCAGCTTCCTGGACAAACACTCAGAAACGAGAGGGAAGAGTGGACGCTAAAGCAGTTGAGCAAAGAAGGTTTCCTGAAGGTAACGGGCTGGGGGGGGGTCTCCTCAGACACAAAGGTTTCCCTATACTAAGGGGTTTGGAGGCCTCCTCAGACACAAGGAAGCAATGAGCACGGAGCTTGGGGGTCTCCCCAGACACAAGGAAGGTTTCCTGATGGTCACGGACTTTGGGGGTCTCCTCAGAGAGATGTCCCTGGCCATGGTTGGTGTAAGCCATACAACACACAATTATTTATCCCTCCATTTGGTACAAATTACCACACAGTGTGTTAATTCTGAACACATGAGCAGAATTCTGTCCTTAGGGGGAGAGACTGCACATTCAGTCTTCTCTGAACTATTCTTTTATTATTATTTTGAATGAGAAAAAGAAAAATAAATGGTTACTCTATGTTTCTGTTCCTATCACATTCTGGAATAGGACCAGCTTTGGTTTTACTTGTGAGACTTCTGACGGTATCGTTTGATAGGACAGACATCCTCTCCAGGCCCTATCCTTGGGAAAGAACAAGCCAGAGAAGGGCGCAGCTTTGGAGCAGCTGGAATCTGGTGAAAGAAGATCCTGTAAACAAGAGAAGGTGGTACCAAGGAAGGAGATGAACCAAGGCAGAAGAGGAGGAGAGAGGAACGGTAGCTGTGGCTGCCAGGACATACAGCAGAGCTGCTTAACTGGAGCCTGGGAACCAGGCAAAACTCAGCCCAGGAAAGGGGCCCAAAGAAATCAGTCTTGGGTCCCCAGGCTCAGGCAAAGCTTGGAGGTGCCAATGGAGAAGCTGATAGGGTCGGGTATAGTCAAGGCCAAGGCCTGAGATTTTACCCAGAGGCAGTGGAAAGTTTGGAAGAATGAATCTATTCATGTTTTTACTGTACAGGCATGTATGATTTTATTTTTTTAAATGTTTATTCTTTCCCTTTTGGGTCACATCCGGCAATGCTCAGGGGTTATTCCTAGCTCTGCACTCAGGAATTACTCCTGGTGGTGCTTGGGGGACCATTTGGGATGCCGGGAATCAAACCAGGTTGGCTGTGTTCAAGGCAAATGCCCTACCTGCTGTGCTGTCGCTCAAGCCCCAAGCATGTATGATTTTAAAGCCCACTCAAAAATTTAGAGAAAAAATTATAAATCTCATTTACAAGCACTACTTGGCCACCATGGGCACCCATTCATGCACCCTCACCCCACCCATATCCATATGCCCCCATCCATGCACCCCCATCCCACCCATATCCACATGACTTTCAGCTCTAGATCCTAATGCTTATGTACGTCAGATGCCATTCACTCACAATAAATCTGCATGAAATTTACTCCTGGGTGGTGATGAATAATTTCTTAAGAACCTCAAATATAATATCGATACTTTGGGGACTGGAGAGATAGCACAGAGGGTAGGGCATTTGCCTTGCATGCAGTGGACCCAGGTTCGATCCCCAGCATTCCATATGGTCCCCCAAGCACTTCCAGGAGTAATTCCTGAGTGAAGAGCCTGGAGTAACCCCTGAACATCTCCGGATGTGACCCAAAAAACAATATATATATATATATATATATATCGAGATATATATATCAAGATATCTCCATATATATATCTCGATATATCTCGATATATATATCTCGATATATATATATATCTCGATATATATATCTCGATATATATATATCTTGATACTTTATCTATATAGAAAAGCCAGAGGTAGGCATATCATGAAAAGTTGTGTGACTTAATTGAATCAGGATCCAAAGCACATTCTTATACTGCCACTCGTTGGCATTTCACTTGCATGTATTCTGTCGTAGTTTTCCCACAAGGGAAGAAGGTTACTTGGTCTTTACAAAGGACCACTCAGTTTCCCTGTGATTTCCATCCTGCAGGAGGACAGGTGGAAGAGAAGGAAGCAGTGAGGGGCAGAGGCCATGGTCTGATGATCCACAGGGACCAAACGAAATGGAAGGGATTTGGATAAATATAGAAGTTCCTTGTTTACTCTCACATTTTTAGATGGAGCTTATTGAACTTATTTTAAATATATAGCCTAACTAATATGCATATTAGGAATGTGTATGCATACATTATAGACATACAAATCTAATGTGTAAGATCCCTGTGCACATGGAAACATATATATAAATATTTTTATTATAAATATAAACATGTAAGTAGGATGCCTGCTTAGGTGACAGGAAAACGCATCAATAGTCTGCCTTAAAGTCACACAAATATGACCCTTTCTTCATACTGTCCCAGCATTCCTTAAAACAATAGAAATTAAATTGCTCCATTTTTTGTTTTTTAGTTGATGACCTCATTTGAAATGTTCATATATATTCAGAAAGTGATTGTGCAACCTAGCAGACGTGAATGAGTCCTGAGGCCAGAGAGAGAGAGCACAATGGGTAGGCCTGACCTTGCCCATGACCAACTTGTGTTGGACTCCTGACACCCCATCTGGTCCCCTGAGCAGCACCAGGAGTGATCCTTGAGCACAAAGCCAGGAGTAAGCAAGCAATGAGAACCACCGAATATAGCCCCTAGCCACTCCCCACCCGAACCCCCAAGAAAGAAAAAACAACTGAATGATGTAGACACTAACTGCGATGAGACCAAGGGGTTAGCTCAGAATAAAGACCTGCAGGGACTTCCTGGGTGCAGAACTCCAGTGCTCAGAGGAGCATTGCCTGTGACCAAGTGCACCCAGCCAAGAGCTGCTCTTATCATTCCCACTTTAGTGGAAGTACACCCTGTCTCAGGCCAGCATCTCTCCCCCCGCTTTGCATCTGACACTGCCTTTGCTAACTAACCTTCCAGTAGAGCTGTCAGAGAGAAGCTGAGAAGTTTGCTCCCTGTTCTTCATCCTGCGTCTCTCACCCCCGAGTCTTGCCTTTCACTCTGCTATCCCCTGCGGGGGAGCATCTTCGAGTTGCACTGATTAAGTCCCTTGGGCTAGAATTCAAGCAGATCACCCCCTTGAACCTCAAGTCTGCATCTTACGTCTGGCTGTAATTTGGAGGTTGGGGTACGGGAGGTGGTGAGAATAACAGGGTAAGGGAGTGAGCACAAGAACGTGATGGGGAAATGTCACAACGTGCCATCAGTATTGCCATTATTTAACATTAAATGTCAGCCCCGTCTGAAGGGCATCCAATGGCCAGCTCCGGGCCAGCACTGGGCTATTTTTTGCTCGGGTGCACATGCCGTCCTTCTCTTCCACAGCGACCCGAGCTCCTGTTTCAGACCAGCTGACCTTGCCCCTGGTGTTTTCCGGGGAGTGCGCGGCTGACGAGAACCATTTGTGTCTGTCTGCGCTTCTGGCTGGGCTCACAGAGGGACAGGGGCTGTCGTCTGTGCCTCTGAAGCAACTCAGTGTATGTCCCTGGAGGGCTTGGCCCTCAGATGCAGACTGTGGTCACAGGCTGGGTAAGCACATGCGCAGTGCCTCACAGCTGTTTGTCAAGCTTTCCCTCCTTGCAGGTGCTTCAAGTCTCTGTCTACATTACATGGTGCCCAACATGGAGCTGAAAACCAGAAAGATCCTAGTACAATCCCCAGTGTTGGTATTAGAAAAAGAGAGAAACCAGGATTTCTGAGTTGAACCTCCTGTAATGGGAGCATTGTGGCCACGCCACCCCATAGATCAATACACAGTCAACAAGGACAGTGCCCCGAGGTCTCTCTCTGCAGTGTGGTCTCCAGGGCACGGGCTACAAAAGCCTGGGAGGAAACTGCTCTTCCAGCAGCTGCGACTGCCGCTGTGCTGAGTTTTCAGTAGATGCTGCTTCATCCCTCGAGCGGCCTTAAGTGGAGCTGCCTGCGATGCTCAGGGTGTCTGTGATTCAGATGGAAAATGTCTTTCCCAAGCCGCTCAGCCCTCTGACAGGAACATGGTCACAGCCTGGATCCCAACCTCCCTCTTGCTCTGGAAAGCAGTGGCTCTACCCTAAAGCTCTTGCTTTGGGTTGTGGTTGTTTCCTTTACTAAAGCTGAATGTGCGTGAATCCACTGTTGGTGTCTAAGGTCTATGTGACATGTGGGGGACGTGGGGGAGGGGGTATAGGAGGTGTGTGTGTTGTGTATTGTGTGCGCTATGAGGCTTGTGGCATGTGAAATTCTGGTGTGTGTATGACTGTGTGTATTGTGTGTGGCAAGTGTGTGTGGCAAGCTTTGTGATGTGTGTGAAATTCAGTCTGGTGTGAGTGTGTGAGCTGTGTATAAGGTGTGTTTGTGTTGTGTGTGTGCATTCAGTATATGTCTATAATGAGATGTGAGATTTGTGTATACAAAATTCAGTCTGGCGTTTATGTGTGTGTGTATGGTGTGGTGAGAGCTATGCATGGTGTGTGATTCCAGGCTGCCATGTGTAATTGGATATGGGTGTGTGTGCATGGATATGGTGTGTGTGTGAGTGTGTTGTCTATAAGAGAGGGTGTGGGGGCATGCCCCTGATCGGGATCATTCGGGATCCTTGTTTGCTCAGGCCCTTTCCTCGGGTCCATTTCCAGCTGATACGCATAACAGCATTTCCTGATTCTGAAGAAGCAGCAGGCAGGGACCAGAGGACAGCTCCTTTGCGGTGCTTCCTGTTGAGGGAAACAGGAGGTGCTGGAGTGTCCCAAGGAAGCCTGCCAGCAAGAGATTTGTGGCGGAGAGGGTGGGCCTTGGCCCAGCATGCAGCCCAGGGCTCAAAGTTCAGTAGGGGACCGGAAATGAATACCTGAGCTGCTGGGTTTCTCCTCCCCGGGTTCCTATCAACAGATGGGGGAACATATGGAAAGTCACACAGGAGAGAGGTCCTGCTTGGACAGAAAACAGCTCTCCACTCTCCAGCCCCAGGAAACAGCTTTTACTCTCCCCTAGCCCCAGGACAGCCCAGGGAGATCTCAACCCCCAGGGAGAAGGATCTGCTCCCAGAGCACTGTTCTTAGTGCTCCTGAGGACGATTCTGTTTCCTGTTGGATTGCCAGTGCCGAGAGCCAGGGGTCAGGTCTGTGTGGGTGAGGAAAGGTGCATGTGGTTGGAGAAAGTGCCATCTAGCATCCTGCCAGAGCCCAGGAGGAAAACCCAACAGGAAACGCAAGTTTTCAAAGTATATGGCCAGAGAGGAAAATCAATGAAGGATGTTTAAGTCCATGGGGCCCCGCGGGACTTGGTGAGTGAGTGGACAGTGAAGTCAGCTGTTGGCCTTTCCACTGAAGAGTTGACCACATCCCCAGGGTGCCTTTATCCATCACAGACCTGCTGTGTCCAGCTGCCCAGACAGGGGCAGTCTCTCAGCATCCAGTGACCATGACCTCAGACCCTGACTTCTGCCTTACCGTATGGGTCACTAACCACCCTGACCTGGTGAATGGAGTTTCCCGGGCCCGAGACCTCTTTGCAGCGCTGCTGAGTCCCTTGTTCTCAGACTCCCCTTATGCCCAAGCCCCTGCTGCCAGCTTCTGCCTCGTCTCCCAGACACCTTCCACTCCACGAGGGAGTGGGTGGGGCTTCCTGTGAACTTTTTCTAGGCTCCTTTTGGAGACATGCTCGTCCTTTTCTCTGGAATGACTGCTTATTTGCTCACCACTGCTATTTTCTGCATCAAATGTCTGCTCTGCAGATCCAAAGGCCTAAAATGCTGTCTGTGGAAATACCATGGGCATCTCACACAGGCGAGCTCAGAATGTTCCGACTCCTGCCGCTCTGCCCAGCTCACAAGGGCATCAGCCGCATCCAGTTGTCTAGACAGCAAGCCACAATTCCTCTCAGCTCAGCCTTGCTCCATGCAGTAACTTACTAAGTCCTGTCTCTTAAATCTCTTAAATCTCGCTGAAGCTGTCTCCTTCCCCAAGCCTTCCATGGCGAAGTTTTGTGAAGTGAGATTATTTGGTGAGTGTAGGGACACCCCATTGAGTCATGAACATCCATTGTGTCATGGGTGTTCATGTGTCATGAGCACCCCATTGTGTCAGGAAAAAGGCTCCCTGCACAATAAGTCCCACACTTGAGGATACCTGAGCTCCCAGCCCAAGTACTTAGCTTTATGCTCCCCCCAGTCTTTGGCCCTGACTTTTTCAGTGGATATGAGAGTGTGTTTCCTGGCTGCTGAGGCTCTGATTTCTCCCTAACAGTTGCAAGAGGCTGAATCAACAAAACGTTTTGGCCTGAGGGCAAGTAAATCTGTATCAAGACCCCTTGACTCTCCCCATCTCAAGAGAGAAGCTTCTAGAACTCCACTTTCTAAAACATGTCTCCAAGCATTCTTGAGACCAGACTTCCTATTTATGACACCCCAAGTCTCCCTAGTCCTTCTAGACTTATCTGTTCTTCATTAATAGCATGTTGGACAATCTACCACTGATATGAAACAATCTGAAGTAGGGAGCATGTGTGATGTGTTTATGAGTGATTTTTTTCAGGAAAAAACAGGCTAGAGGTAACAACACATGCTGTTAAGACATCAGCTTCCATGACTTGATTCAAAGGAACCAAAAAAACGGGGGAACCCAATAAGCTAAACTGTTTACAAGACTTTTTAGATCAAGCTGTCAAGCCACCAAACCATCCCAGGGAGAAGAAGCTGCAAGGGGACAGGGGACAGTCGGATTCTCCTGACTGCTGGGTGGCCCGGCAGCTTGCACCTACAACCGACCTCCTCTGACATATAAACGATCTGGCTCCACGGCTCTGGGAGCACAAAGATACTTCCAAATTTCACAGTACCTACAGGTCAGTAGGAACAAATTTGAAGGGAAAGTTGCCTAGAAGCCCCCCAGCTCTGTGAACTAAAACAGTAACACGCAAGGCCCAGCCAGCACCAACCAGCTCAGTAAATCCATGACTGATACACACATGACTTTAGTATCACGATTGTGAGATATAACAGTGACCAGAAACTGACATTCATTGATCTATTTTCTGAACACTCCATTTTCCAGTTTGTTGTAGCAAGCAATACAGATTAAATTATTTTGTGCACGCTAAGGGGACAGGTGGGAACTTGGAATATTAGTGGAAGGAAGGTCACACTGGTGGTGGAATTGGTGTTGGGATATTGAATTCCCAAAACAACTGTACAATGAAATACTTTGTAAATCATGGTGTTTAACTAAATTTAGATATAAAATCATTTTTAAACCTAGAAAGATAAAACTTGGAAACAGGAAAAAGAGAACATTACAATAGAACATTGCAATTAGGAGGCAATGCCGTAGAAGATGAAGAGAATAACAAATTTGACTGACATCTGAGGTGGTAAAATATTTCGTACAGGCTAGTGACTGTACTCTCCCCACCCTTAATAAATTCTTCCACAAGAAACACAAACATATGTTGCTTTTATTTTATAAAACTAGTAAACATTTTTCCTCTCTTGAAGAACTGTCCCATTGTTGAAAAGCTCATGAACATAAAAATGTTTATATTGATTTAAATATTCCCCCCATATGATAAATACATTCAACGTCCTTATAATTTTTACAGAAATAGTCACATTAACATAAATACCAGCATATTCTAAAGAAGAGATTTGAGTAGAAGTCCTGGATAATATTCTCCATTGCCTTTCTAGAAGATGTGATAGATCCATCAGGGCGTCGGAGGGCAGTCATCTTGGTCTTATAGTTGGCGAAGGACAGGCGGGCAGTGCGAATGCTTTTCCCGGCTTCTGCTGCATCTTCCAGTATTTCTGCTCTTCTGTCTTTGAGGTCTGCTTTTATCGCTTCTCTGCACTGTTTAGCAAGCTTGGACGTTAGCATTAGGTCTCCTGAGGCTCGCGCCTTGCCACGTTGGCGAATGAGCTCAAGAGTTTCTGAAGACAAGCATCCTTTTGTGACTTTCTCTCTCTCTGCATTCTTCGCACAATCATGGAGGTGCTGAACCAGTCGGTTGTATTCTTCATCGATGTCATCAATGATGGTATCTTCCCATGTTGCCGCAATGGTGCCAAAGAGTGCCCAGTTGGTGGTCGTTCTGGGAGTTCTCTTCTTAAACTTTGCAGCCTTTTCTCCCCGTTGCGGGAAGTAGAATTTTGCACGAAGGAGACGGTGGTCCGATCCTGTCTGGAATTTGGGGACGACAGCAACATCGGTCAGACAAAACCGTCGATTGAAGATGATGTGGTCAATTTCATTGTGGAACTGTCCGCCAGGAGATTCCCATGTCCAACGTTTCACTTCAGCTTTCTGAAACTGTGAGTTCCCATGAATAGTCTTGGTGGACATGATGAACTCAGATAGTCTCTCACCTTGTTCATTCCATTCTAGGCCATGGGTCCCGATGTGGAGTTCTTCAGCCGATCTTCTCAGTCCTATCTTGGCATTAAAATCACCTACTATGATCTTGTAGAAGGTGTGATCCTTTTTATAGAACTCCTCCAATTCCATGTAGAATTTCTCAATTTCATCTTCTTTGTATGTGGATGTTGGTGCATAGACAATGAAGATAGAAATTGCTGGCAGGGGCCACATCTCCTCAAGTGTAATCGTCCTATTCGGTTTGTTAGGCATTCAAATGAATCAATGTTGACAGCCATGTTCGTGTTGACAAGGACACCAACGCCACCGACGCCTCTTTTCATCACATGTTCCAAGGAACAATTCTTCTCTGGTGTCAAATACAGCATGATGCGACTGACGCCTCCTCGTCTCAGTCAGACCAATGATGTCGTACTTGATCTTTCTTGCTTGCAGCATCAGATCCTCAATATATGCTTCCGTTGCCAGTGTACGTGCATTGAAAGTACAGACAGTCATTTTAGTCCTTCTTCGTTTTGGCAGCCTAGGACAGCCTTGAAATTTTATCAGGCACTGCTTGTTTGCCTTTCTTACTGCTGCCGTATTAAGGGCTCTTTCGGGTCAGGAAAATAAACATTTTTGTTACTGGATTTGGCATATCGAACACGCATCGGACAGCTTGCCAGGCTCTGCCATGCGGGCACTATATTCTCATTACCTTGTGGGACTCTCTCAGAGAGGTGGGTAGAATCTTTGTGGTAGCTTGGAGGTGGCACAGCGGCCGCTGCGCAACGGGGAAAGCTGGTTTCTCCTCTGCCGGGTGTACCTGTGTCTTAGGCTCAAGCATTTCTGGGTTTGAAATACTCTCCTCTGAAGGGCGGGTCTCTGCAGGGCGGGTCCTTGTAGGCTGGGTTTCTGACAAGCTGGGCTGGAGACTGGATTAATCTGTGGGCTGGAGACTGGATTAATATACTGTGGGGAGATCTTACCAGCTGCAGAGTGTGGATTGTGACACAGATCGCTGCCAGCAAGGTGTGGGGGTTTCTCTGGGCTCCTCCGAGGCTCCATCGGGATGGTGGACTCGGGTCGGAAGTTGCTCTCGTGGTCCATGGAGTGCAGGGGGTTCAACGGGGAAAGCTGGTTTCTCCTCTGCTTCTACTCAAATCTCTTTGATAGCCACATCCACCTGCCCACATACAAAATTCCACAGGATGGATATGTCATTCCCAACGTTCTCTCTTCTGAAATCCGACATGCCATCTCATCGGTAAAGAAGGGAACAGCACCAGGCCCAGACAAAGTCAGACCCGAACATCTGAAGAATCTGCCGTTGGTACTCATCAATACACTAGCTCGGCTCTTCACACGCTACCTGTCCGAATGCAAGGTGCCCTCCCAATGGAAAACCAGCAGGACAGTTCTACTGTTCAAGAAGGGAGACATTCATGACATCGGCAACTATCGCCCCATCTGCCTGTTGTCTGTCATCTACAAGCTGTTTACACGAGTCATCCTGAACAGGATTGGCAGAACACTAGATGAAGGACAACCATGCGAGCAAGCAGGTTTCCGGAAAGGATTCAGCACAATCGACCATATCCACACAGTAACCAAGCTCATTGAGGTTTGTAGGGAGTACAAGATGCCACTCTGTCTCACATTCATTGATTTACAGAAAGCCTTTGATTCTGTGGAGACTGAAGCAGTCATCGAAGCCCTAGTCAAACAGGGTGTTCAAACCCAATACATCAAGATCCTTCGTGAGCTGTATTACGGATTCACCACCAGGATCTCACCATTCTACAAAGAAGTGATCATTGATGTCAAAAGAGGGGGTTCGACAGGGTGATACCATCTCACCAAAACTCTTCAGTGCCACCCTCGAGAACATCATGAGACAATTAGAATGGGAAGGAATGGGAGTGAAGATAGATGGTCAGCAACTACACCACCTCCGCTTCGCTGATGACATCGTTCTAATAACACCAAACATTAGCCAAGCGGCACAAATGCTGGCTGACTTTGACCGAGAATGTGGAAAGGTAGGTCTACAGCTGAATCTGAAGAAAACTATGTTCATGAGAAATGAACTAGTTCCAGAGGCCCCATTCACTCTCAATGGAACAAACATCTCTTAATGCAGCAGTTATGTGTACCTAGGTCGAGAAGTCAACATGATGAACGACCTAAAACCTGAGCTGCGCAGGAGGAAGAGAGCGGCATGGAATGCCTTCAAAGGCATCGAAGAAATAGCTAAAAGGACAAAGAACCTCCGGCTCCGGGCACATCTCTTCGACTCCACCGTTCTCCCTGCATTAACATACGCCTCAGAGACCTGGGCCCTACGAAAGCAGGATGAGAATGCTATTCGGGTCTCCCAGAGAGGCATCGAAAGAGCTATGCTTGGAATATCACGTCTCACTCAAGTGAGAGAAGGAATCCGGAGTTCTGACCTCCGTCGCTATTCCAGAATCAGGGACGCTGTCTCGTTTGCCAAGGCATCGAAAATCAGATGGGCTGGACATGTAATGCGATTTGGAGACAACCGCTGGACTAGAGCCGTTACCGACTGGATCCCACGGGATGTCAAAAGATCACGTGGCCGCCCACCTACAAGATGGTCAGACTTCCTTGTTAAGACCCGGAAGGAACGGTTTGAGGCTCTTCATATTCCTCAATCAACCAGATGCCATTGGGCTACATTGGCACGTGATAGGGTCCAATGGAAATGTTACTGGCGCCCGCTCGAGCAAATCGATGATTAACGGGATTCAAGTGATCAAGTGATCAAGTGATTCTAAAGAATCAAGATTGATACAGATATTTTCATGGAAGCTTCATATATAATATATTCAACCCATAAGTGAGATTTTCAGAATTAAAAGTCATATAGGTCTTTTAATTTAGTAGATTCCAGTTGGAAACAGCTATTCTGGAAAGAAATTAGCAAAGCTAGAGCAAGGATTTTTCCCTTGAGTCTATCAATTCTTTATTTAGTTGGCAGAGAATCCTGTCTCGTCCTGTGTCCCTGACCTCATGCCAAGAACACTCAGGTGCCATGTTCACAAATGCACCAGGAAAATCTCCAGCACACAAGATTGGATGGGCATTGCAAAGGAGCTGGTATATGCCAAAATAAAAGGCTTACCCCAGCATCAGTCATCATTTATGGTCTTCTTATTTTTTTCAAGAAAAAATAAGCTAGCTTTTATTTTGGAGGAATACTGAAGTTGAACACATCTTGAGCTTCAAACAGTGACAGGGAATTTGAAGCTTTATGATTAAAAGAATTCTACTGTTATGTAGATTTTTGAAGTTGTTTAAGCTATTAAAGACTTCTTGATTAACCTACTGTCATTTTCAAAGGACTTCCCTCACAACACAGCTAGTTTATTATTTAAATTTTTCCATATTTATTTTCCCTTTCATTCTCAAGTTGCAAATGTGTGTGACATTGTTCTTAATCTTACTTGCTTGAAATTTGCAGCTCTCTTTGTCCAGAGTCACCTACTACCATGCTCTGTTCCTGTTTTTATCACATCCTTTCGCTTTGGTTAGAAATTCTCTTTTCTAACTTCTTGTGTTGATCACTACACTTATTTCTATTTCTCATTTGTTTTCTTTTATTTTAATTTTTTATTTTTAAAATTACAAAGATATACAATTAAAAAGTTCATATTTGGGTTTTGGTCAAACAGTGTTGCAGCACCCATCCCGCCACCAGTGCCCATCTCCCACCACCAACATCCCCGGTTCCCCCCCCCTCCCCCAGCCCTGCTCCATGGCAGGTTCTTGATTTCTTTCCATTTCTCTCTCTTTCTCTTTTCCTTCCCCTCCAGACTATGAATTACAGAACATACATTAAAGGGTTGTCATGTGTATCTTTTTGCCTCTATTTAATGCTCAGTTCTAGGTTGGCATTAGTACCCTCAACAATTGTCAGCACACTGTTCCATTTCTGTCTTACCTAGCCTCTGAATCCCACACGTTTGTGATAATTTCCACCTTTGACAGGACCTCCTGATATATGTTTCACTTGATCTTGGATATTGGTATCATAATATGTACCTATATATTTATGTTATGCAGATAAATGCAGTCATTCTGTATCTGTCTCTCTCCTTCTGGCTAATTTCGCTCAACATAATCTTCTCCATGTCCATCCATTTATAGGCAAATTTTATAACTTCATTTTTCCTAACAGCTGCATAGTATTCCATTGTGTAGATGTACCAAAGCTTTTTTATCCCGTCATCGATTTTCGGGCACTCTGGTTGCTTCCAGATTCTGGCTATTGTGAATAATGCTGCTATGAACATAAAAGTAGTGATGGTGTTTCTGCTGCGTATTTTTGGCTTCCCAGAGTAGATTCCCAGGAGTGGTATCGCTGGGTCAAATGGGAGTTCAATTTCTAGTCTTTGGAGGAAAGTCCATATTGTTTTCCAGAAAGGCTGTACCAGCTGGCATTCCCACCAACAATGGATGAGTGTCCCCTTTTCCCCACACCCACGCCAGCACTTGTTGTTCTTGTTCTTTTGAATGTGTGCCAGTCTCTGTGGTGTAAAGTGGTATCTCATTGTTGTTTTGATTTGCATCTCTCTGATGATTAGTGATAATGAGCATTTTTTCATATGTTTTTTTTGGCCATTCGAATTTCTTCCTTGCTGAAGTTTCTGTTCATTTCTTCTCCCCATTTTTTGATGAGGTTGTTTGTTTTATTCTTGTAAAGTTCTACCAGTGCCTGATATATCCTGGATATTAACCCCTTATCGGATGTGTATTGGGTGAATATTCTTTCCCATTCTGTGGACTGCTTTTGTATCTTAGCCACTGTTTCTTTTGAGGTGCAGAAGCTTTTTTAGTTTCATGTAGTCCCATATGTTTATCTTTTCTTCTAGTTGCTTTGTTAGTGATGTTTCATCTTTGAAGATGCCTTTAGCTTCAATGTCATGGAGGGTTTTTCCTATATTTTCTTCAATGTACTTTTATGGATTCAAGTCTGATATTGAGATCTTTAATCCATTTTGATCTGATTTTTGTGCATGGTGTTAGACACAGGTCCAAATTCATTATTTTACATGTCGCTGCCCAGTTTTCCCAACACCACTTATTGAAGAGGCTTTCCTTACTCCATTTTAAACTCGTTGCACCTTTATCAAAGATTAAATGATCATACGTTTGAGGTTGGGTGTCAGGATACTCAATTATTCCATAGGTCCACGGGTCTGTTTTTATTCCAATACCATGCTGTTTTAATTACTACTGCCTTGTAGTACAGTTTGAAGTTGGGTAAGGTGATGCCTCCCATCTTCTTTTTCCCGAGGATTGCTTTAGCTATCCTTGGGGTTTATCGCTCCATACAAATTTCAGGATTGTTTGGTCAATTTCCTTGAAGAATGTCATGGGTATCCTTATAGGGATTGCATTGAATCTGTACAGAGCTCTAGGGAGTATTACCATTTTGACAATGTTGATTCTCCCCATCCATGAGCAGGGAATATGTTTCCATTTCCTTGTGTCCTCTTTTATCTCTTGGAGTAGTGTCTTGTAGTTTTCTTTATACAGGTCCTTTACACACTTGGGTAAGTTGATTCCTAGGTATTTGATTTTCTGTGGCACAATTGTGAATGGAATTGTTTCCTTAATGTCCCTTTCTTCTCTTTCGTTATTTGTATATAGGAAAGCCACCGACTTTTGGCGTGTTGATTTTGTATCCTGCCACTCTACTATATGTGTCTATTGTTTCTAGGAGTTTTTTGGTAGAGAGTTTAGGGTTCTCTAGGTATAAAATCATGTCATCTGCAAATAATGATAGCTTGACTTCTTCCTTGCCTATCTGGATGCCCTTGATGTCCTTTTCTTCTCTGATTGCTATGGCAAGTACTTCCAGTACTATATTGAATAAAAGAGGTGAGAGTGGGCAACCTTGTCTTGTCCCAGATCTCAGGGGAAGGCTTTCAACTTTTCCCCATTGAGAATGATGGTCGCTGTGGGCTTTTGGTAGATGGCTTTTACTATCTTGAGGAAAGTCCCTTCAATTCCCATTTTCTGGAGGGTTTTAATCATGAACGGGTGCTGGATCTTGTCAAATGCTTTCTCTGCGTCTATTGATAGGATCATATGGTTTTAATTTTTTCTCTTATTGATATGATGTATTATGTTGATTGACTTGCGAATGTTGAACCATCCTTGCATACCCGGGATGAATCCTACTTGGTCATGATGTATAATCTTCTTGATGAGTCTTTGGATTCTGTTGGCTAGTATTTTGTTGTAACATACATATTTATTGCTAAGGATTTCAACTAATAGTTAATGTCCTATTTCCCCAATTAGCATTGTGAAATTGCACCAGTTTTCAGAGAAAGGTTTAAAAAAAGAAAAGGAAAGGAAAGTCACATAGATTCCAAAACTCCTGAATAAGCTGGCCCTTCCCTTCTCTTCCAATGACCTTAAAATCTGACTTAATGTTTTAGAAAAGAGTGGAGGAGAAACTCCCCTAAAGAATTCTCAGATCAAACCATGTATCTAAGTCTTTCAATTCAGAGAATAAACCAAACTCAGTGAAATAGATGGCCCCAAAGTCCTTGTTAAGGTGGCTAGAGCAGAAGACACAAGATGCAGAAGGCTTGTGTCAGGCTCAACTGTGTCAGGCTCAACTAACTCAGCAGTGCCTGTCCATCTCCATCGCTCAAAGAAATTATCACCTGTTGGCATCTATGGGAAGGCCATGATAAAGTGTGGAGATTTCAGACAGTGTCCAGTGCTGTTTTCCACTGCTTATTTGTATACTTGGAAATAAAATATTCCATCTAAATATGCAAACACACACACAAACACACAACATTGCATGTGCTAACCAAATGCATGTTGGAAGGAGACACCAAATTAAAATTCAATCACTAAGTCCTAAGGGGTAAGAGAATAGGGATCCTGAATCCTTGCTAAGTTGGCTGATAAAAGAGAAAACCATTTCATCACACTTCTCCATGTCAGTACTAAAGTTCCAGCTTTTGTCAAAGTCTCTCAGAGAATTAGAAAGTCAGTGGCCTCCCTCAGTTATCACCAGCACAAGCCTCAGCCCCACATCTGAAATGAGCAAGGAAGAATCTCCATTTTAGAAACTGGAGAGATAGGACAGCTAGTGGGGCACTTGTTTTGAATATGGCAGATCTAGGGTCAATACCCACCTCCCCACATGGTGGGGATTGAACATGCCAGGAGTGATCCTTCTGGGCAAAGCCATGACTAAACCTTGAGCACTTCTGGATGTGGTCTAAACACGAAAGAGAAAAGGAAGGAAGGAAGGAAGGAAGGAAGGAAGGAAGGAAGGAAGGAAGGAAGGAAGGAAGGAAGGAAGGAAGGAAGGAAGGAAGGAAGGAAGGAAGGAGAGAGGGAGGGAGGGAGGGAGAGAGGGAGAGAAGGAAGGAAGGAAGGAGGGAGGGACGGAGGAGGGAGGGAAGGAAGGAAGGAAGGAGGGAGGGAGGGAGGGAAGGAAGGAAGGAAGGAAGGAAGGAAGAAGGAAGGAAGGAAGGAAGGAGGGAGGGAGGGAAGGAAGGAAGGAAGGAAGGAGGAAGGAAGGAAGGAGGAAGGAAGGAAGGAAGGAAGGAAGGAAGGAAGGAGGAAGGAAGGAAGCAAGGAAGCAAGAAAGAAAGCAAGAAAGCAAGAAAGCAAGAAAGCAAGAAAGCAAGAAAGCAAGAAAGAAAGAAAGAAAGAAAGAAAGAAAGAAAGAAAGAAAGAAAGAAAGAAAGAAAGAAAGAAAGAAAGAAAGAAAGAAAAAAGAAAGAAAGAAAGAAAGAAAGAAAGAAAGAAAGAAAGAAAGAAAAAGAAAGAAGACTAACAAAGTAATCTCCTTAGTGAAATGTGTCAGATGCAACATGTAAGACCACCGTGTGAATTGAACTGTGTCACACACATGTGAGTGACATAAGATTATTTAAAAGTGCCTATTTTCTATTCAAGATAGAAACTCATATGTGGTTTCTAAATGAGTGACCAGAAGCTCTCCTGGAAGATACGAAGGAAAAACACTTGCTCCAGCACCCACCAACCCCCCTTCTCATTCCTTGAGCTGTCTTGTCTCCATCTTCTGTAAATTCTAGAAAACTTTTTGTGGAGTCATTTATTTGCAGTCATAGTCTTATGTGTTTCTATTTTTCCAGTTTTAGTTGTCCAACTTAAACTATCTCTCCAGTCTCTCCTGGGTTTCTGTATTTTTTCTTTAATTTCTTTTTGGACTTTGGGGTCACACCCTGCAGTGCTCAGAGCTACTGTTGGCTCTCTGCTTAGGAAATTACTCCTGGTGGAGCTCAGGGGACCATACGAGTGTACCTGGGATAGATTCCAGCTCAGCCATGTATAAAAAGTGCCCTGCCTGCTGTACAGACCAAGCCAAAGGATTTTAGTTCTTGAAAGAAGTCATAACAATGTCTCCAGCCCCGAAAAAGAATTTTTTAAAAGGATGATTGTCATGCTAAACCTTTTACAAGTATTGCTGGATTTTAAGATATACTGCAGGGGCCGGAGCGATAGCCCAGCGGCAGGGCGTTTGCCTTGCATGCGGCCGGCCTGTGCCGGCCCGGGTTCAATCCCCGGCATCCCATATGGTCCCCAAGCACCGCCAGGAGTAATTCCTGAGTGCAGAGCCAGGAGTAACCCCTGAGCACCGCCGGTGTGGCCCAAAAAGCAAAAAAAAAAAAAAAAAAAAAAAAAAAAGATATACTGCAATATTGGACACAGATCATGGGGCAGAGCTACTACCTGCTCTCCCTGTGCTTGGCTGATCATGAGGTGCCCGGGAGGGAAGGCGGGTTCCAGCCCTGGCCCGCCATCCCAATAGAGCTTCGAAGAAGCCAGAGGAACCCCAGCATCATGAGGGCAGCTATTTCCAACATCTGACCTCCACAGCTCGTCAGAGCTCCACCCAAGAGAAAAGCCCATCTTTACCCGTTGCGGTTCATCAGTAAATGCCTGAACTGAGAGCCTACTACTGAGAGTATCCCACCCACACGGCAGAGGCTGACAAGCTACTCGTGTCATATTTGATATGCCAAAAACCAGTAAACAATTAGAGACCTCATTTCCATGACCTGAACAAATGGTTTGAGGCTCTTCATGTTCCTGGAGCAAGTAGATGCCCGTGGGCTACACTAGCACTCCACAGGACACATGGAGATGTTACTGGTGTCCGCTCAAGCAAATCGATGAACATCGGGAAGACAAGTGATACAAGTGATACAAGTTGTCCAAACACCCCCTCCTTTTATTATGTTCAAATGCTTCATATTTGATAAATACTAACTACTTTCTAAGACTTGTTCACAGTGATTCATTGCTTTTTTAATGTTTCTACAATCCAAGATAAAATATTCTACAATCATCTTGTACAGTATCATTCTTTTTTCTAAAATTTTTTATGACACCACCGTGAGACATACAATTACAAAGGTGTTCATAATTGGTTCTTGGTAATACAGTATTCCAGCACCCATATCCCTCCACCAGTGCCCCATTTCCACCAATTCCTTTTTATTTTTATTTATTTATATTTTTTGCTTTTTTTTTAAAACATTTTATTATACCACCATGAGATATACAATTACAACATTGTTCACGTTTGGAGGTTTCGGTCACACAGTGTTCCAGCACCCCGCCTCCACCAGTGCCCATCACCCACCACCCATGTCCCCAATTCCCTCCCCCTCCCACGTCCTGCCTAAATGGCAGGTTCTGTATCTCCTCTCTCCCCCCTCTCTCTCTCTTCCTTCTCCTACACATTGTGGGTTGCACTACATACACTTAGAAGCCATCATTTGCATTTTTTTGCCTGTATTTAATGCTCAGTTCTATGTTGGTATCAGACCTTTCGACATTTATTCACACATGTTCCCTTCTCTATCTTACCTAACCTCTGACTCCCACGCACTTGTGGTAATTTCCACTTTTGGTAAAATCATCCGGTATATTTATGTCATGTAAATAAATGCAGTCATTCTATGTCTCTCTCTTTCCTTCTGACTAATTTCACTCAACATGATTCTTTCCATGTCCATCCATTTATAGGCAAATTTCATAACTTCATTTTTCCTGACAGCTGCATAGTATTCCATTGTGTAGATGTACCACAGTTTCTTTATCCAGTCATCAGTTCTCGCATACTGGATGTTTCCAGGTTCTGGCTATTGTGAATAGTGCTGCTATGAAAATAAAAGTGTGGATTGTGTTTCCGCTTATGTGTTTTTGGCTTCCCAGGGCATATTCCCAGGAGTGGTATGGCTGAGTCAAACAGGAGCTTAATTTCTAGTCTTTGGAGGAATGTCCATATTGTTTTCCAGAAAGGTTGTACAAGTCGACATTCCCATCAACAATGTATGAGAGTCCCCTTCTCCCCGCATCCACGCCAGCACTTGTTGCTTTTACCCTTTTGGATATGGGCCAGTCTCTGTGGTGTGAGGTGATATCTCATTGTTGTTTTGATTTGCATCTCTCTGATGATTAGTGATGATGAGCATTTTTTCATATGCCTTTTGGCCATTCGAATTTCTTCCTTGTCAAAGTTTCTGTTCATCTCTTCTCCCCATTTTCTAATGGGGTCGGCTGTTTTTTTTTTCTTATATAGCTGTACCAGTGCCTGATATATCCTGGATATTAACCCCTTATCAGATGGGTATTGGGTGAATATTCTTTCCCATTCTGAGGACTGTCTTTCTATTCTTGCCCAAGAATTGCAATTAGTGTTTTCCTTGGAATGCCTCTGGTCCCCTCTAAGGAGAATGGAATTAGGAACCGTGATTTATTTTCCAATGGTGTCAATGTTTCTGGGGTACTGACACATCTGGTGTCATTTTAATAGGCAGAAATGGGGAGATATCTATTATGTTCACAGATATAGGGGTATCCATACATGCACTCGCATATCCTTAACTTAGAAATCATGAGCTTAGGCTAATTCTCACATTGCAAACTGACTTCCAACTTGGTCCAATAGAATCAAATTTCTTTATATACATGCATATTACATAGATACAAACATAATAAAATGGTCATGAGGCATATACATGGCATATACATAATTATGGATATGTTAACTACTAATACACTATACAGAGAGAAAAATATATAAATCTGTTTTTGTTTAGAGTAAGTCTCTGAAAGCCAACATTTATCTACATGTTTATAGCTCAGTTCTATAATGATCTAAAACTGCTTCAGACTGAACTCACCCAGATGAGAACTAAAAGCAAATTACAGAACAGAGCTGAGCATTTGTTGGCTGCTGACTCCTGCCCTGCCTTGCCCCACCAATGCTCCAGGCCTCAGAACAAACAGCCACACCCTGTTCCAAGCTCCCCACCCTGGATCCTCCTCTGGGTGGTTTTGTTGTTCACTCTAAGGACGGTTCCACCCATCTGTTTTGCTTCTCCTGCCTTTCTCTCCTTTCAGCATATTTTTTTTAGTTTTGTGTTGGAATATTAACAAGCTTTAAAAAGCTCCAAACCATACAGAAAGGTCAACTCAGAAGAGTGTGATGTTTTAAGGGCATTCTATCTCCAGGGTAAACTCCTGGAAAATGGGATTTCTGGGTTGGAGAATAGATGCCTGGGTGCTGTGTGGGTGCTCTGAAGCTGTCTCTCCACAGCCAGCCCATCTGAGTCCTCCTAGCACTACAGGCATCCGACAGTCCTCCACAGACATAACTGCGGCTCCTAGATTCATCCAAACAGACCCATGAGAAATGGAATCTCAAAGTAGTTTGCATTTACATTTTGCTTGCAAAAATAAAAATAAGCATATTTTATACACAAATATGATACTCTAATATCTCTTTTGTTAATTTTCTATTCATAAATCATTATATTGATTTTTCTAATAGATTTTGGACCCTCTTCTCCAATATTTAAAAATTCTCCATAGAATAGCGTAGCTCTTCAAGTATAATTTTACACAATTCGTTCTTGGTCTTTTGACTGTGTGAATGATGCCAGAAAATGGTATGAAAGAGAGAAGCTATTTTCTGGGGCCAGCAAGCTGCTGCTGTTTCCACCACAGACTCTGGAATGAAGGTTGTAGGACCCTGTTTCCTGGCTCCTCCCACAGGTGGGAGTGGTTTTCAGACTGGCAACTGCTCCAAATTCCATAAGCACCTCAAATCGGCCTTTTACAAGGAACTATCACCAGGGCAGCCTGGCCATCCCAAACAACATTAGGTCATTAGCCCTTACTGCAGCCAACATTGCCCCCAAACCCACCAAAGTAACTGTGAATGTAGGGAACCATGCGCCCCTAATCAAAACCTAGCAAAATTTCAGGCAGAAGAACATATTCCTGAATCAGGAGAGGAAGCTCCACACAAATACACAGGAAATAGCCGCAAGGAATAGCCTTGATGGGGAAAGGAGACCACCCACCCAGCTCCCCAGAGTCCTTCTATCAGCAAGGGCGAGCTGCGTTAGCCTTTTAGAACCACCCCCAGATTACTAAAGGCACCATGGGAAAAGGGCAGAACCCCAACAGGGGAATGGATGAAGAGAGGAGCCCTGAGCCTCAACAAGCAATGCCCACATGCATACTCTGTCTGACAAAGAGTTCAGAGATAAAATGGAGAGGATGTTTAAAGAGCTCAAAGAAACAGTGGAAAGGACCTCCAACAAGATCCAGGTGGATATGAGAAAAACAGTGAAATGGACGACCAATAAAACACCGGATAAAATGAGAGCAGAAGCAAAAAAATACTACAAAAAAGAAGTGCCATTAACAAAACAATTTGGTAGATGAAATTAAAAAAATCAGTGACTACAAGAGTATGCCACCCACACGGCAAGCCTGGCAAGCTGCCCATGTTATATTTGATATGACAAATACCAGTAACCATTATGTTAGGTCATTCCTATGACCTAATATAATGGTTTGAGGCTCTTTATGTTCCTGGAGCGAGCAGATGCCATTGGGCTCTACTAGAATGAGACAGAACACATGGAGATGTTACTGGAGCCTGCTCGAGCAAATTGATGATGAACGGGAAGATAGTGATAGTGATATAATTGTATCAGAGAGAAAGCATTTTATCTTATTCCTATCATGAGCTGGCCCACCATTCCAGCAGAGCTCTCAACAAGCCAGACGCACCCCCACTCCATGAGGGCCTCCATTTTCCACATCCGACTTCTCTCTCGTCAGACCTCCACCCAGCAGACCAGCCTATCAGCGCCCTGCTCATCGAAGTTCCACCCTGCAGCAGTCTTTCTTAAATCCGGCTCAGGTATGCCGGTCCAGAGACTCCCAGACATGGGGGCAGAGCTGCTACTGGCTCTCCCCTGTGACTAGCCGCTCACGAGGTGGCCGCAGGTTCATCAATAAATGCTGGACTTAGAGATGCCTACAAGAGTATGCTACTTGCACGGCAGAGCCTGGCAAGCTACCCGTGTTGTATTTGATATATATGCCAAATACCAGTAACAATTATAGTCCTCATTCCAGAATAGATTGAGGCTCTTTATGTTCCTGGAGCAAGCAGATGCCTTGGGCTCTATTTGCATGAGATAGGACATATGGAGATGTTACTGGGGCCCGCTCGAGTAAATTGATGATGAACGGGAAGACAGTGATACAGTGATCATGAGCAGAATTTTTTATTCACTATATTTTTTAATGATTATTACCCACATGGTTAAAGACTATTGGATTTTGCATGTAAATTTACATGCTACTAATTGATAGATTTTTGATAAAATTTGTTATTTTAAATCATTTTTGGATTTTATCAGCATAACTGAACAGATACTACGATGAAAGCGGTTTTTGTTTGCTTGTTTTATAATTATCTTACCTTTAATTGTTCTTTCCATATTCACCGCAGGAGACCAACACTTCTAAAGCAATGAAAATTAATAACAGAAACAATGAGAATTATCTCCTTATTTAGCAAATAAAATTTCAAAGAATTAATTTAATTCTTTCCAACTAAAAGGTGTGCATGTCTTCAAGAGTTGTTTTTATTTATTTTTGTTAAATGTCATATATTTTGTGCACCTCTAGTGATAATCGTCATGCTACTTTTCCCCTTGATCTGACTGATTCTGTGGTGAAGCATATTTAAAGATTTCCTTGGACTTAACCATTCTTAAGTCCGGGCATAAAATCATGCAGGTAACAGAGATGTGGTTTCTAACCTGCTTTGCTATGCTATCTTTAAGTTTGCAGCCAATGGTATTCATCTGTCATGAAAATAATTCAGACACTGACTTCAATTTCTGTGTTCTGAAACTATTCATGCAATGTTAGAACCATTTTCTCTCTAAATTTGTGGTATATTCTTAAGAAATAGTTCGCTAAGTGATTTTTGACAAGTAGTGCCAAATACATATTTCTCTGTATTATAAAAATTTGACCACTTAAATTCTCTTATGTGCTGACATCAATTTAGTAAGGCTTCATTTTACTCAGAATTATTTTATCAGTCTTTGTAAATTTATATGCATAGTGAATATAAGTAGTTCCTATAATGTTTTAATGTCTGTATTGTAATTTTCCCTTACTGTATTTGATTTCACAATGTTTTGTTTTCTTAAAGTAGTCTGATTATTTAAAACACAGATATTTATTTATTAATGTCACTTTCCTGTTTCCTGGATTTTTACCTTATGCATTTCTCTTAATTACTTTAAATCTTTCTCTCTTTACTTTTTTTCTCAGTATATAGTAGACATTTATTAGCACGTATTTTTTTCTCTTTCACGGCTTTAAGTGTATTTCAGAAGTTTTAAATATAGTGTTCTCATCTTTGTTGCTCCTTAATGTTTTAAAAGTTCTAGCTCCACTTCTTAGATTAATTTTTCAGATATTATTAATATATGTATAGATGTGTATAAATATTAATATATGTATATACCAATATAAGTGAAGGCTTTAAATAAAAAGTTTCAATCATAGAAGAAATCCCGCCTTATATTCAAAGAATTTTTCCCCTCAAGGTGTTGCAGGTGTGGCTGTGGTGCCTGAAAGCATTGGCAGGTGGCAGACAGGAGACAGGCTTGTCTACACCCAGGGCTCTACCTCGTGGGCCTTGGATGCTTGATGGTCTGACATAGAAAAGACTGGGTCCCCTGGAATGAACCCATAGCCAATGCAGAGCCTGGCAAGCTACCCATGGTGTATTCAATATGCCAAAAACAGTAATAATAATGGACCTTATTCCCAATGAATGGAGACTTTACTGGCACCCGCTTGAGCAAACTGATGAACAATGGGAAGACAAGTGATACATGATACAAGTGATTCAAAGCATCAACTTGTATTATCTCTCGATGGATGGATGGATGGATAGATGGATGGATGGATGGATGGATGGATGGATGGATGGATGGATGGATGGATGGATGGATGGATGGATGGATGGATGGATGGATGGATGGATGGATGGATAAAATAGGCCCATGTAGTTGTGGAATTACCAAGTCCAAATGGGAGGATGTGTAAACAAGCTAGAAACAAGCAGAGTTGGTACTGAACTCTTGAGATAAAATTTCTTCTTTTCCAGGAATCTTAAGCTTTTGGTGCAAAGGTCATCAAATTGCTGGACTTATTGAGTGACTGTAGATATGAACCATTTCTACAAAATTCATTCAGAGCAAGACCTTTATTAGTGTTAGATTAAATACATGGGAGCTAGAGCCAGGCCAACTGAAAACAATGAAGCCCAGCATCACACATTCACATGCTTAGATGTTCTATCTACCTTTTGGACAATTTTCTCTTTTCCTTTTATTTCCCTCTAGGTCTTCATTTCATGCTTGCTACCATTTCCTTAATGCTTTATTTACAAACTTCTATTAAATCAATAACAGAATAGACTGTTCTATTTGAGCACATATAAACTTACCTTTCATTTCTTATATGATTATTCCCTTCCTTCTCCTTCCTGAGTTCCACTAACTTCCACTCTGTTTCTTTTCATTCTTTTTCATCAATTGGATTTCTTTAGGTGCTTTATTTTTCACTATGCTGTTTTCTTCCTAATTTCTAATACTTGTTGAAGACATTGAATTACCTCGTGATTGCTGTGGCAGCCTCTTCTGGTTCATTCTGGTGGTTTTCAAGCATTTCCAATGACTTACCTTGTGGATTTGTGTTTCCTATTGGGACTACTAAAGTCCTTTGTGGGTAGGGCATTTGCAGCCGGGTTCAATCTCCAGCATCCCATATGGTCCCCCGAGCACTGCCAGGAGTAATTCCTGAGCAAAGAGCCAGGAGTAACCCCCTGAGCATTGCTGGGTGTGACCCCCCTCAAAAAAAAAAAAGATTAAAAAATCATGTGCCAAAGAAACTCCATAAGAACAAATCCCCTCACTCTGTATCTGGGTACTAAATGCCGCTTTTGCTCTCGTTTCAAGTCTAGGTGACTTGGCCTGAGTAGTGAGCCTGTCCTATGGCCACATGCCCGGTCAGAGTCAGTACCGGTTCCTGTCCAGGCTGGCAGAGAGCAGAGGCCATTACAAGCCATTACTTCCACCTACAAGTGCCCTTGGTTGAAGAGGGCTCAGCTACAGACAAATGCAATAGCAGCTGCACTCCCTTCGAGAACTTTCAATGTATTATTTAAAATGTCCAACATGGCGGGGCCAGAGTGTTAGTACAGCCGGTAGGGAGCTTGCCTTGCACTCAGCCAACTGGGGTCAATCCCTGGTGCACCACATGACCCCTGGACAATACCAGGAGTGATCCCTGAGCACAGAACCAGGGGTAATCCCTGAGCATTGTCAGGTTTGGCCAAAAAGAACAAAAGCAAACAAAGTCCATCTCTGGACTAAAGATGTGGTCCATAGGGTAGGGCACTTGCCTTGCACATCAGGCCCTGGTTTTATCCCCAGCATCACATATGATTGCCTAAGCACCACCAGTAGTGACCCCTGAGCACAGAATCAGCAATAAACCCTGCACACTGATGGGTATAGCCCTAAAGCCAACAAAATTAAATAACTAAAAATCTTTTTAAATAATGAAAAGTTACTGTCACTGTCACTGTCTTCCCGTTCATCATCGATTTACTCGAGCGGGCCCCAGTAACATCTCCATATGTCCTGTCTCATGCTAGTAGAGCCCAAGGCATCTGCTTGCTCCAGGAACATATAGAGCCTCAATCCATTCCAGAACGAGGTCTATAATTGTTACTGGTATTTGGCATATATATCAAATACAACACGGGTAGCTTGCCAGACTCTGCCGTGCAGGTAGCATACTCTTGTAGGCATCTCTAAGTCCAGCATTTATTGATAAACCACGCGGCCTCTTGCGGCCGCGCAAGCCGGGCTGTGATAGGCTGGTCTGCTGGGTGGAGTTCTGATGAGAGAGAAGTCCGGATGTGGAAAATGGAGGCCCTCATGGAGTGGGGGGGTCGCCTGGCTTGTTGCAAGGCTCTGCTGGGGTGGCAGGCCAGGGCTAGAACCTGCCATCCCTCCTGGGTGCCTCGTGAGCGGCTGGGCACAGGAGAGCAAGTAGCAGCTCTGCCCCATGTCTGGGGAGTCTCTGGCCCGGCATACCTGAGCTGGATTTAAGAAAGACTGCTGCAGGGTGGAACTCAATGAGCCGGGCGCTGATAGGCTGGTCTGCTGGGTGGAGTTCTGATGAGAGAGAAGTCCGGATGTGGAAAATGGAGGCCCTCATGGAGTGGGGGTCGTCTGGCTTGTTGCAAGGCTCTGCTGGGGTGGCAGGCCAGGGCTAGAACCTGCCATCCCTCCTGGGCGCCTCGTGAGCGGCTGGGCACAGGGAGAGCAAGTAGCAGCTCTGCCCCATGTCTGGGAGTCTCTGGCCCGGCATACCTGAGCTGGATTTAAGAAAGACTGCTGCAGGGTGGAACTCAATGAGCCGGGCGCTGATAGGCTGGTCTGCTGGGTGGGGGTCTGACGAGAGAGAAGTCCGGATGTGGAAAATGGAGGCCCTCATGGAGTGGGGGTTCATCTGGCTTGTTGCGAGGCTCTGCTGGGATGGTGGGCCAGGGCTAGAACCCACCATCCCCTCCCGGCACCTCGTGAGCGGCTGGTCACAGGGAGAGCCAGTAGCAGCTCTGAAAAGTTATTTAACAAAATTAGTTATTTACAAAATTAAATAACTAAAAATCTTTTTAAATAATGACCAGAGTGAAAGCACAGCAGGCAGGACATTTGCCTTGAATACGGCCAACCTGGGTTCAATCCCTCACATCCCATATGGTCCCCTGAGCACCACCAGGAGTAATTCCTGAGTGCAGAGCCAGGAGAAACCCCTGAGCACTTCCGGTGTGACCCAAAAAAGAAAAAAAAGACAAATAATAATAATTAATTAAAAGGTCAGTCATAGATCAGAATAGTATACGATCCCCTTAATATACCTATGAAATGGCTACAATAAAACAATAGCTTACAGCTTCACCTCACCACCTTTTTTTTTTTTTTTGGCTTTTTTTCGGGTCACACCCGGCAATGCTCAGGGGTTACTTCTGGCTCATTTGCTCAGGAATTACTCCCTGGCGGTGCTCGGGGGACCATATGGGATGCTGGGGATCGAACCGGGTTGGCCGCCTGCAAGGCAAACTCCCTACCCGCTATGCTATCATTCTGGCCCCCTCCTCACCACCTTTATCCCACCCCAGTTTGAGTCATCTGGGAATAAATTCAGAAATGGAAATTCAAATTTCAACTCTTTCACCCATAAATATTTTAGTGTGGCCGTCTAAAAGATAAAGTCTATTTTACTTTTTTGGGGTCACACCCAGCAATGCTCAGGGTATACTCCTGGCTCTGCACTCAGGAATTACTTGGTGAAGCTTGGTGGAGCCGGGGGACAATATAGGATTCTAGGGAGCAAACCTTGGTGAACTGTTTATGAGACAAGCACCCTGCCTAATATAGTATAATTCTGACTCAAGGCTATTTCTATTTTCAGTAAACTGCACACACAAGAAAAGATTAGGCAGTGGGCAGAGAGGTCATATAGCACAGGTAGAGAACTTATCTGCCACTCATTTGACCTGGTTCCATCTAGGCTAACTTCATAAGTTAGCCTGATGTGGCAGGAGTGATCCCTGAGCACAGAGCCAGGAGTAAGATCTGAGCATAGACAGTAGGGGGCTATTTTCTCCCTTGCGATGCAGGGGTTGCTCCTGTAAGTGCTCAGGGGACCATGCCTCGTGGAAGATCCCACTCAGACCTCCCTCATGAAAGTCGTGTGCTCCAAGAACAGATGACCAGATGAAGAAATAAATGGTGGCACATATGCATATACGTATGCTACAAATCTCGAAGGAAAACATGAAGTCATGCAATTTGCTGCTATGCAGATGGATCTGGAGAAGATCTTGCCCAGTGGAGTTACTCAAAAAAGGGGCAGAATGATCTCTGTGGGTTCTTTTCACCCAGTGTGGGATCTCTATGATGGGATATAAGAAAGCATAGTACGGAATAACAGAAGCTCAAATAACTGGTCTTCAGTAGGAAACACATCACTGTGGAGGAGTGGGGCTGGAATAGGATGAAGAGGCCACTGGACCAATGTTGAGGGAAGCAGATACCAGTGGACCTGTGCAGTGCTACAATGCTCTGTCTGAAACCCTACTATCTTACCACCAGTACTAGTATAAAAACCCCTGGCCGAGTCCAACATTGCTCCAAGGGGTTGCTCTCAAGAGCAGGGGAGAGACCATGCTGGCCGGACTCGGAGTGGATCTTTTGGGCCCTGCCCTTTTCCTCCGCCTCCATGCCAGTTACCCTGGAAGAGAGAGACCCACTCACGCCAGACTCAGCTAATTTGCAACCCCGAAGAGATCCAGACCCATCCACTTCAGACCCACAGCTGTGCTGCTCGGCCGGCCCCATGTGGAAGCAACCCATGGAGCTGACCTCCTGGTAAGGTGCTCGGCCATCCCCTGGCCGAGTCCAACATTGTTCCAAGGGTTTGCTCTCATGAGAGGGGGGAGAGACCATGCTGGCTGGACTCGGAGTGGAGTTTTGGGCCCTGCCCTTTCCTCCGCCTCCATGCCAGTTGCCCCGGAAGAAAGAGACCCACCCACACCAGACCCACAGGTTCCCTTGGCGCGTGGCCGCTTTGTGACTGCGTGATATTTTTATAGGATACTATATTTAGCATAAGGTTCTTCCCAAGTTCTTTCACATAGTAAACAGTTCTAGACATGCTTTGACTGATACCAGTAAGCCTAGAAGAAGCCAGAGCAAACCACACATCTTGCAGTTAGTCATTCTCAACATCCAGACTCCATAGTTCCTCAGCGCTCCATCCAAGAGAAAACCTGATCTTCCCCTTTAAGTTTCATCAATAAATGCTTGGGTTGAGAACCTTCTACTGAGACTATACCACTTACACGGTAAGCCTGGCAAGCTACCTGTGTTTTATTTACTTTTTATGTCAAAGACTAGTAATTATTATGGACCTCAGCTCCATAACCTAAAGAATGGTTTCGGGCTCCCCCTGTCCCTGTAGCAAGTAGATGCCCTTGGGTTGCACTTGCTTGTGACAGGACTAATGGAGATGTTACTAGTGCCCACTCGCGAGCAAATCGATGAACAATGGGAAGACAGTGATACAGTGAAAGTCCCTTGTAAATGGGTTCTGTATTTCCTCTTTCTACCCTTTGGGAGGATATTGAACACGAACACACACACACACACACACGTCCTTATCTGTTAAGTCTCTTCTGTGTCTGTCCTCTGTCCAACTGCCTTCCGCATGAGGCTGGGCACGGTGGTGACTGAGGGCTCGGATGTTGGTCATTCACCGTCATACCCAAGATGTTTCCTTCTCAAGCTCCCACCGTGTCTCCGAAGATCTATCCTTTCTTTGCACTGCTGGTTCCCTCCAGAAACATCTTGCCTTTGAGCTACTGTTCTCTCTCTCCCTCTCTCCTGTGTAGTGGAGCCTCCCTGGGTCTGGACTGAGCTCCACATGCACCATTATGTGCTGGCTTGCTTCTTTAAATAATGCTTTTTTTGCTCTGCTGAAGGAATCATTAGTCACCATCATTTTTTCTTTCTTTCCCAAACTTGCCAACCTCTCTCTGCTCACAAACTTACAGTGGTGGGTGGCAGGAAATTGGTCAAACTGTCCATTTCTCTAGCTCAGGTAGAGCCTCACAACAAGCCAGACCAGCACCCTCACTCTACGGGCACCGCCATTTTCCACAGCTGGACTTCCTTGTCGTCAGAACTCCACCCAGCAGACCAGCCCATCACAGCCCGGATCATCGACACCCACCCTGCAGCAGCTTTTTCCTCAATCCGGCCCAGGTATGCTGGTCCAGAGTCTCTCAGACATGGGGCAGAGCTGTTTCTTACTCTCCTGTGCACAGCGGTTCATGAGGCAGTCGGGAGGCATGGTGGGTTCTAGCCCTGGCCCACCACCTTGGCAGAGCCTCACAACAAGCCAGACCAGCACCCTCACTCCACGGGCGCCGCCATTTTCCACATCTGGACTTCCCTCTCGTCAGAACTCCACCCAGCAGACCAGCCCGTCACAGCCCGGCTCGCGCCGCAATAAATGCTTTATTTGGAGGTGTTTAAAAGAGTTTACCTCCCGCTCGGCAAGCCTGGCAAGCTTCTCGTGTTGTATTTGATATGCCAAATTCCAGTAACAATTACATTAGGTCATTCCCATGACCTAATATAATGGTTTGAGGCTCTTTATGTTCCTGTAGCAAGCCGATGCCCCGGCTCTACTAGCATGAGACAGGACATATGGAGATATTACTGGTGCCCGCTCTAGCAAATAGATGATCAACGGGAAGATCGTGAGATTGTGAGGGTAGCCGTGATCCATGGCATGTATGCTTGCTTCTGGCAGTACTGAGCTTGGCTCAGGTGTGATTTCAGTGGCGGGGTGAATCCATGTGCATTGAAGTTGAGAGTGGGACTCTCAGCATTTCTGCCAACTGGAAGCTCCTCATCTCCTTTACCTTCTTTTCTTTAGTCCCTAAACAAGAAGCAAAAATCCTGAAGAACCTTACTATAGGCCTTGGGAACTAGGGGAATGGAGTAGAGTGCAGCTCGTGTTTGCGTGTCTGTGTTCAAACTGGGTCATTCCCAAGACATGAGGGCCGGGAGAAATATCACACTATGAACCTTAAGGTAGCTGGACTCATAAGTCCAGCTGGACACCCCAGACTCTTCAAAGTCCCCTGCATCACATTCATGGTCACTGCAAATTACCCTCCCAGGGTCTCCCCAAGGGCATGGGCTTGACCCCGTCTCCTCGCATGTTAGGGTACTTTTAGAATTTAGAAGGCAGGGCTGAATGGTTGGTGCCAGGCATCCTTACTGAAGTACTAAGCACATTGCATAGCACTTCAGAAGCAAATACTTTGCTGTGCAAAGCTGAGCATTGCCTAAACAGGGATAAAGACCTCATAAACGAGAACCTCTGCCAACCCCCAGCACTCCACCAGCTTTGGCCACTGTTCGCTCTGCTCCAAAGGAGATCAGAGCACCAGCGCTTGAGCACCAGCGCTTGAGCACCAGCGCTTGAAAGGCGGAAACTCCCTTCAGTATCCTCAGGAACTTACGGTGGCGAGTAAAAGTTTTCTCATTTCTAAGTGAGCTGAAATTCTCATATGACCTCTCAAAGCTGCCCAAAGCTAACTAAAGAACTGTCTTCTTCCTTTCTTCCTTTTCTCATTTGGTGCCTTTTTTTTCCTTCCCACCCTTCTCTGCTCTCAACCATCCAACACCCCAACCCTTGCCCACTTTGCCCTTGGAGACCTCTTCCCAGGCCCACTGGTAGCCATGACTGTGTCTTCATGGCAAAGGATGGGTGAAATATCCCCATAACCTCAGAGACCACAGCAAAGTCCCTCTTATAATCAGGACCTACAGCTGGCACTACCACGTGGGACATCAGATAAAGTCCACTATTGTAAGCTTACAAGTAGCTCAGACTTCCTGGCAACGGCCATGAATTACTCAGCCATTTATGTCGGCCTTCAGAAACAGGCCACTGTTTCCCAACAAAAAAAGGCATTCAGGCTGCGAGCGAGGGCTCCCTGGCCAGTGCCGTCTTGGGAGCCGTGGAATGGACGTTGGCTGCCCAAGTCAATGGCCTCTGTGGGAACCGCAGTGATGTCACCGTGAATGCATTCTCAGGGCTTTGCCCTGCTTCCCCCCTCCCTTCCAAGGCGATGCCCTGCTGTACTTTTCTCTTCTTCCTTTCCCTTGCGATTTCCCTCCTGCTTCTTTGAGACCATTTTACCCCCTTCTTTCAAGATTTAGCGCTCAAATTACCCAAGTGCCCGGCAACGTGGCTGGCATGGCAACGCCAAGGCTTTTCACTCTACTTTCTGCATTCATAGGAGAAAGGAGGAAAGGGAAGGCGAGAGTCAAAGAGGAGGACGAGACATTGTGCCCCACTTCCCACTTGGGTCAGTGTCCTCGGGAAAAGACACAGGCAGATAGCTTTGGAGCTGGGAGGCTGGCAGGAAGGAGTCGCGTTTTCAAGAAGCAAGTCTGTGACCCTTCACACAAAAAGGACAAAACCCAGATCAGTGCTTCCTAGGGAGGACAAGAAACAAAGAGAAAGACCAATTTCTCAAGAAATGAAGTCTAGTTTTGGGAAACAGGTGAAATGACTGGTCTAGGAGCTCTCTGTGTTGCCAAGTCTTCACGCAAGGAAGCTTGAACTGCAGAGGATTTGTCAGAGGGAACTGCAAGTGTCCAGGGAGGGAACAGAAGGCAAGTGAACATCTTTCCAGCAAGGTTCTGGGGTTCTCCTCAGTCAGCTGTCATAGCACATCCTAGGTGACAGCTGAGACAAAGAACTCAAAGCAAACTATTATGAACTCTTGAGAGAAAAAAAACCTTATTTTTTATGCTTTCAGTCCCTACAATCAAACAACACATATTAAATAATACGATAAAAATAGCTCTTAGCAAACACAAATAACTGCTCTGCAGGAACATCTAGACCCGTAAGACCTGGTTGCCACATTTTCCTGTGAGCATGGAGGCACCCTGCCTTCTGCAAACCAATATCCTTCTCTGCATCTGCCTCCAGTTTCAGGGGACTTGACATACAATTTGGGGGTATTGTCTACAGCCGTCTAAGTCTTTTGTCTGTTTCCAGAAAACTCCATAAGCAGTAGTTGAAGCACATTGTTATCCTGTGTGAGACACAAATCTACTGGAATCTTTGTCTTTAAGTTACTTATCAAGACAGGCAGATTCTCCTAGAAGCAGTGGAGTATTTGTGTTTATGATGTTAGCCAAGCCCAGGTGTTGATTTGTGCCCGGGTCCCACCCACCAACCTGGCTAAGGTTTCTGTCCACTGCATGACTGTCAGAAGCATCACCCTTCTGATATCTTGCCAATGTTTCCTTGAACATCTCTGAAGACATTTCTTCTTACAACCTCATGGACATTCACTCCATAAGTTTGTAAATGATACTATGGCACCATTCAACTGCCGATGTTTTCACCAGCCACAATCTTCATAGAGTTCATCCAGTTTAAAAGAGATCAAGTCTGTAGACCTTCATCTGGTAGCTGTCCTTATCACTTGATCACTTGAATCCTGTTATTCATCGATTTGCTCGAGCGGGCGCCAGTAACATTTCCATTGGACCCTATCACGTGCTCTTACTGCTGCCATATTAAGGGCTCTTTCGGGTCAGGAAAATAAACATTTCTGTTACTGGATTTGGCATATTGAACACGCATCGGACAGCTTGCCAGGCTCTGCCATGCGGGCGCTATATTCTCATTACTTTATTTATAATGTCAATTTAAAATATACAATAGTTCCACTAAGAGGAGATGTTTAATACTTTACATATTAAAATTTATAGGGTCCCCTCAGGGACTACTCCCACTTTGTTGCTTTGAGGTCACTCCTGGCAGTGGGCAAAAATAGAAAATTTGGAGACAAGACGTGTTGAGGATGATGATGGTGTAAAGACACACGTTATATGAAGTCAACTTAGGTCTGGAAAGAGCTTCACATGGAACCAAGCCCGTCATCACGCCATCACCAGTACCACACCTCAGGCACCACCATGCGCCACACCACCACTCCATCTCCACCACCAACACAAACTTTTATTTCCTTAATTTTTCGGCATCCATTAAGGCAAAGGCACATAATCACCCCAGGACATACTTTGGAGTGATTATTATAAAATACCTGGTGGTTCTCAGGACATAATCCTGGTGCTCAAGGCTTAATCCTGGTTCATGACTGATGGCATTAGGAGCTGTCTGCTGTACTAGGGGCAGAGCTCAAGCGGGCCAAAAGCTTTTCAAGGCAAGTATCTTAGCCCCTGAGCTATTTCTCTGGCCCTTCAAACATGTTTTAGCTGTATAGAATGACAAACTGTATAAAATAAAGTTTTATTTAGAAACGAACTTTCCACTTCTCACAGAAGGCAATATAATTTTTATTGGAAATTCAACAAAACAATAATTCTTGACTAAATGAATAAATTAAATATATAGTGAACAATGAAGACAAAAGCATTTAAAACTTTCCAACTAACTCATTTTCTCTGGGTCACCTTTGACAGATCAGTTATTTCATAACAAAACATCTCTAAGTAATTTAGAATAAAATCTGTTCTCTCTGGTGTAGTGAAAATAAACTTTTCTACAAATTTCTAAGAAAGGTTAGTGAGCTGCTTAGAGAGCCTGATGACTGCTGAAAGAATGATATTACAGGAAAAATACACATGGTGGAATCGTCTCAGCTATGATAATTAGGAACCCTTGTTGACATAAACTTATTCTAATGAAAGAAAAACTTAAATTTTCACTGTATCACTGTATCACTGTCTTCCCTTTCATCATCGATTTGTTCAAGCGGGCACCAGTAACATCTCCATATGTCCTGTCTCATGCTAGTAGAGCTCAAGGACACCTGCTTGTTCCAGGAACAAAAAAGAGCCTCAAACCAATACATCAGGTCATGGGAATGGGGTCTATAATTGTTACTGGTATTTGGCATATAAAATACGAAATGGGAGGCTTGCCAGGCTCTGCCGTGTGGGTGGCATACTCTTGTAGTTACCTCTAAATCCAGCTTTTATTGATGAACAGCGGGGCCACAAGCGGTCACGCAAGCTGGGCTATAATAAGCTCTTCTGCTGGGTGGAGTTCTGACGAGAGGGAAGTCCGGATGTGGAAAATGACCGCCCTCATGGAGTGGGGGGTCGTCTGGCTTATTGTGAGGCTCTGCTGGGGTGGTGGACCAGGGCTAGAACCCACCATCCCTCCTGGGCGCCTCGTGAGCAGGTAGCAGCTCTAGGGCTAGAACCCGCCATCCCTCCTGGGCACAGGGAGAGCAGGTAGCAGCTCTACCCCATGTCTGTGAGTCTCTGTGAGTCACTAAATTTTAAGTCAGATACTATCATTTGATATATTTTTTGTGCGGGAGGGCATTTGCCTTGCACATAGCCAACCCAGGTTTGATCCCCACATTCCATGTGATCCCCCAGCACCGCTAGGAGTGATTCCTGAGTGCAGAGCCAGGAGTAACCCCTGAGCATAGCCAGGTGTGACCCAAAAAAGCAAACAACCAAAAAAAAAGAGTTTTAAAAAAGATTCCTTTTATATTTCTAGTTGTTATAAACCTAGCAAGAAGCCAGAGCAACCCACATATCATGAGGTCAGTCATTCTCAACATCCAGACTCTATAGTTCTTCAGAGCTCCACCCAAGAAAAAAACTGATCTTTCCCTTTAAGTTTCATCAGTAAATGCTCGAGATGAGAGCCTTCTACTGAGAGTATACCACGTGACACGGCAAAGCCTGACAAGCTACCCGTGTTTTATTTGATATGCCAAAAACTAGTAACCATTATGGACCTCAATTTCATGACCTGAAGAACGGTTTGAGGCTCTTCCTGTCCCTGGAGCAAGTAGATGCCCTTGGGCTACACTTCGCTTGCTACAGGAAGTATGGAGATGTTACTGGTGCCTACTCGAGCAAATCAATGAACAACGGGAAGACAGCGATGCAGTGATACAGACAGTGATATTGTCTGTATCAATTGATATTGATATAAGATTGTTACAGTAGTACTAGTATATAGTATTGTTGTACAATGTTATTGCTACCCACCACTAACAGTGTTTACAACCCTGCCTCCAACTGTCCCAGTTTCTCCTGTAGTTGCCGGCTTTCTTCCTCCTCCAGACCTTATACTTGATACTCAGCTCCGTAATGCAGGGCCAAGGCATTGCTTTTGTGTGATACTGTCTCTTCCCTGTTTTCTCTATATACCTCATATGTAGTATATATTCTTCTCCCTCTGACTTATTTCACTTACCTTGATACTATCCAGTTCTATCCACGTTGCAGAAAATTGCATCAATTCCTTTTTTCTTAAAGTTGCATACTACTACATTGTATACCTATACCACAACTTTTCCATTCATTAGGGGACATTTGGGTTGCTTCCATATCCTGGCAATTGTACTAACTGCTTCTGGGAATCTGAGTACACACACACACAAACATACATATATACACACACTCAGATTCACTATATGTATATAAATATATATGTATACATATATACAAATATATGTGTGTATATATACATATATATAAACACACACACACACCACACAGGTTCCACATACACTTAGTTTCACTAAAGTGAATTATATAATAATAAGTTTACATAATTAACTAATGATGAATTATAGCATATTAATGGGTTTACATTAATGAGTTTGTGTTTTGGGGGATCAGATGACAAGAAGTTGGAACTGCTAGACCATAAGGAAGCTGTAATTTTAGTGTTTTGAGAAATCCCAAACTTCTTTCCAGAGAGACTGAACCAGATGGCATTACCACCAACAATGAATGAGGTTTTTTTTTTTAACCACATCCCCATCAGCACAGATTGTTTCCAGTATTTTTGTTATGCTTTATTCTCACTGGCATAAAATGATACCTCATTTTTATTTATGTTTTCCTGATAATGAGTAACAATGAATACATTTTCATTTGCCTACTGGCCATCCAGATGTCTTTTTTTGGTAAGTTTCTCTTCTTCCCTCCCCATCTTTTGATGGGGTTGATTTTTTTATTGTTGAGTTTTATGAGCACTTAAATGTATCGTGGATACAACCCCTTTACATTATGTATAGTGTGCAAATATTTTCTCCTGTTGAGTAAGGTATCTTAATTTTAGCCTGAGTTTCTTTAACCATGCCAAACTTTTTTTAAATTTGATATTGCCCCATTAAAATTTTTCATTTGTTCCTGCTATTTGTGGAACAAGATAATTGAATAAGATGCCTATGAGGTCAATACCCTGGGAAGTTTTGCCTATGTTTTTCTTAGTGTAGTTGATAGATTCTGGTCTAATTTAAGGTTGTTAGTTCATTTTGATTTAATTTTTGTAAATGGTGTGAGATACAGTTCTAATTTCTTTTTTGTTTGTTTTCATTTTCTTTCTTTTGCTTTTTGTGTTACATATGGCCATAAAGTTTTCCAATACAATTTACTGAAGAATTTTTTCTTGTTTTTCTTCATGTACCCACTACCTCTGTCATAGATTTCCCTTCCAGAAATTTAAGAGTTTATCTCTGGGGTCATAATTCTGATCTGAGATTCTACCTTCATTCCAGTACAGTTCTCATTACGATGGTTTTCTAGTACAATTTAAAATAGAGATGCATAATACATTCCTTCCTCATTTTTCCCATAATTGCTTTGACTATTTAGCAGAGCAGTCTTAAGATTTCATGCCAATTTTAGTAAAGTTTCTTCTAAGTTCTTGATTAATGGCGCCATAATCTAGGCAGGTATTGCTTTGAGTCTCTATAATGTTTTAAAATAGGATGACCATTTTAATAATGTAAATTGTTCCAATACATGAACATGAAATATCTTTTTTATTGTGTCTTTTTCTTTCAAGAGTGACTTATAGTTTTTTATATATATGTCTTTTCTGTGTGCAAAAAATACTTACACAGATTAATATCCTTGTTAAGCTGATCCCTAGGTATAGGGTTATATTTTTTGTTTCCTTTTCATTGAGTTAACTTCTCATATATAGATGTGCAAATAATTCTTGTGCATTGATTTTGTAGCTTGCTAAATTGTTTTATAATATCTAAGACCTTTTATGAAGTTGTTACAGTTTTCTAGGTATATTATACCATCTTCAAATCATGATGTTTCAATTTCTTAATTGTCATTTGGATTCTATTATTTTCATTTCCTGCCTTATTCCTGCAGTGATAACACAGAAACACAGGGCAGAGCTGCTACCGGCTCTCCCTGTGCTCGGTCAATCATCAGGCATCTGGGAGGGTAGGAGGGTTCTAGCCCTGGCCCGCCTTCCCAAAAGAGCCTCGCAAGAAGCCAGAGAAACCCCCGTACCATGAGGGCTGCCATTTTCAACATCCAAACTCCACAGTTCATCAGAGCTCCACCCAAGAGAAAAAACAATGTCTCCCCATTCCCCATGGCCACGTGGTTCATCAGTAAATGCACAAATTGAGAGCCTACTACCCAGAGTATCCCACCTGCAGAGCAGAGCCTGGCAGGCTACCCATGTTGTATTTGACATGCAAAAAACCAGTAACAATTATAGACCTCATTCTCATGACCAGAATGAATGGTTTGAGGCTCTTTGGGATCTTGGAGCCAGCAGATGCCCTTGGGCTATACTAGCACTTGACAGGATTTATGGAGATGTTACTGCTTGAGCAAATCAATGAATAAAGGGAAGAAAATGATACAAGTGATTCTGTGGTGATGATTTCCAAAATATATTGTCTCAAATTAGGGAAAGTAGACCTCCTTGTCTCCCTCATGACCTAAGTGGGAAGTCTTTCTATGCTTAGTCATTGGGAATGGTGTTTCTTGGGGGGTTATTGCAGCTGTTAAGTGTTATCTTTCAAGGCTCTAATGCTATCCCTATCAAAGTTTTTAAAAATCAAGTATGGATATAGATTTCTGTCAAAGATTTCTCTGGGTTTATTAATATGTTAATTTTTGCCTTTCCTTTTCTTAATATTACATTCATAGATTTGAATATATTGAAGCACCCTTGGTTCCCTGGCATGAATCCCACCTGATCATGTTGTATTAGCCCTTTTCTAGATTGCTGAATTGGATGAATTGATATTCATCAAGGATATTTGTCTATAATTTACTTTTTTTAGTGATATGTCTATCTTCTTTTGTTATTAGGGTAATATTGTTTGCAGAAACTGAAGGATCCTATTTTTGCAACAGTTTGGGAGCTTGAAAAGTATTGGAGTAAATCTTTGAGGGTTTGCAGGACTCTCAAGTAAACCCATCTATTCCTAGGCTTTAGTTCTAATCACTGTTTCAATTTCCTTACTAATTGTTCTATTCATATTTTCTACTTCCTCCTGATTCAGTCTTGGTATGTTGCATGATTCTAAGAATTCACCCATTTCTTGGGGCGGAGCGATAGCCCAGCGGGTAGGGCGTTTGCCTTGCGCGGCCGGCCTGTGTCGGCCCGGGTTCGATCCCCGGCATCCCATATGGTCCCCGAGCACCGCCAGAAGTAATTCCTGAGTGCAGAGCCAGGAGTAACCCCTGAGCATCGCCGGGTGTGACCCAAAAAAAAAAAAAAAAAAAAAAAAAAAAAAAAAAAAAAAGAATTCACCCATTTCTTTTATGTACTGGAACCTGCAGCTTAGAGTTCTCCCTAGCATAGGGAATGCTCTCCTATAGGTCATAGGTTATAGTCTCCTATGACACTTTGTATTTCTTAGGTGTTCATCATGATATAATTTATTTGGATATTCTCTTTTTTCTTCATGCATTTAGTTAAGGGCTTGTTGATCTTGTCTATTCTTTTCTAAAACCATCTCTTATTTGTTGACCCTTTGTATTGTCCTCTTGATGTCTATTACATTAACCAATTTCTACTCTAAGTTTTTCAGGTTTCCTTAGTTTAAAAAAATGTTTAAGGCACTGATTTATAAAGCTATTTAGGTTTAATTTTAGACATAATATGTTCCAGCACCATTCCCAACACCAGAGACGACTTCCCTCCATTAATTTCCCCAGGTTCCCTCCCACCCACTTATCCCACCCTATGCCCACACCCCACAGCTGCTTTCTTGAAAGACACATATTTGAGTTTGGTTGTTCTGGCATAGGTCTCCTGTTTTCAGCTTTGTTAACTCTGTGATGTGGACACAGAGTTGTGCTTCTCCCTTTATATCACTGATGTGCCCAACCTCTCCCAAATTACTTCCCATCTGCTTTTGCTTGCTGCCCCCCTCAGTTTTTTCCCTCTCTGTCCTTCTACTTTCTTTATTCAAGGCTCAAGGGTGATTACTTTCCTTTCTTCAGCTCACTTTAAAATTAATTTGTTGTATTTTTTTTCTGGTTTTTCAAACTGTGAGATGAGGTTTGAATGGAGCTTTTTCAATGTGTGCAGAATGTGAGCTTTTTCTTCTTCTCTGATATAAACTAGTATAGATATGTACATCCACCTTCACACAGCCTTTCCTGTATTCCGTGACTGATAGTTTCTGTCTTCATTTGTGTGAATTTTTGAGGAATTTTTTAATTTCTTCTGTGATTCCTCTTTGAGGCAATAGTTATTTAATAGTATGTAATTCAGTTTCCACCTTCACACAGCCTTTTCTGTATTCCGTGACTGATAGTTTCTGACATGGACATGTAATGCGATTTGGAGACAACCGTTGGACTAGAGCCGTTACCGACTGGATCCCACGGGATGTCAAAAGATCACGAGGCCACCCACCTACAAGATGGTCAGACTTCCTTGTTAAGACCCTGAAGGAACGGTTTGAGGCTCTTCATATTCCTGAATCAACTAGATGCCATTGGGCTACATTGGCACGTGATAGGTCCAATGGAAATGTTACTGGCGCCCGCTCGAGCAAATCGATGAATAACGGGATTCAAGTGGTCAAGTGATCAATTCAGTTTCCAAATATTGGCATTTCCCCCAGTATATATATTTATATAAATTTATATATAAAAATATATAAAATATATATAAGCAAAAAGCATAATATATATACGTATATATATATATACATATATATATATATATTTTGCTTTTTGGGTCACACCTGGCAATGCTCAGGGGTTACTCTTGGCTGTTCACTCAGGAATTACTCCCTGGCAGTGCTCAGGGGACCATATGGGATGTCGGGATTGAACCCAGATCGGCCGCATGCAACGCAAATGCCCTACCAGGTAGACTATTGCTCTGACCCCTAAATTTAATTTTTTAACCTTCATTGTATTGTGATCTGAAAAGATACTTGATAGGATTTCTATTTTGCATACTTATAGATGGGTCCCCGTTGAACTCCCTGCATTCCACGGACCATGAGAGTGACTCCTAACCCGAGTCCACCATCCCAATAGAGCCTCAGAAGAACCCAGAGAAACCCCCCCCACACCTTGCTGGCAGCGATCTTCACCATCCACATTCTGCAGCTCCTCAGATCTCCACCTAAAGATTAAGACAATCTCCAGCCCGGCTTGTCAGAAACCCAGCCTACAAGGACTCACCCTGCAGAGATCTGCCCTTCAGAGGAGAATATTTCAAGCCCAGGGAATGCTTGAGCCACAGATGCAGACACAACCGGGAGAGCAGATACCAGCCATTGCACGTGGCCGCTGTGCGGATATGCGATTTACCTCCAAGTTATGGTGAATAATCTATCCACCCCTCTGAGAGGGACCCACAAGGTAATGAGAGTGCAGCGCCTGGCAGAGCCTGGCAGCCTGGCAAGCTGTCCAATGTGTGTTCGATATGCCAAAACCAGTAACAAAAAATGTTTATTTTCCTGACCCGAAAGAGCCCTTAATCTGGCAACAGTAAGAAAGGCGAACAAGCAGTGCCTGATAAAATTTCACTGCCAACCTAGGCTGCCAAAATGAAGAAGGACTAAATGACTGTCTGTACTTTCAATGCACGTATGCTGGCATCAGAGGCATATATCGAGGATCTGATGGTGCAAGTGCCAAAGATCAAGTACAACATCATTGGTCTGACTGAGACGAGGAGGCAACAGTCGCATCATGCTGTATTTGACACCGGAGAAGAATTGTTCCTTGGAACATGGGACAAAAAGAGGCATCGGTGGCGTTGGTGTCCTTGTCAACACGAACATGGCCATCAACATTGATTCATTTGAATGCCTAACAAACCGGATAGGACGATTACACTTGAAGAGATGTGGCCCACTGCCAGAAATTTTTATCTTCATTGTCTATGCACTAACATCTACATACAAGGGAAGATGAAATTGAGAAATTCTACAGGAAACTGGAGAAGTTCTATAAAAAGATCACACCTTCTACAAGATCATAGTCGGTGATTTTAATGTCAAGATAGGACCGAGAAGATCGGCTGAAGAACTCCACATCGGGATCCATGGCCTAGAATGGCACGAATAGGGTGAGAGTTCATCATGTCCACCAAGACCATTCATGGGAACTCACAGTTCCAGAAGGCTGAAGCGAAACGTTGGACACGGGAATCTCCTGGCGGACAGTTCCACAATGAAATTGACCACATCATCTTCAATCGACGGTTTTGTCTGACCCGATGTTGCTGTCGTCCCCAAATTCCAAACAGGATCGGACCACCGTCTCCTTCATGCAAAATTCTACTTCCCACAATGGGGAGAAAAGGCTGCAAAGTTTAAGAAGAGAACTCCCAGAGCGACCACCAACTGGGAACATTTTGGCACCATTGCAGCAACATGGGAAGATACCACGATTGACGACATCGATGAAGAATACAACCGACTAGTTCAGCACCTCCATGATTGTGTGAAAAATGCCCAGAGAGAGAGAAAGACACAAAAGAACTCCTGTCTTCAGAAACTCTCGAGCTCATTCACCAACGTGGCAAGGCATGAGCCTCAGGTGACCAAATGCTAACGTCCAAGCTTGCAAAGCGGTGCACAGAAGCTATAAAAGAAGACCTCAAGGACAGAAGAGCACAAATACTGGAAGATGCAGCAGAAGCCAGGGAAAAGCATTCGCACCACCCGCCTGTCCTTCACCAACTATAAGATGACTGCCCTCCGATGCCTTGATGGATCTATCACATCTTCCAGAAAGGCAATGGAGAAGATTATCCAGGACTTATACTCAGATCTCTTTGATAGCCATGTCCCCCTGCTCACATACCAAATTCCACAGGATGGATATGTCATTCCCAACGTTCTCCCTTCTGAAATCCGACATGCCATTTCGTCAGTAAAGAAGGGAAAAGCACCAGGCCCAGACAAAGTCAGACCCGAACACCTGAAGAATCTGCTGTCGTACTCATTAATACACTAGCTCGGCTCTTCACAAGCTACCTGTCCGAATGCAAGGGGGCCCTCCCCATGGAAAACCAGCAGGACAGTTCTACTGTTCAAGAAGAGAGACATTCACGACATCGGCAACTATTGCCCCATCTGCCTGTTGCCCGTCATCTAAAAGCTGTTCACTCGAGTCATCCTGAACAGGATTGGCAGAACACTAGATGAAGTAAAACCATGTGAGCAAGCTGACTTTCAGAAAGGATTCAGCACAATCGACCTTATCCACACAGTAACCAAACTCATTGAGGTTGGTAGGGGAGTACAAGATGCCGCTCTGTCTCACGTTTTGATTTACAGCAGGCCTTTGATTCTATGGAGACTAAAGCAGTCATCGAAGCCCTACCCAAACAGGGTGTTCAAACCCAATACATCAAGATCCTTCGTGAGCTGTATTACAGATTCACCACCAGGATCTCACCATTCTACAAGGAAGTGATCATTGATATCAAAAGAGGGGGTTCGACAGGGTGATACTGTTTCACCAAAACTCTTCAGCGCCACCCTTGAGAACATCATGCGACAATTAGAATGGGAAGGAATGGGAGTGAAGATAGATGGTCGGCAACTACACCACCTCCGCTTTGCTGATGACATCATTCTAATAACACCAAACATTAGCCAAGTGGCACAAATGCTGGCTGACTTTGACCGAGAATGTGGAAAGATAGGTCTAGAGCTGAATCTAAAGAAAACTATGTTGGGCTGGAGCGATAGTCCAGCGGGTAGGGCATTTGCCTTGCGCGGCCGGCCTGTGCTGGCCCAGGTTCGATCCCGGCATCCCATATGGTCCCCGAGCCCGCCAGGAGTGATTCCTGAGTGCAGAGCCAGGAGTAACCCCTGAGCATTGCCTGGTGTGACCCCAAAAGCAAAAAAAAAAAAAATAAGAAAACTATGTTTATGAAAAAATGAACTAGTTCCAGAGGCCCTATTCACTCTCGATGGAACAGACATCTCTGAATGCAGCAGTTATGTGTACCTAGGGTCGAGAACTCAACCTGATGAACGACCTAAAACCTGAGCTGCGCAGGAGGAAGAGAGCGGCATGGAATGCCTTCAAAGGCATCAAAGAAATAGCTAAACGGACAAAGAACCTCTGGCTCTGGGCACATTTCTTTGATTCCACCATTCTTCCTGCATTACCATACGCCTCAGAGACCTGGGCCCTACAAAGCAGGATGAGAATGCTATTCGGGTCTCCCAGAGAGGCATCGAAAGAGCTATGCTTGGAATATCACACCTCACTCAAGTGAGAGAAGGAATCGAAAGATCCGACCTCCATAGTTATTCCAGAATCAGTGATGCTGTCTCATTTGCCAAGGCAGAGAAAATCAGATGGGCTGGACATGTAATGCGATTTGGAGATGACTGCTGGACTAGAGCCGTTACCGACTGGATCCCACTGGATGTCAAAAGATCACGTGGCCGCCCACCTACAAGATGGTCAGACTTCCTTGTCAAACTGTTCCTGAAGGAACAGTTTGAGGCTCTTCATATTCCTGAATCAACCATATGCCATTGGGCTACATTGGCACGTGATAGGGTCCAATGGAAATGTTACTGGCGCCTTCTAGAGCAAATCAATGAATAACGGATTCAAGTGATCAAGTGATCCTTATAGATAGATATTTAACTGTGTCCCTGTATGTTCTCTATCCTGGGTAATGTTCCATATGCACCAGAGAAGAATGTGATTCATTTCTTGAGGCGTGGAGGAACTATATATGTCTTTTTGCCTCAGTTTTTCCAATTATTCACGAAGGACTCTTGTTTATTGATGTCCTATCTGATCTATTGTTCAATGATGACAGTGAGATATTGAGCCTCCCACAATTATTTTGTAGCCATTGATGTAACACCTCAGATCTATTAGCATTTGGTTGATAAACTACTGAGGCTTGATTAGGTGCCTAGATGTTGATAAGGGTTTACGCCTTTGGGGTTTATAAAGATCCCTTAACCAGTATTTGTCTGTTCTTTTCTCCTACTATGTTATTTGGTTGTAATGCAATTTGGTATAAGTATGACTGTCCCTGATTTTTCAATCCACAATGGAACTTTGTGATTTTTTCTGACCTCTTGTTATGAGCTGTGCTTATTGAAAGAGTTCAAATATGTCTCACATAAGAAGCAGATGATGGATTTTGTTTCTGATCTATCCAGTCACTCTGCATTTTATTGGAGAGATCAGTTCATTAGTGCTTAAAGAAAGTATTGGGGGCCAGAGTATAGCTGGCAGGGCGCTTGTCTTGCACGTGGCACTCAGGTCGAATCCCTGGTATCACATATGCCCCCGCACCACCACCACCACTCCACTGGAAGTGATCCCTGAGGATAGAGCCAGGAAAAAGCTCTGGGATGGGCAAAGTTCAAAAACAAAAACAAAAAAAAATGGTATATGAGAGAAAGCATTAACATAAAATGTCGTTATGGTGTATCCATGAGGAGTTTGCTAATACATTTTGATTTTTTTTCCTTATAAATCACTTGATCACTTGACATCCTATTATTTGTCGATTTGCTCAAGCAGGCGCCAGTAACATTTCCATTTGAACCTATCATGTGCCAGTGTAGCCCAATGGCATCTGCTTGCTTCAGGAATACGATGAGCCTCAAACCGTTCATTCAGGGTCTTGATAAAGAAGTCTGACCATCTTGTTAGGTAGGCGGCCATGTGATCTCTTTGATGTCCCGTGCGATACAGTTGGTAATGGCTCTAGTTCAGCGGTCGCTCTCCCAATCGCATTGCATGTCCAGCCCATCTGATTTTTGATGCCTTGGCAAATGAGACAGTGTCCCTGACTTTGGATCATCGATGGAGTTTGGAACTCCAGATTTATTTCACTTGAGTGAGGCGTGATATTCCAAGCATAGCTCTTTCGATTCCTCTTTGGGAGACCGAATAGCATTCTCATCCTGCTTTCATAGGGCCCAGGTCTCTGAGGCATATGTTAATGCAGGGAGAATGGTGGAGTTGAAGAGATGTGCCTGGAGCCGGAGGTTCTTTGTCCTTTTAGCTATTTCTTCAATGCTCTTGAAGACATTCCATGATGCTCTCTTCCTCCTGCGCAGCTCAATTTTAGGTCTTTCATCATGTTGAGTTCTCAACCTAGGTACACATAACTGCTGCGTTCAGAGAATGCTTATTACTTATAAATAGGTGCATTCAATCTCCATACTATAGCTGATCTAGTTTATATATGTATCCTCAGTTACTGTTTAAGTATGATTTTATCCTTCTTTCAAATTTCATTGATAATATTACGTGGTAGAATATTCTTTGTTGGAGGTTCTTTTCATTTCATACTTTGGATACATCATTCTTTCTCCTTGTTTGCAAAACTTCATTGGAAGAATCTGAATCTTATGATTTTCCCCTTATATATGAGTTTGTTTCTCTCTTCATTCCTTAAAATGTCTGACTCTGCCTTACAGTCTTGCCATTTTGATTGTACTATATCTTATTGTTGTTACAGTTGATTTTGCTTTAAATGTTATTTTGAAGGCTTCAGGATCTGGTTCCAAACTTCCTCTTTAATTTGGTGAAACTTTCATCCATTATTTCTTCAAATAGCTATTCTTCCTCCTGGAATTATAATTCTGAGGTCATTCTTTCTTGTATTTTAAATAATACCTCTATATTTATTACTTTTCCTAGTATTTCCTTTACTTCTTATTTTTGATGAAGTTGTATCTTCTAGTTCACTGATTTGGATTTCAGCTTCATCCAATATGCTTCTGAGAATTGTGACTGCATTCTTTTACATCTTTTTGCTATTTGAGTGAATTCTTCCAATTATTAGTTTCCTTTAAGTTTATTGATTCTTCTTCTGTTAAAAATCTATTGCAGGTCATTATGTTTCATTAAGATTGTTGTGAAGTCTTCTCATGGAAGCTGAAAAGGTCTGATATGTTTAGATAGCAATGTGGAATTTATCGTCACTTTTTTCAGAAAATCATACTGCTAACTAGTAAAATATGTCTGACAACCTCATACCCAGTAACAGATGGCTAACTGTAACATATAAATAAGTCTCAAACTCAACAGAAAGCAAGCTCACTAATGAGGATCCAAGCAAAAAACTTTAAATAGACATTTCACAGAAGAAATGCAGGTGGTTAATAAGCACACAAAGGTGCTCAGTATCATAAGTCACTGGGACTGCAACTTAAACCAGCATGAACCTGAGCAAATCCGCCTCCAAAGGATAAGTGGTGCTTCCTCACCATGGCTTCCCATGACTCAGAAGCAAAAGGGAATGCCCTGCTCATACTGCAAGGACTCAAAGGGACCTTGAGAAACAATGCAGAGTGGAAAGAGACATTCTCAGTGGACTAAACTATATCAATCTATATCTATATCAATCTATCTCTATGTTCTTGAAAAGATAAAGTGAGTTGGAGAACAGATCTGAGACTACAGGGGATGGCGGGGAAATTTGCCATTATGAGTCAGATGTGCTCTGTTTCTTACCTGGGGGTTGCAAGGACCCATGTGTATAGAACTACACACACACCACACACACACACACACACACGTGGGCATGTGTTCTGGCAATGACACTGTGTTATAATTACATAAAATGATACCAGTGAGAGCAGCATATGTGGGGATTCTGTATACTCTGAACTGAAAATGATTCCACATAGATATACTAGCTCACAGACCCTGCCAAGGGTTCCAGGATTCAGGGGTCTGGAATGGAGGGCCAATTTTCTAGTTTATTCTGGTCTGTTCTGAAAAAAAAAACACTGCTCCAGATTCTCAAAGTTTTCTTTGGAATTTCAGACAAGGTTATCAAATTTAACAAGGACCATGAGGCCGTATGTTAGGACATAATAACTTTACAAGGAATCTTTTTCACTAAACAAGTAGGTGAACCCCATCCTAATGAAGTCACTAGTAAGCTTTGTCTAACAGTGCATAGCCATAAAAGAATAAAGTGGTTCTTTGGTTGAACTAAAAGTCTTTCCCACATTAGATCCCTAGGAACAATTTCATTTTTCAGACATGTCATGATACATAATAAGGTAAAGGTAAACATTTCTAAAAATAATCTTGAGCTTTATTGACAAAAAGAACCAATGAAACTTTCAGGTATCTGCACCTTAAATTTTTTTAAAATTTATTTATTTATTTATTTATTTATTTTTGACAATTACAAAAACGTTCATGTTTGGGTTTAAGGCCATACAGTGTTCCAGCACCCATCCCTCCACCAGTGCCCACCTCCCACCACCAATGTCCCCAATACCCTCCCCCCCCCCCCTAACCTGCCTCCATGGCTGGTTCTCCATTTCTTTTCTCTCTCTCTCTCTTCTCTCTCTCTCTCTCTCTCTCTCTCTCTTCCCTCTCTTACATGTTGTGGATTGTAATAGACTTTCGACAATCATTGGTCCACTGTTCCTTTCTCGGTCTTACCTAACCTCTGCTCCCACACATTTGTGGTAGTTTTGACCTTTGGCAAGACCTCCTGATCCACATTTTGCCTGACCTTGCATATTGGTAACATAATATGTATATATATGTATATATATTCATGTTATGCAAATAAATGCAGTTATTCTTTATCTGTCTCTCTCCTTCTGGCTAATTTCACTCACCATAATCCTCTCCATGTCCATCCATTTATAGGCAAATTTCATAACTTCATTTTTCCTAACAGCTACATAGTATTCCATTGCGTAGACGTACCAAAGTTTCTTTAGCCATACCACTCCTGGGAATATACTCTGGGAAGCAAAAAACAAGTAGCGCATACACCATCCCTAGTTTTATAGTCATAGCTGCACCTTAAATTTTAACACAAAAGTTTTGTCAAAACACAGGAAATGACACTTAAATTTTTTGGAAATTTCACCCATCCTCCAAAATACATTATATGAAGGGTAGCTACAATAGTCAGGCATTGTCTGGGAAGGCTGTAGTCCCCAACAGTAACAGGGAACAAATTCATTTACTTCTAGGGCCATTGACAGATTGACAGACCACGAATTAGGCACAGTTCCAAAAGGCTTTTACTTATCACCAATAATTAAACAAACTGCTATAACAATCCAAAATGAGGGAAACTCCCAAACCTCTAGCTTCTGGTTGAAACTTTGTGTGCTAAGACTGAGATATTCCACCAAGATGGGACGCATCTTTTCCCAAGCCTGGCCCATGAAGGAAGGTCTTTGCAAAGACAAAAACCATCACTCACATTCAAATCTTCTAGGTAACCACACACAGCCCAGGTCTAATCAAATGCTAATTTTCCAGAGCCAAGTCCCTTCTATCTCAAGTGGCTCCTACTGAAGGCTCCATGGAGATGGGGTTGGGTAGGAAAATGCCTGAGAAAAAAAGCATCTCAGAATTTATATATATAGGGAAATAAATTTATAATTTTAGACCATGAATTTCATGTAGCCAGATGTTTATCTCCAAATACTCACAAGGTCCATGTTTCTCTGTTCCAGGGTAATTTTGGTGTGCCCTGGCCTCTGTTTAACTGAAAGTATCATGTTCATCTGCCTGAGGAAGATCAGCATAACCCCTCCCAACATCTTTGCAGAGCTAATTTAAAAGACAGGAAAGTCCCTGATGCAGTCAGGCATTTCCTGATATAATTCTAGTACGGCAAAGAGAATCCAGGGGGATAAGAGGAAAATGCCCAACTAGCTAGCATAGAAATCATGTTAGAAATTATAATGCTATTCTAAGAGTTTTTAAAATCAAGCTGCCTTTTCCAATCCTACCCCCAATCTCCCATTATGATTTGCACAGAGGGATCTAATTAGCATGAGGTGCTGACCTCAAGGCAAATGTCTTTGGGACGAAGAAAGCCAGAGTTCACTAGGGTATGTCCTCCAACAACTGACCACCTCTATTCTACTTATTTTAGAATCTAGGCAACATATCAGTAGGTAGAGCACTGGCTGAGAGCAGTGCCATAAACAGAGTTCACAAAGGTCTGAAAGAAATTTTCTCAGCAATTCTGCTTGCCCAGGATGTCAACCAGGGTTTTGCATTGGCCACAGGTGCTTTGGTCAGCTGCCTGTCTTTCCTCCATGCATGGAAAACCCCCCAAAGGCTGAGACTAGCAGCTTTCCTCTCTCTGTTCCAGGATCTACCACAGCACACAGAGAAACAGAGATACACGACATTACTTCTAAAGGCATGTACATGGAAGCAAAGAGCAAAGGAAGAATGTAGATACAAAAGCAAACTTTCCCAGGAGAACAGAAGTGAGTCGCAGAGGGAAGCATTTATTGACCAACCCATCATGGCACTAGCTCCAGTAAAGCTTCTCCTGCTCCCAAAGAAGATAGAAAATACACAATTTCCTTCTCAAACATCTGCTCATCTATGGTCCATGTTGTCCTGTACGGGTATAAAAAGCCAGACTCATATGTCACAGAAAAAATGTAGAGGCAGTTCTTCACTCACCATCTGTATAGAGAAAGCAGAATAAGAAGCCATCAAAGAAGATTTTGAGAACTCATTTGAAATCATACCAGCACCAGTTTTTAGAGAAAAGGAGCAGAGACTTGATTCATTTACAGCCACATTGGCCTAATATGAAGAGTCTGAGAACACCTTAATACCTTGATTGAGAATGTCCAGTTTTCAAAGGTAGATAAAGTGAAAGAACGGCTAGTACGAAATGTCTATGATGGCACAGGGTTAAAGTGCTTGCTTTGCATGCAGCTGACGCTGTTTAAATCCCCAGTACCACATATGGTCTGTGAGTATTGCCAGAACCCTGAGCTGAGCACTACTAGATGTAACCTCAAACCAAACAAGCAAAAACTGTCTCTAATTTTTGAACATCAATTTACAGGTTCTGTGTAGAAAAAGTCTGCTTAAGCACATATTTCTGGTTCATGTTTAATTCTGCAGCTACACCCAGCATGGTGCTCGGGTGCACCTAGAAGTGCTGGGGACCAGACCCTGCTGAGAATGAGTCCCAACCATCTCCCTGGTTCCAAAATCTCTTTCAAATTGATAAAAGCACCATACTCCTTGGATCAAACATTTATGCTATGAAAAATCAAAATTTACGCTGCTGGTGCTCAAATTTGTATGGAGTTCTGCAGAGCTCCTGACTGATATTATTTTGTTTCACTTTTCTGTCCTTTAGCCAACCGACAAGAAGGACCAAGAAACTCCTACACCGCGCTTTCAGAGCTCTGCTCCTGGAGTGAGTGCTGATAAGTTGTGCAAGTGTGCTTTGAGACTTTTCTCTTGAAAGCTTGAGCTCATGCCGAAAGAATTAGATATCAAGTACTTGTTGGCAGGATACAAAACAAGTTATTTGCTAGTGGTTTCTTTCCTGCTTCCAGAGGGGCACCCACTTGTTCCAAAGAGAGATCGCAACCTTTGGTGCCCTTATGTGAAAGTTTCTGCTGGCAGGGAGATATCTGTGGCCCGCAACAAACAGTTCATCTGTTTAAATAATTACATATAGGTTCTTTATTTGTAGCCATGAATTCCAGACTCCTGGGCATATTGGTGCCAGAGTGGCCAGAAGTGGTGTCTGAAAGTGGGCCCAGATTTTTCATTTAATACAGAGATATAACATCTGTCCTAATCCCCAGCCCTGGGCTCCCTCATCCTTGCTTAGCCCGCAAGCCTTCACTTTCTCCTTCTGCCAATGGTGGGAGATTCCAAACTGATGGAGAGAAGTTAAGGTGATCTGAGCCTGGTAGCTGCTGTCAGAAACTGTCCAGACACAGGGACTAGTGCAGAGCCTGGGGCAGGCACAAGGAAATGAGCTCCATTCATGCTGTTTGGGAGGCATCAGAGCTCATGTCCCTCAAGGCAGTAGTCAGGAATGCCAAGGTCAGAGAAAGGGCCCCTGGAGAAGGCTGAGATCACAGAGATGATGAGGAAGCAAGAATGAGAAGAGGCTTCCTGGACAGCCAGCACTCAAGCATTCGGTGCGGAGCAGAATCACCTTCTCCCCAGGAGTCAGCAACTCCCACGAAGTCTCATTTCACTTCCGGGGTTATAACTGCTCTCCTTCCCTTTCCTGGCAGAAATCAAGATGTGGACCAAATGGAGAGTGTAGAACTCTGTTCCTGCTAAAAGAGAGGCAACCTGAGCAGCTGCACTCTCTTTTAACTAGGCAATCATTTACAAAGTTGTTGATAGTTGAGGTTTAGGTATATAATGTCCCAGCACCAATGCTGCCACCAGTGTGTTTCCTTCCACCAGGATTCCCAAGGTCCCTTCTGTCCCTCCAGCCTGCCACTTTGACAGGCGCATTGTAAAGTTTGGTGGCTGTGGTTTGGATCTCGTATTTTCAGTGTTGTTGAGTCTGTGCTTTGGATATATGGCCGTACCATTCTCCCACATTGCCAGCAGACCTGAGGCCCCATCCCCTGCACCCCCATTATTTTCCTTTCATCTTCTTCTTTCCCCTCAATTGAGTTCTTTCTCGGTCCTTATCCCTATACTCTAACCAAGGGGATCTTGCATGGAAAGTCCTCCTTAAATGTAGAATTGAGCTGCCATACAAACCACAATTCCACTTTTTGTGTATATACCACCAGGACACAAAAGCATTAATTCTAAAAGACACATGCACACATGCATACTACATTACTCATTGTAGTACTTAGTAAAATAGCTAAGATGTGGAATCTAAGTGTACAGTTACAGATAAATAGCTTATGGAGATGCAGTATAGACACACTATGAAATATTATACAGCTGCAAATGATAGTGGAAATCAAGTAATTTTTTGCAACATTATTGGAACTTGTGTATATCATGTTGAGTGAAGGAAGCCAGGAGAAATAGAAACACAGGATGGGCCACTTGTCTATGGTATATAGAATAACTGTATGAGGGAATCAGTGTGAAATAGGAGGATGCCTAGAGCAACAGCACTTTTGAAAGAGGTAATGATATACTATTTTTGACTCTGGTCTTTACTCATGGGAATATTTTCTAATTCCCTCAACAGGTGAATACTTAACTCAGGTTATATATAAGGGAATAGAATGCAAAATAATGATAAAAGCATTATTTTCATAGGTGAATAGAGATAAAAAATAAATTATGATATTGTGCACAGGGTATTTTCTTTATGCTGAAGGCTTTATGCTGAATATTACTAGGGAAATCATACATAAATACAGCACAATCACTCATTACAGGAAGTCAAAAACCACTACAATCCTTTAAAAAACTCAGTGGTGCTCTGTGAGACCATACAGTACCAAAGATCATACACAGAACCTCACAGATGCCAGGCGTGCCCTATTCTTTGGACCAAGTTCCCAGGTAGAGCTGATCTATATCATCTCTATTTAATTTTCAACTGATCCAATGCTGTACTCTAAAGCAGCATTCTTCAGTGGTTTTATACCTGAGAACTGGAAAAAACAATAAATACGTAATGGACTGACTAGGGGCTATGATAGAAAAAATGTCAACACAAATGGTATTTTATGTACTGAATCCAGATCTATAAAATTATAGTTTTTAGCTTGATTTTAGTTTTTTATTTTTCTAGGCACTTATGTGGGATCATAGATTATTGGATTGAAATTATATCATTTTTATTAATAACTACAAATTTATCTTGGCACTGCCTTAGCTATATGCCACAAATTTTGATATGTTTGTTGTATTCTCATTGCATTCAGTTTAAAATATTTATAAATATTCCATTAAGAGTACCTCTTGGGTCCACAGCTTATTTTAAACTGCGTTGCTCTGTTCCCAAGTGTTTAGAGAGGTTTTTGCTGTTTTCTAATCCATCTGCTTATGCCACCCCAATGCTTCCTGAGGAGTTCTAGGTAATGAGCAAAGTGCCTAATAGGCAGGACTGTGGTGAAGTGGGAATTTTGGTCCTGAGAAGAACACCACTTCCTCAAATTATGTGGGAACTACAGATTCAGTTGGTCTCTTTTAGTTGACTTCTCGGCACAGTTGTTGAAATAAATACAAAGGAGAGTGTCCAGAATGATTTCACAGTGGGTAGGGTGTTTGCTTTGCATTTAGATAGCTGTGTTAGATCTCCACATACCACATGGTCCCTCAAGCCCACCAGGAGTGATTCCTGAGTGAACAGCCAGGAGGAAAGCTGAGCACCATTGGGTGTGCTTCAAATCAAAACAAAGTAATAACAGAGGATAGAGTCCATGACACAAACTAGTGAAACAGGTAGTCTATGTGATCAGGGAATCCTCAGAGGTTCACAAATGCCTCCACAACCCCTTGCCTGCCTTGTGTGCCCATAGAGGGGCTGAATGAGTGGATTCTGTTGAGCAGAAGCTATAGTTTCTCATGGAACAAGTCTCAGGGTCCTCTGTGCAGCTGGGGATCACAGATGTGGACCAGTGACCCCTGAGTCAGGTACTAAAAGTGTCCAATACCTGAGTGGCCTTAGAAAATTGTGTGAAAATGAACAGTAACTCACCCCACCAAGCTTCCATATGTCAAAATAATTCCTACCATCCCTGTAACAAAACTACAACTGTAGATGAGATTTTCCAGCCAGATTTTTCTAATCTGTAAAGCATGTGTAGCTCAACAAGCTTCAGGAAGCTCATCCTGAATGTTAGCCTCAAGTTATCCCATCAAGTACTTTACATTTTGGTGGTGTCATATTTAGCTTTAATCCTCTGGGTTTTGATAACAATGTACAGAGCCACTAGCTAAGATTCTTATTTGCAGTAACCAGTATTCCTGGCACAAAACAATAACAACAACAGCAATACAATAAAAAGTAGATAAATACTATGTGTAAAGCTGCTATCTCTTATTCATTTGAAAATTTGAATAAAGGCAAACTCCCATGGTTAAAAGCCCTTCCAGGATAGAGTACATTTGATTTGGGTTATTGTCCAAGACTTCTCTTTTAGGGTCACCTGTCGAAGGTTTTTGTCTAAGAACTTTTTTATGGTTGCTGATACTTTTCTTTGTCTCTTTCCCCAGGAGACCTGAAACCTTCCATTAGACTTAAATCTCCAAATTCCTGCTGCAGTCAAGACAGGGCAGTCTGACTCTTCTTTCCTTCCAACTCCCGTATTATTCATGAAGCAAAGGTCTCTTTTCTCCATCTCTGCTCTACCAATAGGCCAGATACCATGAAATGGCAGAATTTCCCTCCTGTGAGCTAGTGTGAGGTGCACCTAACTCCCACTTTTCTTTCTCTCCCACAGTACGTGAGATACTAGGGACCTTGGGCTTTCTAACCTCTGTTCCTAAAAGTCTCTCCCTATTTTAACGTTATCCTTGAATGTGAGAAGTCTATTTAAATACCCAATTGGAAGTGTTTCAGGTGGGGTTGAGAGGGTATCCTGGTTGTTAAAAAATACTGAAGGACATATTTGAGACTTGGTTATACCTTAAAATTATATCAGTCTCCTAAGTCTACCTCCTAATTAAAGTTATCACCCTCCTTTCAGTTATTCTTTCTTCAAGAAGACTGTTTTGCTACAAAATTTAGTGACTACTCTACCTTCTCTTTCTGGTATTTCTCTTGTCTTTAGAATATTCTCCTTTCTTATCAAGTAACATCATTAAGTGTTTAATGGGTTCTGGAAGAAAAATGTCAGTGCTTAAAATTACTATGTCTACCTGGATGCTTAGAAAGCATAATCTATTTCTAATTGTAAAACAAAGTCCAGAGAGAAATTATACAGATAAAATCTATTTCAACCCCTCCCACAAATACTTAGTACCACCTAAGAACAGCTTTTATTACAAAATGATCTTTCTTGGATTCTAAAGTCTAAGGCATTAAAATAATTAAACATAAATATATATTTATTATGTATAAAAATAAATATATATTTATTATGTATAAAATAGTTAGATTGTTGCTAGTTCTTCATAAAATGCTATAAGCACAAGGATGGAAATACTTGAAAGCAAATATCAGACAAATTTCCTAGGGCTATTGCTCAGTTGTCCTTCTTATATGGAATTTGCATGATACACTATAATAAATTTTACAAAAAATGTTAATTGTGGGCTGAAAGATAGAACATGGGATAAGTCACTTGCCTTGTACTTTGTTAACTCAAGTTCTATCTCTGGCACCACATAGAGTTTCCCAAATATGTGAGGAGTGACCCTGAGTACAGAGTCAGGAGAAAGCCCTGGGAACCACCAAACAGGGACCTCAACGCAGACATAAATGAAAGAATGAAGTGTCTGTGTGATCTCCAAGTATAACAAGCCAGATTCCTGGGTGATTTTTATTTTCTGTATTAATAATACCATTAAAATACTGGAAGATATTGATGTTGAGGGTGATAGATATATACATTGATAAATTATAGATGGGAAAACAGATGATAGGCAAAGGAAATAATAGGACTGACAGAAATGAAAAAAGAGAAAAACTGCAATGCCACACCCCTGCTGTCTGCACAGAGGAGTATCAGAGCTCTGGCTGGAAATGAGGACAGAACCTTGGGAAATAAGCAAGAACAAGTTGTTGGTTTTTCATGGCGATTTCATAAGGCACCGGGAGGCCTGCAGCATCTGTTTTGATGTGAAATGAGAGAGAAGCTGTGTGCTTACCCGCCATGAGGACTCCTAGAGGATGCTCTCCTTTATGAAGCAGATCCTAAAGGAATAAAGCCAATGTCCAGAAATGGAACTGCAACTGGCATCAGTGATGGGGCTCTTGGAGTAGGGGAGAAGTCTCCCTGAAGAATGTGCAATTTTATTCTGCTTATAGCCCAAAGACACAATATCTGTAAAGAAAAGAGGAGGCATGGTCAGGGAGAGAGTGGGGTGGAAAGAGAGAGAGAGAGAGAGAGAGAGAGAGGAGAGAGGGAGTGATAGGGTATTGCAGTACACTGTTGCCCAGAGTCTCAGCATCTTGCCTGGAGTTACCTCCCTGAAGGTCACTTGTATCACTTGTATTACTTGTCTTCCCGTTGTTCATGGTTTTGCTCAAGCGGGCACCAGTAACATCCAATTCGTTGGAAATGAGGTCAATTATTGTTACTGTTTTTGGCATATTGAATACACCATGGGTAGCTTGCCAGGCTCTGCCGTGGCTCTGGGTTCATCCCAGGGGTCCCAGTCTTTTTCTGTGTCAGACCATCAAATATCCAGGGCCACTTTATAGATAAAGGGCAAAAAAAACAGTTTGAATGTGGCAGTATATCTTACCATGTATTCTGTTAGATGGTATATATATATTTTCTCTTATGCTACCACAATCATTGTAAGTCTAGCTAGACCTTACCAGTATATCTATCTGACCATGTTGGATCTCTAAATAATTAGACCAGAGAGAAATGTTGTTTGCCTGCAAGCAAACAAGCTTGGCTCTCTAAGTGTAAAGTTAATATATAAAACAGCTATGAAGTAAAGATGAGAATCTTGTGAAGGCTTGGAGAAATATATACCTGGTTGTAGAATATCCATGAGTACAGATACATGCCCTTCCCCCACTCTACATAGGACCTGCAGGAACACTTCCAAGGCAGATCTTGGCTGAAGCAATATTAACATTTCAATGGGGCTAGGTGAGATTCTGGGAGAAGTTACCTGAGGGGGATTGACCCTAACTGCTTTCCATTGATGTGGGTGGTCTGGGCTGAAAGTTATAAAAGCTCTTTAACCTTTTGCCTTTTTGTCTTCTCCTTCTGCTCTCCACCTCTCAGTTCTCTTCCGTGCTGGGCCTTAGCACATGGTAGCAGCCATCTTGGCCTAGGATTCAAAACCTACATGTGGCCAGTGCCCAGCTAGGAACATAAAGTCCGGGGTTTTCCTGTTACTAAATTGTATCCAGCCCAGGTATGCTGGTCCAGAGACTCTCAGACATGGGGCAGAGCTGTTCCTAGCTCTCCCTGTGCACAGCCATTCACGAAGCAGTAGGGAGGCATGGCGGGTTCTAGCCCTGACCCACCACCTCGGCAGAGCCTCACAACAAGCCAGACCACCCCCCCTCCCTCACTCCACAGGTGCCACCAATTTCCACATTTGGACTTCCCTCTCATCAGAACTCCACCCAGCAGACCAGACCATCACAGCCCGGATCATCGACACCCACCCTGCAGCAGTTTCTTTTTTTCCTCAATCCTGCCCAGGTATGCTGGTCCAGAGACTCTAAGACATGGGGCAGAGCTGTTCCTTGCTCTCCCTGTGCACAGCTGTTCATGAGGCAGTCGGGAGGCATGGCGGGTTCTAGCCCTGGCCCACCACCTCGGCAGAGCCTCACAACAAGCCAGACCACCCCCTCACTCCACGGGCGCAGCCATTTTCCACATTTGGACTTCCCCTCTGTCAAAAACTCCACCCAGCAGACCAGACCATCACAGCCAGGCTTGTGCGGCCGCTAGCGGCACGGCAGCTCATCAATAAATGCTTTATTTGGAGGTGTTTAAAAGAGTTTTTCTCCCACTCGGCAAGCCTGGCAAGCTTCTCGTGTTGTATTTGATATGCCAAATTCCAGTAACAATTATATTAGGTCATTCCCATGACCTAATATTATGGTTTGAGGCTCTTTATGTTCCTGTAGCAAGTCGATGCCCCTGGCTCTACTGGCATGAGACAGGACATATGGAGATATTTCTGGTGCCCACTCTAGCAAATAGATGATCAACGGGAAGATTGTGATACTAGAATAAGTGTGAGTAAAGCCTTTTGAAACTTTACTGGATTCTCACATCCTTCTCTGTCCACCGGCCTCCAATCCCTTGGGGCAGAAGGGGATCCCCTATGCCCTGATCCTGGATTTTATTGGGGCTTCCCAGAGTACTCTGACAATAGGGAGAGAGAAGGAGAGACAGTGAGAGAGTGAGAGAGAGAGGAAGGGAGATGAGAGAGGAAAGAGGGAAGGAGGGAGGAAGAGAGAGAGAGAGTCTAAGGTTCTTGGTTGACACAACTGTCAGAAATAGCAAAAAAGAAATACAAGTCCTAGCTGAGTGCAGTCAGGTATAAAATATTTCCCCGGTGCAAGATGAAGGAAGTAATTAGTTGACATTAAAATAACCACAAGACTCGAAGGAAACTAGGTGTCACGCTGGAGTGCACCTGACAGAGCAGATAGCATAGGGTTATGTGTCTGACCCGGAAACAGGAATCTTCAGAGCAAAGATTATGTTCCATGTATTTAAAGAAATGAGCTTAAAATGAAACATGGGACCAATCATCATTTTGTAGCATGAAAATCTGAGTAAAAGACATCAAAAAGGAAATATTAAATTAATGAATTAAACAGCAGATTGGAGAAAACTTTGTAAAAGAATTATTGAACTGCCAAATATAGGGCAAAAAATGAAGTGAAACAAAGAAATCATTCATACTATGGGGGGGGCAAAAAAATTAAAGAAAATAAAAGAAATTACAGGAGTTGAGATGCAGAAAAAGAACGTGAAGTTTTCATTTTGTATCTAAGGAGTTAGAGGAGAAAAATAATGAGAAAAGACAAAATCGGTATTCAAAAGGCCTTGGTGATGGGTGAGCATTTGTGGTAGTACAGAAATTCTTATACCCAGGAAGCCGCCCAAGTTTTAGTCAACTAAATTTTATAAGAAAATGCAGAAGAATCGAGAAGCAGAGGAAAGACACGCCACACACAGGGCTGTGATTCTCAGACAGACCATCCAAGCGTGACTAGGACAGGGACCAATTTCAATTTCCTTCTCTTCCAAGAATGAGGGAGAAACAGAGATACATCCAGACAGTGCAAACGTGGGCTCTCGTGGACGGGTATTCTCCAGAGCTGCATGAAGCCATGCAAAGACACTTCAGTGAAGTGAATGAAGGGAACAAGAAACAGCACCACTGCGCAGAGGCAGTAGCTGGGCAGACGACCCAAGCCGCAGCTTCACCTGCAGAGTCGTTCAAAGCCCCGAGGAGCCCTGAGGAGACTTTACCATGCTATGTCCCCCACTGCCCACTTTGCTGCATACATAAGAAGACCGGAAGGAACTTTCCAAACCTGCTAAGAGCCGACCTTGGAAGCCTACGGCTGACATCCTATTAATGCCTCACACGCTTTTTGCCAACACTCGGTAACCAACTTCCACAGGAACCCTGTTCCCAGCTCAAGGACTTGCAGCCTTATCTTTCCAGCTGCTTTCTCAGCAATTGTTCAATTCGCGTATCTCCAACAGAGGAAACTCTGTCAGGAAATCTCACTCAGTGTCTTCACATGTCAAGACCTGGGTCACTAAGACAATAGTCTCTCCGCCCCCCTTAGAAGTGCTGGAATCACATTGCTGGCCCACCTGTGTTTTTGCCTTGTATCCTCACCTTGAGTTTGGTCCCTAGCACCCTGTATGGTCCCCCAAGCCCTGCCAGGGATGATATGTGAGCCCAGAAACAAAAATAAGTCCTGAGCACCTCTGGGCATGGCCCCCACCAAAATAAATGGAAAATGAAGTGAAACTAAGAAAGCCTATATTGAGATACATTCTAAAAATGCATAAGAGAGTCCAGTGATATCTAGGTGGAAAAGGATTTCTTAAACATAAGCCTAAAAAGGAAAATATATAATATATTTGACTCCATTAAAACAAAAAAAATGTTACATTCATTAACTGCTACCTTAAAGCAAAACTATTAGTGACTAAGTGGAGATTTTTACCACTTAGAATGTATAAAGATTTGCACCTCTCTGATGATTAATGATGATGAGCATTTTCTCATGTATCTTTTGGCAATTCGATTTTCTTCCTTGTCAAAGCACATTTCTTCTCCCCATTTTTTGATAGGGTTGACTGTTTTCTTCTTGTAAAGTTCTACCAGTGCCTACTATAGCCTGGATATTAACCCCTTATCAGATGGGTACTGGGTGAATATTCTTTCCCATTCTGTGGACTGTCTTTGTATCTTGGTCACTGTTTCTTTTGAAGTGAAGAAACTTTTTAGAGATGCAAATCAAAACAGCAATGAGATATCATCTCACGCCACAGAGACTGGTGCATATCCAAAAGAACAAGAACAACAAGTGCTGATGTGGATGCAGGGGGTGGGGGGGAACTCTCATCCATTGTTGGTGGGAATGCCAACTGGTACAGCCTTTTTGGAAAACAACATGGACATTCTTCCAAACACCAGAAATTGAGCTCTCATTTGACCCAGCCATACCACTCTTGGGAATATACCCTGGGAGGCCAAAAACACACAGCAGAAACACCATATGCACTTTTATTTTCATAGCAGCACTATTCACAATAGCCAAAATCTGGAAACAACCAGGGTGACTGAGAACAGATGACTGGATAAAGAAAACTGTGGTACATCTACACAATGGAATACTACGGAGTTGTTAGGAAAAATGAAGTTATGAAATTTGCCTATAAATGGATGAATATGGAGAGGGTCATGTTGAGTAAAATTAGCCAGAGGAAAAAGACAGATATAGAATGACTGCATTTATTTGCAGGATATAAACAATAGCATAATACCAATATCCAAGGTCAGACAAAACATGGATCAGGAGGTCTTGTCAGTGAGTAGAACATACTACAAATGTGTGGGAGTCAAAGGTTAGGCAATACAGAGAAAGGAACAGTGTACTAATAATTATTGTAAATGATAATACCAGTCTAGAACTGAGTATTGAAAGTAGGCAAAAAGATATACATGATAACCTCTAACTATGTATTGCAAGCCACAGTGTATAAAAAGAAGGAAGAGAGAGAGAGAAGTAAAATTGCCTGCCACTGACACAGGCTGGGAGAGGGGGAGAAATCATGGGACATTGGAGGAGGAAATGGTCACTGGTGAAGAGATGGTTGCTAGAACACTATATGACTAAAACCCAAACATGAACACTTTTGTAACTGTATATCTCACAATGGTATAATAATTTTTTAAATGTATAGTCAACATCCATTGTATTAAAAAGATTTTTACTTATCAGTAAAACAAAAAGACATATAATTTGAAGGGAAAATTATTTCATCCAAAAAGTATAGAAATTTCTAAAAGGAAAATTGCCTCACAGATATATAAAATGAACCTTAACCATATTCTCAATCAGGAAAATAAAAAACAAAGAAAATGCAGGCATGGTTAACATCAAATTCAAGAAAGGGGACATTTCTAGTTAGGTGGCACATTCAAGGAAAGAAATAGAATAAAGTATTGATAATTTTCATTTGTCCAGCCCAAATGGGCTGGACATATGTAATGCGATTTGGAGACAACCGCTGGACTAGAGCCGTTACCGACTGGATCCCACGGGATGTCAAAAGATCACGTGGCCGCCCACCTACAAGATGGTCAGACTTCCTTGTTAAGACCCTGAAGGAACGGTTTGAGGCTCTTCATATTCCTGAATCAACCAGATGCCATTGGGCTACATTGGCACGTGATAGGGTCCAATGGAAATGTTACTGGCGCCCGCTCTAGCAAATCTATGAATAACGGGATTCAAGTGATCAAGTGATCAATTTTCATTTTTAAACTGAATGGGATGCCGGGTTGGCTGCATGCAAAGCAAACTTCCCTACCTGCTGGACTATCACTCCGGCCCCAATAAAATATTTTTAAATCATATTAAAATTCACTTTGCTTGTATCACTTGTCTTCCCATTGTTCATCGATTTGCTCAAGCGGGCCACCAGTAACATCTCTATAAGTCCTGTCACATGCTAATGTAGTCCAAGGGCATCTGCTCACTCCAGGAATACGAAGAGCCTCAGACCATTCCTTCAAGTCATGGGAATGAGGTCTATAACTGTTACTGGTTTTGGCATATCAAATACAACATGGGTAGTTTTCCAGCCTCTCAGTAGTAGGCTCTCAGTTTGTGCATTTATTGATGAACCAATGGGGAGAGATTGGCTTTTCTCTTGGGTGGAGCTCTGAGGATCTGTGGAGTCCTTATTTTGAAGATGGCAGCCCTCATGGGTGGGGGTTCCACTGGTGTCTTATGAGATCCTATTGGAATGGCGTCCAGGGCTAGAACTAACCATCCCTCCCAGGCACATAATGATCAGCTGAGCACAGGGGAGGCCAGTAACAGCACTGCCTCATGTGTCTGAGTCATATTAAAATTACTTCTAATAATATTTCTATAGGGTGGGGCTCTGACTGTTCATCAGTAAATGCAAGTACTGAGAACCTACCTACTACTGAGAGTATCCCACACGGCAGAGCCTGACAAGCTACCTATGTCATATTTGATATGCCAAAAACAGTAATAATAATAATAATAGACCTCATTCCCATGACCTGAACAAACGGTTTCAGTTCAGGCTCCTTGTGCTCCTGGAGTGAGCAAATGCCCTTGGGCTACACTAGCATGCAACAGGGACGTGATTGGCGCCTGCTAGAATGGATGAACAACGGGAAGACAAGTGATACAAGTGATACATAATCTATGCATTTTTGTCTCATTGTTTCTAAGTCAAGTATTTCAAATTGAAAATGTCATATACTTTTAAAGAACTCGAAATGGCATTTTTAAAAAGCTTATCTTCTCTTAGTTTAGACTATTCTATGCTGTTCTTTTAAAAATACAAAATAACATCCAAGTATTTTGGTATTTCACAGTCACAACATCATACATGCTGCAAATTAAGAAACAAAACAAATGAAAATTTTCATTTAAGTGTCCACCTATTGGTTTTGCAGCCTTGGGGAAGCATTTTTTAAAATGAAGTTTGATAAATCCGGGGGATTCTAATTATAGATTCTAATTGTAAAAATACTCTCAAAACCAATTAATAGATGCTAGGGAATTAATAGATGAATGTGGTGCATAAGCAGTTTTCCAAGGAATGTGATGGCCTTTTAATACCAGTACAAAAAGTCCATATTAGTCTGAAATCTGTTTTATGCAAACTGGACAACTATTAAAATTTTGCCTTTGTAATTCAAGACACCTTTTCTAATGTCAACTTCAAAATATGAAAACAAGAGCCTACAGGCATATATAAAATTCAGAAAACGAAGATATATGCTAATATTTGTTTTATTAAAGAATACTGTAGTAGTTACATATGTTCTTTCAGAAATTAGAATTTAAATTATAGGGCACAGCACTAACAATTCTTCCTCGACATAAATTTTATAAGTTATACAATTTTTTTTGCACTGCAGGGGCCTCTGAAACAAGACTGACATTTTTTTTCAAGTAAATAAAGTGACACCGATATTAATTCTATTCAATATTTAACTTGCAAATCAATTTTTCCATGTTCTCTTGGAGCGAGTAGCATAATGTAGTTGCAAATTGTATTACAAGTAGACTTTTTTCAACTAATCACTTTCAGTCCCATGCCCCAACTAAGTAACCCTGGGATGTTTGCATTTGATTATACGGAATATGATAATTATAGCAATTATAACATATCCCAAGGGGAACCAATAACCTAGTGAATAACACCCAGTGAAATATAAATATATCATCATTGGCTTTTAATCGAATCATCATTGGTGAATTTGATCAGGGGAAATGTATGCCACTACTCAAAACATAAATTATAAGTTTTATTGTTAGTATTCAACAATAACCACATAGGTATTTCTGGGACTGTAAACAAGTTTCTTATAATTCTAAAGCAGAAATAAATCAAAATATATTTGTGTCAAATAAGATCTGACCCTGAATAAAACAATCTTACTGCCACTTCCACATAACAATGATGTCTGACTTGTACATGCTTTTTAATCTACTCAATTTTTTTATCCTTGTTCAAACTCAAATACAGGAGGAGAAAAGCTTCTCCTGTATTTTTCAGTGTGTGATTTTCAGAACAGAGGTAAGTAAAGTCTTTCTCATCCCAAGAGCAGGTGCTTTGAACGTCTCCTCTCCAAGTCTATGTCAGTTAAATCAAAAAATAAACAACATATATGGCTAAAAACCAAATGGAGCATCCACCTCTTGAAAGTAGTCAGTCTAGATGACTTTAAGACCTCAAAGAATCATGGGTCCATATCTCCAAGTCTCATCACATGGTTGAAGGTATGGGGGTCTCATATGCCAGTCAGCCCAGGATAAGGTCCATCCTAGGACAGTGAGCAGATACAACGGGAGATGGAGCTCCCTGTTGCTGACAGGAGCAGCGCGGGAGGAGCATTGAACCAGAAGCTGGATCCCATTATCTAGAGGTCGGTCAAGTGTAGGAGGAAACAAAGTTTCAGCCTGGTTGACTAGGACTTACGTACCAGCCGAAAGGAACAGGGCCAGTCTGCGAGAAACCAGCATCAGGAGATGACTATCTTGCCACATACAGGTGATCAAAAAGGTGGGACAACCTCTAAATGTATGTATTGTGTAAGGGAAGGAAGAGAGAAAGAGAGAGAAAGAGAAAGAGATAAAGAGCCTGCCATAGAGGCAGGCTAGGGGAAGGGAGAGGGAATCGGGGACATTGGTGGTGGGAAATGGGCACTGGTGGAGGGATGGGTGCTGGAACACTGTGTGACCGAAACCCAATCATGGACATCTTTGTAATTGTATATCTCACAGTGGTATAATAAAATATTATTATTCAAAAACAAACAAAAAATACAAAAAGGTGGGCAAAAATAACCAGGACAAGCTCTGTACAATTAAAGAGTGGGAAAAACGAGAGCTGGTTTGGAAGCATTAGCATTAGTTCTACCAAGAACAATCCAGCTAAGTGACTATCCGTCAGCAGCAGAAAAGAACCAATTCAGTTGTAATAAACAATGAGTAACAGCAGGGAAAGAAGGGAATTTCAACAAATTCTGAGCTGAAAATCAAAGTATTAGGATCCAGACAAGCTATAAATTTGATGTTATTTATTTATTTATTTATTTGTTTATTTATTTATTTATTTATTTATTTATTTATTGCTTTTTTGGGTCACACCCGGCAATGCTCAGGGGTTTCTCCTGGCTCTGCACTCAGGAATTACTCCGGCGGTGCTCCGGGGACCATATGGGATGCCAGGGATCGAACCTGGGCGTTCATGGGCCTGCATGGGCCTGCATGGGCCACGTGCAAGGCAAATGCCCTACTCGCTGGGCTATCTCTCCGGCCCCAAATTTGCTGTTATTTTACCCCAGTGTGTCTCATTGTCCTTCTGATAAAATAAGTGTGTTGTTGTCTAGTCTGTTTCAATTTCACACCAAATGGATTGATGTTTGACTTTTACTAATTCCTTCGATAGCTCAGTTGGTAGAGCGGAGGCCTGTAGTCATGCTTGTCCTAGCTATCCTTAGGTCGCTGGTTCGAATCCGGCTCGAAGGACTTCACCTTTACTAATTATAATTTTAATTTATATACTATTGTCGAGGCACATTAACTTGTAAGAAATTATATAATTTCTTATAGTAGCATCATGTGCTCTTGCTGGTTACTCCCAAGAAAACATGTTAAAATATTGATGCCGGCATAAGGAAGAGGGATATTTCCATTGTCACCGGGATTCCTCTCTCTTATCTCTTCTCTCCTATCCTGAGCACCTGACAACCACAAACATACTACCCATCTCTTCAGTTCTATTGTTTCTAGAAAGTTATATAAATAGAATCTTCCAGCTTGTAACCTTTTTGATATTGACTTTATTTTCTCGACCTATTTTTAATCTATAAAAAATCATCAAAGTTGTTTCACATAGCAATACATTACTATGTATGTTTACATGTCATGTCAATTTTTATTAATGAGTAGTACTCCAGATTTTAAATGTATTTATCCCTTAAAGAATATCTGTGGTTTCTATTTGAGACTTTTATGTATGAAGTTGTGATGAACATTTCTGCACAGGTTTTGTATGAAGATAAGTCTTATTTCTCAGGGGTAATTCTCCGGCCATATGATGTTTTCATGTTTAATCACTTTGGAAACTGCCAGACTTTTCCAAAGTGTTTGTCATTTTATACATATTTCCACAAGCAATGCATGAGTGATTAAATTCCTTTCCAGTTCATTCTTCTTCATTTCCTAGAAGCCATATTGCAGAGCTTTTCTTTAATGTATCCATAAACATTTGGAAGAATTCGCCAGGAAGTCCAGCTGAACTTGCAGTTTTCTGTTTTTGTAGTTTTTAAATTATAAATTCCACTTTCTTCTTAATCATAGGAGTATTCATTTTGAAAGATTTGCATTGCAATGTTCCACACTGCCAAATTTTAAAGTTTGGAGTTGTTCATAGTAGTTCATTACCGCCATTTTGATATCTGCAGGTGGGAGCTAGACTCCCTTAAATTTTGCTAGTATCGGTAATTAATTTGTCCGTTTCTGTATTTCCAATTTAATTTTTTTTCAGTAATAGGATCAAATACAAGCTTCATACATGCAAGATATCTATGTGTTCAATCTCTGAGTCACAAGCCAGGCATATACAATTTTTTAAGTCTTGCTGCTGAGTTGATGATTTTACTGGTATTTAGAAAGACTGCTGCATTATTTCATTGATATTTTTGTTTTGTTTCATTGATTATTGCTCATCATTTTGTTTCCATTTTCTGACAGCATTATTTTTTCTTATTCTTCTAGATACTTCTATGGGCTCATAGATGACTGACTTGTGACTACACCATTTTAATTGATCACTATAATTCATTAACATTGTTTTGACTATACATCACAAGCTTAGATGTGTTCATTTCATTCAGTTATTGTGCTTTTAATATTTTCCTTAATATCCCCACTCTGTTTCACAGTTTATTTTAAAATGTGTCATTCAGTTTCAAGTGTTTAGAGAATTTATTGTTATTATTTCATTATAGATTTCTAATTTGATTGCCTTGTGACACTTCCCATTTTAGTTCTGACACATAAAGAATCTGGAAGTCACTCCCCCAAGACCCCCATGGCTCAAAAAGCTAACAAAAATAAACAATCTGGTAATTAGGACTTTGCTTAAGAGCAACAGAAAGTCAAGTTCACAGCACAACCTACCTCCTGAAAAGCCCAGACAAAGCAGAAGTTAATACCCAATCCTACTTGGTGGGAGCCGTAGCCGCTATATGCAGAAACTGTAAGATCATTTAGAGAGTAATTCTGATTAACTTCAGAAAATTAAGATGGGTCTGGTCCTTCTTAGAGCCTTCTCCATTCTTCAGGAGAGAATTTTGCAACAATTCTTGTTTCCCTGCATTGCGTCAATCGAAAAATAAAGATAATAAAAGCCTATAAAGGTCACAGCCTCGGGATGGAACTCCTCTAAAAGACTTAGGTATAATCTTGAGATTAGAGTTCACCTGGTCTCCTGCTCCATTCCAGTATCACCACAGCAGCTCACAGCTGAAGGACAGGGCAAACTACCTACCTCATGTCCACATAGAGCTCCAGGCAGCAGCCAGCGCCCGACAAGCAAGCAGACTGCAGAATAAAGACCTGTGGGGACACAGCAGCAGCACTAATGGAGATTTATTTGGTCCTATTCAGGTACTGGGCCCAGGAGCACTGGGCATCTTCCTGAGCTCAGAGGCCCTGCAGGAGCAGCAGAGTCTGATCTCTACTATTTTTGTCTGTGGAGAGCAGCTGCCAATTGACTGAGCTGTGTCCAAGCTCAAAGCCAAAGTGAACCATGGGGGGAGGGGGAATGGAATTATTTATATTCCTTTACTCAACAAACATGTATTAAAGCCATGCTCACATCAGCGTTTTGAAGATCACACATTTGATAAGGCCTCAGACAGATCTATAGGCATTTGGAAATATCTTATCAGCTTATTTTATCCTGCTTTGCACATTTGCGATTGAACAGGCCTCCATTTTTATAGGGAGGGTTTCCCTGTCACCAAGTGTTGGAAACTTGTGATACTCAGATGGAGAAAGTGGAAATAAAGCAATGCCTTGACAATATTGAACTGAGTCTCAAATATGAGGTGCCTGTGGCCAGTCCTATTTTCTGTGAGCACAGAGGCAAGAGTCATCTGTGAGCACCACAGCTCTGTTCCCCCCAAAAGTGATTCCAAGGTACTAGACTTTGAACTATTCTAAGATTTTTTTAGTCCATTCTCAGGACACATTACTGTCCTTACAGAGCTTTTTCTGCCTTTTGGCCTCTAAACTAGCTCCAATAGGCTTTAGAAGTATTTCTCTTTAGTAGGATGAAGACTTGATTAGAACATTCTTTTTATCCAGATGGTGTTTCTACTTAGAAAAGGGAATATGGCCTCCAGTAATGCTAGGCTGATAGCCCACAGCTGTCCAGAGAAATAGGGATATTCGAGTCCAACTCCATTAAGGAAATTTCAGGGAAGCTGCTGAACTAAGGACTGTGGTATATACAGGGGGCAGAGGCGGTGATAAGAACACCGCCTCTGAGCAAGAAGAGTGAACGAACAAAAGAACAGAAGCAAGCAAACAAGAAGGGTGAAGAACCATTCCCAAGAAAGAGATTTTCAACAGACAATAGGACAGAGGAACCCCCAGAAGGTTCTGTTCAGACAACTTCATTACAATTGGCTCCACTGTCTTACATCTTACTCAAATTCATAACAACTTGACTTTGTCTAGATGCCAGAGATTATTGAAAACATATAGTATTTGAGACAACTTCTTGCTTGTTTCTAGGGCTCAGGAGTTATTATAAATATATTTACTTTTCCCTAAGAAATGTAGATGTCATAAGATTTCCAAAATCTGAGAAAATATTCACTTAAAACATTTCATCATGTTCCTAAACCAAGTTAGATCTAGAATATTGCCTTGTTGATATTGTCTATTTATCAAAGCAAATTATCAGTCACTTGTATCACTTGTCTTCCTGTTGTTCATTGATTTGCTCAAGTAGGTGCCAGTAACATCTCCATTTTTTGGGAATGAGGTCCATTATTGTTACTGTTTTTGACATATCAAATACACCACGGGTAGCTTGCCAGGCTCTGCCATGGCTCTGGATTTATCCCAGGGGCCCAGTCTGCTGTCAGGCTTGAAGCATTATCCTCTCCTTCCTTTTTTCCTCCCCAGGGTATAGAGTAATTTATAGCAGGACAGGTCTTCAGGTCTATCAAGTAGTGGAAGAGGGCAGCAGAGTTTATGAAACGGTCCAGGATGAGGTTTATGGTTTAGGTTGGGGTTTAGGTTTATGGGCTAATCTGGTCTGTTTCTGTTATTTCATTGACCATTTGAATTTATGGAACATGGTGGTTTTTACTAATTTGATGTACTGACACACAGGGCAGAACTGCTTCAGGCTCTTCCCATGCTCGGCTGATTGTGAGTTGTCCGAGAGGGAGGTTGGGTTCTTGACCTGGTCCACCACCCCAATAGAGCCTCAGAAGAAGCCAGAGGAACCCCGCACCATAGTGACAGCCATTTTCAACATCTGGACTCCACAGCTTGTCAGAGCCCCACCCAAGAGAGAAGCCGATTTTAAGCCCAGGTACATGAGTCTCAGAGGATAAAGTCACCAAGCTTCCATGGAGATGGAGCTGGGGTACCTCTCCCCACCTCTGTCCCTTCCAGAAGGCCTAGTGGACCTGCCCACAAACTGCTCCGGGGCTATTGGCTGTGATCCAGAGACACTGACACACAGGATAAATTAGTCAATATCTTAGATATTTTTTAGTTAGTCTTATCCAACTTGCATCTGACATAGAAATTAATTCTAGCTTGTCCACGACTTTGATGTGAGTCTCAATTTTAATACTTTCAGTGCTGAGAGAAGTTCATTGCTTTGGAAACAAATCAAAAAGTGTCATATCACTGGAAAAATTATAATTATTAGGAGTACTTTCATGATAAACAAAAAGTATGTTTCTTATTATCACTATATTCTTTATTTCATTCTCTGCAGTATTATATGATATGTACTTTCACTCCCCACATGATGACATTTTAACTATTTGAGGACAAACCCCTTGTTCCTCATAATTCTTTCCTCTATAAATAAATTCATGTCTACGGATACTCAAATATATTTTTTTAATTTGCTTTGGAGCCACACATGGCAGTTCTCAGATATCACCCCTGGCTCTGGGCGCAGGAATCACTCCCACCATGCTCGAGACCGTAAGAGGTGTGAGGGATTGAATCTGCATCAATTGCATGCAAGGCAAATGCCCTATTTGCTGTACTTTATCTCTTACCCTCAAGCCTTTTCACTATGGAATGATATAAAACATGTTTCACAAAGCAGCTTTATCATAATGACATCATCATACAATTTAAAAAAAACAATCTCAGTGTTTATAAGGGGATCTTGGTGATTTCCTATTACTTGTGAATTGGTTTTAAAGTTTATGCATACACTGATTTATATTTCTTAGAGTATAATTTTGAATGTAAAAGCATGTACACTGACCAATAAGTGCCCTTCTTCCTGGCTATCACATGCATAGAGGATGCATGTTTATGACCCAGATATTTGGGAAATCGGAGATAGGACATTTTTGCAAGTATCTTGTGAAACTCTTAAATGTCTATTCTGCATGGTGTGATTGCGTTACTGTTTAATTTTGAGTAAAAGATTGGTCATTGCTCATATACGCAGTGCTTGTACTGCTTCACACATCACATCAACTCTGTAAAAGTAATTACCCTTCCTTAGGCCAATACAACTTGATAAATTGTAAAAGCCTTCCAGTGGAAGTCTTCCCCATCACCTCCTTGTGGTAATAAATCAAGTAGGCAACCCCATCTAGGAGTTACTTCATTACCGAGTGTGTGCTGAGAAAATAAGTTTTTATTTTAGCATTGCTTATTTAGGAGGTGATGAATATTGCAGTAATATGAAAAAATGTGACTTTAAAGTGCTATTGCCTCCACAGATATGCAATTGGCATTTACAAAATAAAAATTTTGAACAATACGTTTGGATCTTTTTTATTTCAAAATAGATCCTGATAAGAACACTTTTTTTAACCTCTGTGATTGCAGACAGAGGGACTCCTTTCTTTCAGACAGAAGTACTGCTTTCTACTCAGATAAATGGGCAATCTAAGCATCCATCAGAAATAAACAAGAATGAAGCTCTTGGCCATATTCATTTTTCATAAATAACAAACACTTCACATGTTACATGCTATTCGAAAATCACTTGCATTTAGAATTGAAAAATGATGCAAATGGAATTTTTTAAAGTGCAACATAAAGAAGCTCTTTGGATGAGGACAGCAAATCTTTCCAAAGGGGAAAACAACCCACACAGAACCACAAAGGGGTCCATGTATCGATGCCCCAAGAGAGACTCTTGGTCCGCCATCACTCCTGTCAATTTCTCTTCTACACCCCTCAAAAGATTCAGGCTGTGTTTGCTCCTAGCTGCCACCCTGAAGTCCAGCCAGGAGACTCTGGGTCATGCCTTGAGGATCCTGAGCATCTCACTGCTGAACACGGGCACAGACTTCCTATGCTTACCCTTGTGTCACGCTCTGCTCTCAGATCTGCTCACCTTGTGTTTGTTGAAGCCAATGGAACTCCTGAAAGGAGGCCAAGTCTATGCTCCTCTAACTTCCCAGGTCATCTGCAACTCTTACCTGCAAACAACAAGTTGCAATTCGATATACCTGATAACCCTTCAGTATCTATATTGCAAACCACAATGCACAAAAGGAGAGAGAGAGTGAGAGAGAGAGAGAGAGAGAGAGAGAGAGAAGAAAGTGCCTGCATAGAGGTAAGCTGGAGTCAGGGAGGGTAACTGGGGACATTGGTACTGGGAAATGTGCACTGGTGGAGGGATGGGTGCTGGAACACCGCATAATTGAAACCCCTATAATGAACAGCTTTGTAATGATCTATCTCAGGGTGATTCAAATTTTTTAAGAAGTCCCAAATCTTTAATTGACCAAATACCTCTATGTATCGCAGGCAGTTCCGGAAGCCAGGATCCACCAGAGACCACCCATCATAACTCTCCAACTGCAATTTCCCCACTCCTACTGCTCGAGGGTTCTAATTCTTCGGTGAATAAATTGGACCAGAAAACCCTTCTGCTTCATGAAACCTTGGACACAGAAAGAAGGCGAGCAGTAGGGTAGCTCTGCCCTCTACACATGTAGCCTCCACAGAGCCCACATTTCCTCTTTTCCACATTTTTGTCTCCTAAGACAAGTCTCCGGGCAAGCCTGGCAAGCTGCTCGTGTCGTATTTGATATGCCAAATACCAGTAACATTTATATTAGGTCATTCCCATGTCCTAATATAATGGCTTGAGGCTCTTTACGTTCCTGGAGCAAGCGGATGCCTTTGGGTTCTACTAGCATGAGACAGGACATATGGAGATATTACTGGTGCCCGCTCTAGCAAATAGATAATCAACGGGAAGATAGTGATAGTGATAGTGAAGACAAGTCTCCACAGCTTCCTAGAGCTCAGTGAGAGGTGGCCATCAGCCAAAACACCACACCCAGAGCTCTAATAGCCACCCCCAGCTCTGCATTTTAGAAACCTTGTCAGGGCAGCATCTGGCAGAAGTGCTAACCGGGTTTCATTTTTAGAACCCACTTCCCACTTCTGTCTGCTTCTCCCTTCCTCTGGGATGGTCCTTCTTCAGAGAAGAAATCCCCCTGCATCAAGTGTCGGCTCCCTCTGCCCCTGGGGCCACCTGTCTGCCTAGGGCACTGATGAGAAACAGAGCGGGAAGGACAGAGGGGCAAAGTGGATGCAGAAAGCTCTTCCACACCCTCAGCCAAGGCTGCAATGGATGGACCATGTTCCAGAAGTTTCCTTTACAAAGTATTAGCCATGGCTGCGATGACCCTTGGAGTATCCACATGAGTACAGGGAGGCCGACTGCAGAGGGAAAGCATGAACCTTGTCAGAATCTTTTGAACCCTATCAAGAGACATGGACAGAAGCAGAGCCTCTACTCCAGTCTCTTGGCCTGATGGTCATCAGTGTCCACACCGTGGAGTAAACTGACACAGGAAATTTTGTCAGACACACTTAATTTCCCCGAGGGTAATGAGCAACTTTATGTGGCACCGGGCCAGCCTTGCCAGCTCCTTGGAAACAAGCAGGCAGTGGCATTTGATGACACCAAAGCTTTGGACTCCATGGGTTGAAGCTATGATGCTCTCCATAAATTTTTCTTTCCTCCCTCTGCTCACAAGAGAAGCAGGTTTGAAAGGCCGTGTTGTTTTACATTCACCATCTGACGTAAGAAGCTGGAGTTGCCAGAATCAGGGAAGCAGGCCTCTGCTTCTAGCATAACCAAGCAGGAAGGGAGGAAGGGAGAAGGCAGAGAATGGACGAATGCTTCAGAGGGCCCACACTCCTTTGATTCCACATCCTATTAAGAGGGCCTGAAGCAACTTCTACCAGTACAGAAGACATAGCCAGTTTTAAAGATGTAAATATTGACTAGGATAAAGGAAAAACACCAAATGAAGTAAGTCACTGCAGGCCTTCGATTCTAATGCAGCAATGAGGCGGGGGCAATGAGTGACTGTGAGTGGCCCTGCCTTTGAAGGGACCATTTCTTCAATAAGCAGCATTGTCAGGTGCTGGGGCGGGGTGGTGGTGGTGGTTACTGAGATATTTAAGGCTTATGCCCTCACAGAGATCTTTCAAGGTATTAAATTATTCCTAAAATTTTCTATAATAAATGCTAAAATAATTTCCTACTTTTAATACATGACATCAAATCACTGTTTGACCAAAATAATACCATTATGCTCAAACAGAGCAGCCTAAATTACTGACATATTTCTGTGACCCAAGAATCACATTTAGACAGTCTAGAGAAGGAGTCACTCCGTTCAAAGAAGGAACAAATTACCCCATTGCCTACTTCGTACCTTTTACACTGTGCTCCTCCACAGAAACAAAAGCACCCACATAAATATGTAGCATTAAGTAAGGAGCCCTTGTGGGGAATATGGGTGCATTTGGGATCCCTGCAACCAACAGAGCTGTTTGGGGCCTGATTTGACTCAGTGTCTGATGACAGATTTGGGAATCAAGGGAAGGAGACGGGTTATCTGGCGGTCTTGTTCTGTTCCCTCTGAGGAATTCTCCCCACCCCATTATTGTGAACATCACTGAAATAACCCAGGTCAGACATCCCCGCAGCTCCTTGCTTCTTGGAGCTCCCCAGCTAAGACAAACGGGGATGAACCAAGTGCTCACAAGAGAGCCTTAACACCCAAATGTCATTTCCCACATGGATAACTATCCCACAGGTGAATTTCCAGATGCTTATGATGTTAACTAGGCAAAAATGAGAATTAAAAATAACATGCTGTAGGACCAGTGCTCAGTGTCGCTGTGCGAGAGAAGCTCTCTCTGAGCATGTACCAGCCCCCTGGAACTGTGCCCGTTCAGGTACGTTGATCCAGAGACTCACAGACATGGGGCAGAGCTGCTACTTACTCTCCCTGTGCCCAGCCACTCATGAGGTGCCTGAGAGACATGGCGGGTTCTAGCCCTGGCCCGCCACCCCAGAAGAGCCTCACAACAAGCCAGACGACCCCCCCCCACTCCATGGGAGCCGCCATTTTCCACATCTGGACTTTACTCTCATCAGAACTCCACCCAGCAGACCAGACTATCACAGCCTGGATCATCAACACCCACCCTGCAGCATTTTTTTTCAATCCGTCCCAGGTATGCTGAACCAGAGACTCACAAACATGGGGCAGAGCTGCTACTTGCTCTACCTGTGCCCAGCCACTCATGAGGGTGCCCAGGAGGCATGGCGGCCCTCTGTGAGGCTCTGCTGGGGTAGCCCTGGCCCACCACCCCAGCAGAGCCTCACAACAAGTCCGACAACCTCCCCACCCCCACTCCATGGGGGCTACCATTTTCCATATCCGGACTTCCCTCTCGTCAGAACACCACCCAGCAGACCAACCTATAACAGCCGGCTCGCGCGTTCATCAATAAATGTTTTATTTTGAGGTGACTACAAGAGTATGCCACCCGCACGGCAAGCTGGCAAGCTGCTCGTGTCGTTTGATATGCCAAATACCAGTAACAATTATATTAGGTCATTCCCATGACCTAATATAATGGTTTGAGGCTTTATATTAGGTTTATATTAGGTTTATAACATAAATATAATGGTTTATGTTCCTGGAGCGAGCATATGCCCTTGGGCTCTACTAGCATGAGACAGGACATATGGAGATGTTACTGGTGCCCGCTCTAGCAAATAGATGATGAACGGGAAGATAGTGATAGAAAAATAAAAGAGCTACGGAATGCAAAATAGAGACCACAGAGGCATTGTAGCTCAATAGTTTTATCTTTAAAAAAGTGTAAGTAATTATCTGTTATTGGACCTTAACAAAGTTATATTTAGCAAGAAATATTTGTGTTCTGAATTATATACAGCGGAGACAAACTGTCCTTAGCAAAGGACCATAGAAACATGCTATTGATTCCATGATGAAAGATACTTTGTGGTATCTGAGGGTATATTTAGAAATGTGTGGTTGAGCTGTTTTCTCTCCTGTTGAACTATTTACTCCAAAAATCACTGTCTTTACTCTCAAATCTGATTACACTAATTGAACTTGGAATTATGATCAATTAAGTATTATAAAACCCAATCATATATAAATGTTCAAAGAAAAGCAGTTCTACGAAAACAGAATTCAGTGCTCTAGAACTCACTACAAAGTTGAATTTATCACAAATAAAGAAAGAATCATCAAGGTGAAAGAACAGGGAAGGAAAGTTAAAGATCGTGAAGATATCAGACTGTGCCAGAAAATCTCGAATCTGTAGCTCCTCTTTAAAGAAACCAGAAGTGCTCATTGTTAGTTATGGGTAAGAATTAGTCAATAATTGCTTATAGTTTTCCATCAGAATCTGATCATAGATGTCTCATGTAAGCAATGCATTTCTCCCCAACTTGCCTGACCCTCTTACTCCTGGCTAATCCTGCCTAGGCAGGCAGGGCTGACTTCAGGGGTACATGGTGTGGAGTGGCCCATGACCAGCTGCTGAGAATAACCCTATAGTTGAGTTGAGGCTCTGCTCTTTTGTCTATATATAAGCTTTACCATCCACCTGGAGTTCTACAGGTGAAGTCCAACCGACAATGGAACTCTTAGGCTCAATGATGGGGAGTATGACACAGTCTCCAACAGGGACAAGGGACCAGCCATAATACAGCAGGTAGAATGCTAGGGCTTTTGGCTTGTATAAAGCTGACCTGGGCTCAATCCTGCAATCCCATATGTTCCCCCACACCCAGCCAAAGTGAACCTGAGGGCAGAGTCAAGATTAAGCCCTGAGCTACCGGGTGTAGCCCATAAACCTATACCCATAGCAGGCTATCAGCAGCTGCACCATGCACATAGGGATGGAGCCCTGCTACACTGCCTGTGTGTCCTCTAGGCACACTGGTGAGTGTGTCTGGGAGCAGTCTAGGGTGCTGCAGGGTCTGAAGGGAGAACCAAGATCAGGATCTGCTCAAGTTTTGGTGACATAGAGTCAACATAGCTGCCAGAGAAGGGTTGCTGTGGATGGCAGGAAGCGTGCCCATAGCTGCAAGAGAAGGGTTGCTATGTGTGGTGGAGAAGGGTGCCCATTTCTCATTAGCTGTGTAACTACTCTCGCAGCAGTCTGAGCACCAGACTAGGACTGCTGTTTTGTTCTATAGATTATCATAGAATATAAAAGTAAATGCTCATCACCATAAAGAGAACATGAGATCAAGATTCTCTATAGAGCTCAGAATCCCTGGTTGGAGCCCAGAGCCATATTGCAAAGCTGACATCCCAGGCTTAGAAACAGAACTTTATTATTGGTGTCACTCAGGATTTACTCCTGGTTTTTGCACTCATCCGGGGACCACTGTGGTGCCAGATATGGAAGCCAATTTGCCACACTCAAAACATGAACCTGACTGCTACACTGTGTCTCTAGTCCCAGAAGTAAGGGCTAAATTTAAGGAGCACCACATTCAATGGAAAAGAAAAGCATTATTCATGGAAAGTTTCAGATAAGCTAGTTAAAAATAACTAGGAAGGAAGACACGCTTTCTCCTCTATAAGCGCAGATACAATCATAAAATGTGTAAGCAGGCATTTTGCATTACTTACAAATCTTGTCACTTTCCAGCTCTTGCCGTCCCCAAAGACTTCATAAAATGTCAGAGAAAACAATTTACACTTAAAAAATTGGATTCAGATTTGGACAAAACTGATTTGTGTGAAGAGTTAAATTGTTTTAGAAAAGTTTTTCAATGAGAATCAACTCTAAATACTGCAAAACTTATATTCAGGGATGTTTTATTATAGCTGTGTTCCAATGTCATTACAGTTTATGAAATATTCTTAGCAGCTGCAGTCAAAGGCTTATCATCAGAGATCCCACCAAGTTGTAAGCAAAACATCAAAAGTTATTTGCAAGTTTGCATTTTCCCAATAACAAACTCAACTATACCTATCAAATATAAAACTCCAAGGGATGGAGAGCTAACATAGGGCTAAGTCATGTGCTTTGCTGTTCAAACCCTGGTTCAAATCCTGACACAATCTGGTTTCCAAAGAATCACAGGACATAACCTAAAGACCCCAAGTACCCCTACTCCCTCCCAACTGTGACCCAGAAGCCCTGCAGGGCCAAGCTTGGGGCATCTCTATCCCTTGAACCATCAGCGCCATTTCACCTTGTATTGGATATCATAACTTACAGCATGGACCTATGTGGAAACCTACTTTGGGAATTCCATTGCATTAAACTCTTTGACCACAATTCCTCTCCACAATGCATAGAATACCTCTCAGTAATGTTCTATTGTCATACTAGAAGGGAATTTTTTGTGTTCTGCATATATGTCTTCCGGAAATGGAGGATTTTTTTTTCAATTAACATTAAAATTACTCCTTTCTAAAGTACTGCACACCTTCCTGTGGAGATTTAATTCCCAGCCATTATTGCATGACTTTGTCAGGGTGTCTGTGTCTTGGGATAGGAGGATAACAATGTGTTACTGAAGAGGCCACTTCCCCAGGAAAGCCAGCTTTGAAAATCATTTTTGACTATTTTACTAAAGAAAGAATCTTTCTGATTTCTGTAAGAAAAGTCAAATTTGACAAAGGGCCTGCTGGCTTTCATGAAAATGTTCCCTAGAGTTGGGTCCTTGTTCTGCACCGAAGCTGTCAGAAGCAATGCTTTGTCAAGTCCAAACAGAGAGTCTTCCTGGGAGAAAGGAATGAAAAGTATTAAGCCCAGTTTGCATCCCTGGGGACTCTGAAAGAGAGATGGTGAGTGACATGATAAACAAGTAATTTCAAGTGGAAAAATATTCTACTGCAAAGTCAGCACAGCTCCTAGACTCGGGCGCAGGCAGCGGGGAGGCAGGTGACCATGCACTGGCCCCAGCTGACTGACCACTCAGTCCACAAGGTCATTATCGGGTCTCAGGAATGCCAACTCTCCTGTACACCTTCCCACGGAGCGGGACACACATGCCTTCCCTTTATGACCACTCCTCAAACGACAGCTCACCAGCCTTTTCCTAGAAAGGTCACATTCAAACTGTTTTACTTTGGCCAGAATCATTCCGGGAAAGTTTCCAATCACTGGTTTACCTACAGAGACTATTTTCTTGTCCTAAAGCAGGACAAGTTCATTCCTGATCTAGGTTTTGGCTCCTGAGAAAGTAAAGCCTTCTGCAATGTCTGTGGAGTGGTTCTGACGTGACAAGTCATGGGAAGCTGGAAGTGTAACTGCTGTCCCGTGAACCCATTCATTTAGCAGATGTACGTTGTCATCAGGTCAGCTCTAAACCTCTACCATTCTGTGACATGCAAAGCACCTTGAAAATTTCCAATTTAAACTTTGTTGCTGTTGTTGTTATATACAGTTGTTCTGAGAGCTTGACAAAACAAACTTTAATCATGAAAAGAGAGCTCTGGTCTCTGTGACTTTAAGTCGTGAAACCTTTCAGCACCCAGGGTCTATTTTCTGAGAGACTTCATTTTTATTTTAATCACCTAGTCCTTAGGTGATTTCTTTCCTATTAGTTCCAGTCAGCCTTGGTGGCACCACTTTTGCAAATAGTTAAAACAAAAGAAATTCTTCTAAACTGATAGCTATATTTTAACTGAAAGGAAAGAAATAGAATATTTGCTGTCACATAATTACTTAAATGTTTAATATTATCAAATGGATACTTTTAATAGGATGAGCAATTGAGGAGATAATGTATAATTTGTTTCATCACAAAGTAAAAGGATCAGAAATGGAAACATAAGTTAGTCTCTTCCCTCATATCCACAATGTCTTTCTGGATAATAAGAGGCATATTATATAACAATGTAGCATGATTAACAGAGATCTAATGAACCTTCATAGAAAATTAAAATTAAACATTAATATGTTTATGTTACAAGAAGGAATAAGTAATAAATTGAAATGGAAATTTAGATCTAAATTCTTCTTCAGAGTCTATAAACCTTATGCTACTTTCTATACTTGAAATACAGTAAAATTATTTGATCAAAATATTAAGAAACATATAAAATATTCAGAATAAATTATGGCCAATTGAAACTTTCTGTATTTTTCCAAACTTCAAAATCCACTATGGAGATTTTCAATATTTTTTCTGTTTCCATATCTGGTTTAAGTGTAAATTTTTGTAACATGTTCCTGGTAGAGTTTTTACAAGAAACATGCTTTGAGAAACACCCATCTATAAATTTAATTAGGGATGGTGTAGAGGAGTGATATAGCTCTCTATGCAAACAGCAGAGTCAACAGCTCTGAGAGTAGGATCCCAAGCATAACAACCAGCCTTAAAAATGTGCCTGCTAAGGTGGCAGCAGGACTTGGGGGAAGGGAGCCTGAGCTCCCATCTCTACTGGAGTGGAGAGAAGCTACATTGTTGGGGGCCCGGTGCTGGAATGTGGTATAACTAAAACTCAACTATGAGTAACTTTGCAAATCATGGATTCTTAATTACAAAAAAAAATAAAGTTAAGAAAAGAAATTAATTAGTGATGCAGAATGGAACTGAAGTGAAGAATAAAACATAGCCACAAGGAGTTTCTGATTTTTTCGACACCCAAATAGAAAGCAAGTGGTTAGACTCACACAATGCAAAGTTCTGTGATAAGCAAAGACATTCTTTGTGAGCTGAGTTTTATTGTGACTCCTGTTTCTGGTGAGCCGGACTAGAGGATGCAGAGAGGAAAGCCAGTTAGGACTTGATGAGGGGGCATCAGTAGACTGTCAGTAGGAACATGCTTCTTAGGAGGTGTCAGGTTAATCTCTGCATGGTATTGAGAGAAACACCCAAGTAATCTGGGACAAAACAGCAGGCGAGATTATTTGGGCCCTCTCTAGGATGGTGTAGTTCAAAGCATAGGCCTACTATGGCTTACACATAGAGGCTAGGCCTACTGTGGCTTATACATAGAGGCTAGGACTACTATAGCTTACTCATAGATGCACTTTGGAGCACTTCAATTTCTTCAGCCATAAACTGGGAATTCTGAGAGTCACATAGTAAGGTGGCTCGGGGCATAAGGTTAAGTAGAAGAATGGAGTTCAAAGGCTCAGACAACTGACTGCCTCCTAGCTGCGCCTCTAAATAATAGAGTTGTAGCTGATGGAAGACAAATGACAGATGTAATAGTGACTGTTTCCTGTTTCTGACCAAGAAAGGTTTTAATATAGGGAAAATCATTAAGATACATAATCGAACTCTTGGATTTAGTTGTATGATTCTTTCCTCCTTTCCATATCAGACAATCAAAACCTTCAGAGCAGTCACTCTGCATCCAGACCTTCTTTATTGTTCAAAAGAAGACAGCAGTAGCACTTATTTATTATGTATGGCCTACAAGGCAGAAATATTTTACTAAAATGATAAAAAAAAAATTGTCAAGATCACTTGCCAATCAAGAGAGTAATTTTTATGAAAGTGAGTATCTACGCATGTTTCAGTTCATGGTTTAAGGGAGGGAAAGCTCAGATTTTCACAATGAACCAAAGCTACCACCAACCTCACCCAAGCCATTCCATTTTCAGAGCGTGAGCATTTCTGAACCACAATACCAGTGGCTTCATTCCTTCAAATTATGTCTCTGCTTTGCCTGGGGTCCTGTCCCACATTCAGGGTACTCACAGGAGGTAGACCAGAAGGCTGGAGCAGTATTGAACCAGACAGGGGAGGAGCAACAGCCAAGCCTGACCTCATTTACGGGAAATATGGGTATTATATTTAACTGTCTCAGAGTCACTCATATAAAAGCACATTTCAATATTGAAAGTCCAGTTGAGCTACTAACTGTCTCTCTGGCAGCCTCTTTATTAAAATAAGTAAATATCATATATATTAACATAAACAAAGCATCTTCTGGGGCCCAGCACACAGTAAGTGGAGAGGTAATAAATATATCTCTTACTTTTTATTATAATTTGCACCAATTCTATTTGACATTTCTATTTGTTATATTCATACTGGAAAGGAATTCAGTTTCCGACTTATGGTTTTTATAATCAAATTTTAAGGAAAGCAAGCATGTATATAGAAATGTAGTAGCTATTATTAAGACTGCTATAATTATCATCATCATCCCCATTTTTATGGCAATTATCTATCTATTGAAACAGAACATTTTCCCCCCAAAACTGTCTCTTTTTGTTAAAGTCCTGAGTAGATTTTGTAATCAATACAAAAAAAAAATCTCAACTTTTCTTCAGGTCTTAATATTTTAGTAGTCTTTGACAAATTTACACATTCCTAATGATTGTTCTGTTCCCAACATTATTCAGAATGCCAATTAGTTTTCTATAAAATTCAGCTAATAGAAACTTGTGAATATCTTCGCTTCTTTGGTGGTGTTGTGGGTTTCTGTGTCACCAGGAGATTAAATAAGACCTCCAGAGAATTTGTGCTACCCCTAGTTTTTGGTCAACCAAGAAGATGCTCTCTTGGGAACCCATTAAAAGACACAGAGTGTTAAAGTCCAGAGCTCGGCTGCCTGGTAACAAATGACAGCTACTCGCCAGCCTTCCTACTGCTCAATTGCTTGCCCTGTATTTGAGTCTGTCCTACACAAAATGGGGTTTGTTTTACAACCTCTCCTCATTTCTTTGCTACAACTTTGAGAGGAATCTGTGTCTACTATCAGCATTTGAGGCAAGCAATTTAGGACTCATACTGTGACTCTTCCCTTCTTCCCCCACCAAGTCATGATTTACAAAGTCACTCTTTTTACTTTGCATTTGACATGAAAGGAAAAACAAGTGCTATTTAAATACCTGTTGGACAGGTAATAGGACTTATGACTCATTAAATGTTTGAACTGTTCCCAGAGACTCCCCAGGTCTGAACATATCCATGCAGCAAAACAACTTGAATTTCTTTAACCACCCTTGATTGTTCTCTAATAGTTCTAGACACTCCTCAATCTCCCTGATTACATTATGCAGAAAGACTGCATTATATGCACCCTGTATTTTTGATACCTGGAAACCTTTAACGTGGTAGAACTTTTGATTGTGTGAAAAGAAACTTGCATCCTATGTGTTACCCACAAAAGTCTCATTAATTATAAAGAATGCATAATAAGCAGATAGGGACTTAGAATTCCTCCTGAGGAATTCTTACTCTGGCTTTGGAGCCCCAACTCTGATTTCCTGGATTGTGCCTCATTCTCATTGGAGAGATTTTTATGACCTGAAGTCACTGAGGTCAGCATAGCTTTACCCTACACAGAATATTCTTTTTTTGGTTTGACAATTACAGTAAACATGGAGTATGTCACATTGTAAAACCCAGACATAGATCAAGCTTCAATGTTCTTCCTTTGCAGACAATTCTTATTGGCTCCTCATGCCTTTTGAGAGCATCTTCAAAGAAATCACTTGGTTTTCTTGAAATAATTTTTTCTGCTTCCCAAAAAATAATGGGTCAACTCTTTCCTCATTTGATTTTATACTATCAGATGTCCAAGAAATCTATTTTCAGTCCATCTTTATTTAAATTTTCATTTATTTTAATGTAGACAAAAGTCATAACTATTGACACAATTCTTGAGCTGAAACTAATTAGATAACAAAGCTACAATATTAAAATCCAGAAGAATAAAAAATCAATTTTATGTGATAATTGTTATGGTTCACAACGGGTTGTTAATTCCCTGTGTAATAACTTGCTAAGTTTTTTGTTGCCATCTGCATTATTGTCTTCATTTGTTGAGTTTAATTGGCTTCTAGTGCAATTTTCCCATCTAATTTGGTGTGCTCTTACTGGAATTTCAGTATTAAGGTATTAGGAGGTGTTGCATGACTGCATATGTGGCCAAGCAGACCAGAAACTCTAGAATCTATGGTCTGGGCCACTGAATTGCCGAAGTGGGAGGCCGTGGGAGGTGAGTATGGCTCCCGGTCCTCTGAAAGACAGAGGGTGGGGGAAGGCTGCCCATCCCCACTCTAAGAAGACATCAGAGTCTGCACCTGGACACCAGATACCTGAAATTATTCACAGTTTTATGTCTCAAATAGAGAATATTAGTGAAGCAGTTGAGTTGGAGCCATTAAGCCAATGGTTTGGTGGCTGTGGTGGGTTGTGGGTGCAGTTTCTGAGGCAGACACATTGCTTGTCCATCTCCCGAGGGAGCACCAGAGTTTTCAGCCACAGGAACTGGCATGTCCATGAAGTTTAGCTCCTCATAGACTTAGTCATGAACAGGCACAGCAGGGCCAGTGGGTAGCTCACCATGGTGGTGGCTGTGGGAGATGGGCCTATTTTCATTCCATCCTGTCACTTGTCTTCCCGTTGTTCATCAATTTGCTTGAGTGGGTGCCAGTAACGCCTCTATTAATTGGCAATGGGGTCCATTATTGTTACTGTTTTTAGCATATCTAATACACCACGGGTAGCTTGCCAGGCTCTGCCGTGGCTCTGGGTTCATCCTAGGGGCCCAGTCTTTTTCTATGTCAGACCATCAACCATCTAGGGGACATGGGGCAGAGCCCTGGGTGTAAGCAATCCTGTCTCCTGTCTGCCACGTGCCTATGCAGTCGGGCATTGCAGCCACACCTGCAACACCTTGAGGGGCAGAAGAGCAGTAAACATCTTTTTTTTTGCTTTTTGGGTCACACCTGGCTATGCTAAGGGGTTATTCCTGGCTCTGCACTCAGGAATTACTCCTGGCAGTGCTTGGGGACCCATACGGGATGCTGAGAATCGAACCCGGGCTGGCACAGGCCGGCCAGGCAAGGCAAAAGCCCTACACGCTGGGCTATCGCTGCAACCCAGTTTTTTTTTTTGCAATAAACATCTTAAACAATCTTTTCATGAATCCTCCTTGCTCTAAGAGCAGGCACAAAAAAGAGAGGTAGGGTAAGTTTACACACATGGTAAAAATACTTGTCACCATGTCATCTACAGAAGGACTAAGGGGAACTTTAAGTCTAGCTTCTTGAGGGGTTTGTCTTGCCTAGAATGCCCCCATTGTCTCAACAAGGGAAGATGCAGCTTTGAAATCACCCTTTGTGCTTGGTCAGTTACCTGTTTTTCTCCCCACACTATGGAATGATGAGCATAAAAACATACATCATGGTGGAGATTTATACTGCACAGCTGTAAAATGCACCTATACCTAGTGGTAACTGATTCTTAAGTAACATCTAAAGATATAAACCTTAAATTAATATTATACACTTCACTGTATCACTGTATCACTGTCTTCCCGTTCATCATCGATTTGCTGGAAGCAGGCACCAGTAGTATCTCCATATGTCCTGTCTCATGCTAGTAGAGCCCAAGGGCACCTGCTTGCTCCAGGAACATAAAGAGCCTCAAACCATTCCATCAGGTCATGGGAATGAGGTTCTATAATTGTTACTGGTATCTGGCATATCAAATACGACACGGGTAGCTTGCCAGGCTCTGCTGTGTGAGTAGCATACTCAGTAGTCATTTCTAAATCGAGCATTCATTGATGAACTGTGCGGCCGCCAGGCCAAGCGAGCCGGGCTGTGATTGGCTGGTCTGCTGGGTGGAGTTCTGACGAGGGGGAAGTCTGGATGTGAAAAATGGAGGCCCTCATGGAGGTGGGTGTCGTCTGGCTTGTTGTGAGGCTCTGCTGGGGTGGCGGGCCAGGGCTAGAACCCGCCATCCCTCCTGGGCACCTCGTGGAGTGGCTGGGACAGGGAGAGCATGTAGCAGCTCTGCCCCATGTATGTGAGTCTCTTAGCCCTTGAGACTCAATGGGGGCAATTCTAGGCAAGACAAACCCCTCCAAGAAGCTAGACTTAAAGTTAAGGGTCTCAAGGGCTAAGACATGAAGGAAGATTGACACCCTCACGCTGCCTCTCTGCTGACCACTGTTCTTTCTACTCTTCTTTATACACTTACTTTCATCAAAATTGTGTATACTCAAGTACCTAGGAAACTAGAATTATAAAACTAGTTAGTTTTAAACATGCAAGACACTCAGATTTGCAGGAATCTTTAGTTTTCCAAGAAAGAAAATGAAGCTATAGTCTTTATAGCTACACACACAGAAATATATGCATACATGCAAGCACATAAATATGCAATAAACCCACACACATGTGCCATGCACATATGTACACACACAGCTAGGTATTTTTGAACTTGAAACTATTTTTCTAGGAAGGGATTCGAGAGAGTAAGAAATAGGTCTACCAACAATAATCTGATTTTCTGTATTAACTTAGCTAATGCAAGGGATATCCACATCCCTAGTAAATATAATTTATGAGTGCATTTTAAAATACTGTTTCAGAAAAAATTAGCACTTGAATTAGTGGTCTGTGAAAACAATAACCTTTCTCAGTATGGGTGGGCATCACTCAGTTTATTAAGGGTCTCAAGGGCTAAGACATGAAGGAAGATTGACACCCTCACACTGCCTCTCTGCTGACCACTGTTCTTTCTACTCTTCTGGACCCTCCCGGTTCTCAGGTCTTTGAACTACAATGACAGACATCCAGGGTCTCCAATTTGCAGGCAATGAATGTATCATGGAACTTTTCAGCCTTAAAAAACACATAACCTAAACCTTATAATAAAATTGTAAGTAGATACATAAATGAGTGGGCCGATATCTACAGTGATAAAGATACTGAGAGACCCTGACTCCATTTTCAGGATCGGACTACGCCACAATCTCTCTGCAGAGAGAACAAACACAGGACAGCCAAACATCGTAGGTGAGGAAAGAGCTGGAGAAGCACTGTAGAGAGCTGGCCCAGGGCTGATGTCACCCTTCGCAGAGGCAATAACCAACCACTCATAGGAAGACTAAGATGGGAAGAGACCCTCCAGAGTGTTGACATGCTCAAATCCTAGCTATACCTAGGAGACATTATGGAAAATTGAATAGTGGTGTGAAATGTTTGTCATCGGGGCCAGTGGGAGAGCAGAAGGAGCTTCGCTGAGTCTGCTTCTCGCCAAGCAAACTGAGAGAAATTGCAGCGGAAGCCTCACAGGGCTCTCTGCAGACACTGCTGCCCGGCACGCAGGTCATTTCTGCTCCGCAGAGAGCAACATTACCTCTTTTGATGGAATGACATCAAACTTACCCTAGGTTGCTCAAACAGGTTTTGTGGGTTGGTCTGGTCTTGGCACTAGAGCTCCCAGTTGTATAACTGGTTACGTTTGTATAACCACGTTGCATCAGAGAAGAGAGGAGAGAAGGGTGGCGGGGTCGGGGGAAGGGAAAAGTCACAGGGGAAGGAAAGCACTAATATGGTTAGGGAGGTAGACTCTAGGGTTTTTCCTCTCAGAGGAAGCTGAATATACAAACACAACACACACACACAAACAAATGAAATTAAAAACTAATGTGAGGTGGTCTTCTGTACAATTATATATTTAAAAGCCTACAATAAAAAAACATCTGACTGCTATTGGGATAGGCCAACATTGTGGTGATGATCCCTACAAGACCATGATTTTGGGATCATCAGGATTCTCTCACTGCTAAAGGGGATTCAACTATTCCCATTTGGAGAGATTATTTGATACCCTGGTTTATATCATTAGGTCTTTGATACCCTGATGTGTAATAATAGATCTGTATTAGCATAAGTACTGATCATTCCTACATTAATTAGCTCAAGTGATTTACAAACTTTCAAATTAAATCTAATCTCATGCAATCATCCCTGTAAACCCAACAGGGTTATATTTTTATTCCAGCATAAAAAAAATTTAACTAAGGCTATGGCCCCCAGGATAGATACTAAATGAAACTTACCTTATCTGTGTGTGTTGTTGAATATTCTTGGATGGCATAAAAATGAAAAATAACAAATAGAGAACAATGCATTTTAGCCTAACAGTGAATAATGACTTTTAGAAATGGATATACGAGGGATATTGAAGAGTGATCAAGTGTATGAATGAGCAACAGGAGCCAATTTATAGGAAAAGGTTGCAAGGCTGGACAATACTTAACAGTCACAAGCATCTCTTGTGATTTAGCATCACAATAGCAGAGCTTCTGAAATGAACTGAATGGTTTTAAAAAGCACACATCTTCATTCCATATGGAATTTTTCTCCACTGTTAAAATCAGACAGAATTTCTTAGAATACATCTAGATATGTAGATGAACAATGGATGGATGGATAGATGGCTAGAGGTATGGATGGAGGAATGGAGAGACCTGTAGGTAGACAAACAGACATGTGTGCAAGTGGATGAATAAAATAATAAGCTGAAATAGAACAATTACTGGATCTCAGAAGTCCAGATAGGTTAAGAGGATTCCATTATTCCTACTAAATCTCCATTTTTATCTGTCACCATTAAGAAAAGAGAAAGATTATCCATTCAAAGGCAGCTGCCTTGCAATTAACACTTGGCTCCGAGTAATAAATCATAGCCCAGATTTTATTGACAACCTGGAGGACATTATCTTTCCAACAACACTTGACATGACCTTTAACTTCAAATGGTTGAAAAGAGGCTCCAGTATGGCAATTCAGAAGATGCTGCCACAGAGCCAACTTACGACACATTCTCTGTAAAACAAGGAAGGGTGGGGTACAAAATGGATGAGGCTTTGCTTGAAATCCGGCAACAGTTGATTAAGTACCATCCAACAGCTCATGGATACTCAATCTATTTTTAACATGCATATTTAAAACCCAATTGAACTGCATTTCCTTTCTCAAGAGTTCGTTATTACTATCATCTTTTTTCCCCAGAGAAAATCAAATGTTTGAGAATGCATTTTGTGTAGAACACAGTTCTAACACCACAGAAAATTCTGTTAAATGTCAGAAGAATTTAAAACCTTGTTGTTGAAAATCACAGGCTCCGGATGTTATGAGCATTTAGATCTTTGGAAACTTTAATAACCAGCGAGTGTGAAAATCTTTTAGAAGTCCCCATTTGGCTGTAGACTATGATATGATCACTAGTTTATTAAAAGAAACTAGTAATTATGCATGTGATACAAGGAGGAAATTGAAAGCTTTTACTTTGGTGCCACATAAGCACTTATTTGCATCCTTTCTCATACAAATCCAAGAATTTTCATTAATTTTTCACTCACTCACTCACTCACTATACTAGATAGTAGTGTTTGTAGATATGCTAATAATTATTTCTATCTTCCTTTATTGTGACTACTTGAGGCATTGAAAGCAAAACAGGCAGAATTTTAAGCTAGAAATGGAGAATTCAAAGACATATCCACAAGCATCAACACATGCAATGGAACACGCGAAACAGTAATTCAACCTCAGTGGACATTCATCTGGGAGGACATTCTGTCTCCTGGCTAAGCCCCAGATTACTTACAGAAACCTTTCTATACCTAACATTCTTGCCTCCTTCCAACAATGTGCTAAAACTCACTATTGTATTTCTTTGCTTTACATTAGTTGTAATCTTGGTAGATGAAGCTAATGGTACAGTGAAATATTTAGAAAAGATTCTCATAGAAACTAGGTTTTAGTTTCAAAATTAATAAAACTAAAGGTAGATAGCAATGCAATCTGGGGAAAGGACATATAAACACCATATAAACAATGGTACTGATTCTCACAAGAGTGACAACCCGAATCAAATCCTTATTGTCACACTATTAGTTCAACCACATGCATGTCTATGTACACATATATGTCTGTGTGTATATATACATATATGTGTGTATATATACATATATGTGTGTATATATAGACATGTGCATGTGATTCAACTATTAGTGTATGTATTATAACACATATAAAATGTTGACACATATAAAATATTTAGAGGTGACTACAAGAGTATGCCACCCGCACAGCAAGCCTGGCAAGCTGCTCGTGTTGTATTTGATATGCCAAATACCAGTAACATTTATATTAGGTCATTCCTATGACCTAATATAATGGTTTGAGACTCTTTATGTTCCTGGAGCAAGAAGATGCCTTTGGGTTCTACTAGCATGAGACAGGACATATGGAGATATTACTGGTGCCCGCTCTAGCAAATAGATAATGAACGGATCGTGATGATAAAATGTTGAATCCAATTATGAGAAGAGAAAAGAAGAGGATTTGGAAGGCATATTTAGGATAAGCAAATCAAAAAGTCTATTAAATGAGATACTTGGGAAGAAAACTAATTTGAATTATGGGTTAAAGTTGGCTACTTAAAAGTTATTTCTTGGGGCCAGAGAGATAGTATAGCAGGCAGGGCACTGCCTTCCATGCAACCAACCTAAGTTTGATTCCCTGACACCCCATTGGACCTCTGAGCACTGTATTATTTCTTGAGAAAGGGCTTAAGAGGAAGTTATAAAACTCAATTATAAAACTCAATTATAAATCCAAAATCTTTGCTCCTGAGATTTGACAGGTATGTGTATGTATATACAGACATGTGCAAGAGACATTATCCAGTGAGGAATTCATTTACTAAATCTGGCTTTGCAGAGCACAATCTAGCACAGCCTCCTTCATCTGAAAATTAAGTAAATAATTCATGAGGTGACTTGAGAACCAAGGGAGCTAGAGAATGCAATGGCTGAGCTGAAAGCACCAATGCCTCAACCACGTGACACTGAGTCCTGCCCAGGCCAGAGAGTTTTGCTGGGAAGAAGTTCTCTAGGGTTCCTTTCCCGATATGCCATAAAGACCTGCACATAATGACGGTTGGATACATGGTTTTCCTGTTTAATGTACATGGTAAAGGGACGAGTGTTGCAACGTTGGATGACTGAAACACAATTGTGAACAATTTAATAATCATGTATCTCATGGTGATTCAATTAAAAAAAGTTTAAAAGAGTCACACTATTCAAAGTAAAGAAAATTCTCCAAATTACAAACAATTCTTTCAATGCATTTGCAATAATTTTGCAAAAATCAAATAAAGGGATGTTGAGGAGACTGTCCTTTGCAGGCGGGTGCCTGCTGGAGCCCCAGCATTCTCAGGGACGCCTCAGCATGCATGGCTGTGGCGGAAAGAACCAGCTCTCCGTAGTCCACATAGGGGTAGGAAACGTGGCCCCTCTGGCTTCTTTACCACAATTCTGCTCCTTTGAGGCACTGCATTGCTCTCCCTCCTGCCTGCCGGTCGCCTGTGGCAGTCCCTCGACCAGCCGTGCTTCTGCCAGCCTCCCTTGGTGTACCAGGCCTGCCCTCTCAGCTGGGCACATGCAGGCTTCTCCCTCTTCTTCGCAGCCTGGGCCTCCTGCCCTGCAGCAATCAGCAGCTCAGCCCTCCACCCCTTCTCGCCTCTGTGGTGTCTAGGGAGGGGAGGCAGCTATGGATATGATATTTTTAAGACAAGGCCACACCCAAGATTAGCCGGGACCCACCGGACTCACAGAAGTAAAGCACCCTGGGAGCCGCCAGTCCTCCCAAGGGCAGGACCCAGAGACACCCCGTCCCTCCTTCAGAGGGCCTAGAGCCACCCCGTCCCTCTGAAGGGCAGGACCCAGAGACACCCCGTCCTCCCTTCAGAGGGCCTAGAGCCACCCCGTCCCTCTGAAGGGCAGGACCCCAGAGCCACCACGTCCCTCTGAAGGGCAAGACCCCAGAGCCACCACGTCCCCTCTGAAGGGCAGGACCCAGAGCCACCCCGTCCTCCTCCAAAGGGCAGGGACCCCAGAGCCACCCCATCCCCTCTGAAGGGCAGGACCCCAGAGCCACCCCATCCTCCTCCAAAGGGCAGGACCCAGAGCCACCCCGTCCTCCTCCAAAGGGCAGGACCCCAGAGCCACCCCGTCCTCCTCCAAAGGGCAGGACCCCAGAGCCACCACGTACCCTCTGAAGGGCAGGACCCAGAGCCACCCCATCCTCCTCCAAAGGGCAGGACCCAGAGCCACCCTGTCCCCTCTGAAGGGCAGGACCCCAGAGCCACCCCGTCCTCCTCCAAAGGGCAGGACCCAGAGCCACCCCGTCCTCCTCCAAAGGGCAGGACCCCAGAGCCACCCCATCCCCTCTGAAGGGCAGGACCCCAGAGCCACCCCATCCTCCCTCCAAAGGGCAGGACCCAGAGCCACCCCTGTCCCCTCCTAAGGGCAGGATCCAGAGCCACCCCCTCCTCCTTCAGAAGGGCGGGGCCCAGGGCTGCGGTGTGCTGGGGCAGAGGTGTTGGACCTCTGAGTGGGAGTCCCTCAAGAGGAAGGCAGGAGATTCTGACCACCGTGAGAAGGGAGAAGCTGGAGTTTCCCAAGGAAGGTCTCCAACCCCAGAGAGGGACCTGCCCAGACAGGAGCTACAAAATAACGAAATCCTTCAGATGGGCTTGTGTCTCCCCAATCCTCAGGCTAGGGAAAAACCCCAGTGCATGCCTGTTTTCCACAAAGGCGTTTTGAACCAACTCAGAAAACATCTATTCTTTTCAAAATGTAAATGAATGCCACTGAGGTTTCCCCTTTGATTTGTCCATCTCTAATATTCCCCGATTTACTAAATTTTTTACCTCATAATTTGAGCGCTCACTCTGCTTAATTTGTCCTGTTCCACGCGCAATTAAAGCACTGCTTTGAGCAGAGCCGGTGCCATTGTAATGACGGTTGGCTTAATCTTGCACCCAAGGCAGAGATTAGGCAGGGAAACAGGGGCTTTATTTCCACAGGTGTCCAGGCTGGGGACAATGGGCAAGTACCTAAGATATTGGCCAGGGACCAGGGTTCCAAGAGCACGTATACAGCGCATCTGCGGGCATGTGGCATCTTATCTAGCAGGAGACAGTACAGTCATTGGCATCAAGGGCAGAAATGACATTCAGGTTACATCATGACACCGAGCATAGACATTATGTTGGGCTTACATCATGGCACCTAACATGGAAATGATGTTGGGCTTCTAGCATGCAAGGATATCGCAAGATAATTAACTCTACCATGCTTACATCAAGGGAAACTGAGCAGGGTCATTTCCCTGATATCAGGGTTCTTGTGGTTTTGAGGTTAACAGCATGTCACAGCCAGTCATGAATCACACGTTCTAGTGTCTCCTCAGAGAGACACAGAGTCTCGCCACAAAGGTCTTTGTCCCTTCTCAGGGACTTGTTGCCTTGACAGTGCAGCAGCCACACCTTCTTCTAGCAGGGGCCTCTTGACACATCCCTGTTCCCCCCAGCCCCCAAGTGCTTCTGACAGATGCTCACAGACACACTAGATCAAAGAGATGGTGCAGTTGACTTCAGCATTTGCTCATCACCCAACCTATATCAGTTATGGATGAGAGCTTCGGGCAGGTTTGTTATTCACAGCAGAGACCAGAGAGGACCAGTGCTAGGAACTGCACAGGCACTTGCTGGTCCTCTTCCCTTTTCTTCTTCATATTTTATCCCTCCCATTTCTTTTTGGTCTGGGGGCCATGTCTGTCAGTGCTTAGGGCTTTCTCTTGGCAGGATTTGGAGACTCTCTGGTGCAGGAGTTATACCAGGGCAGCCGATTGCAAGGCCAGTGCCTTAACCTGTGTGCTGCGTCTTCTACCCCTCGGTCCTTTTGTGTAAACAAGGAGGATGCGAGTTCTTGGCAGAGTGCTGGCAGCCTGGAGGATGCCGTGGAGTGGAGTTGTACCTGCACTGAGAGGACAGAGAAACTCCAGAGTAGGAGTTCCAGCCCAGCCCTGGGAACGTGGGGAGTGATCTAGTACCCTAATAATTATAGAACCATCACAGGCTGTTGTGAGGAGATAATTGAAGAAAAGTACATAGCACGTAGCTACTATTATTTTGTCTGTGTGGGGTTTTTTTGAGACTTGATTTTATTTTAGACCCAGTGCTGGGGTGACACAGTGCCAGGCGCCAGCCAGCTGCCACTGTGCACGGCAAGCCTCCTCGCCCATCTTCTGCACTAGAGCATGCCTAAAAATAGATTATCCCTTGGGGACAAAGCCGAGCTGAGCACCTGTGCTTCCCTGTCACTGGAGGTGAACCCTGACAGCACCCTGCCATCAGCACCCCGACAAGATGCTCTTCTTGCACACTGTCCCTTCCTGGGCTCCTTGAGAGTCTGGGTGTCATTTCTCCAGAGAAAGGACCTTGCCCTTTAGACAGTGCTGTAAAGCCACTTTGACCACAATTGTCCAAAACAATGAGAATTTATTAGTTGTAAGAAACCAATTGCCATTCTTCAATGACCCCGAGGCATTCAGCCTGATGCCCCATATCAAGTGCTGCCTTGATGTAAACTCTTAGGGGAGGTTATTGGGGGGCCTGGGGCACCCCGGGATCCTGAGAGATCCCTCTAGTCCCCATGTGGGCGGCAGTTTCTTTATTCTGAAAATAGAAGGTCCGCAGCACTTCCTGCCAGCCCTGTGCGTCTCCTGTGAATTCAGGGGTCTGATCATCCTAATTTATGGAGACAATGGAAAACTCCTGACATGGAATAGTTTTGTCAGTCTCTGTCTAACAATTAGTGGGGTGGGAAATATTTCCCTATGGTTCATTAGGAGCCAAATATTTCCAGCACTCAGAGCCGACACTGAAGGCCCTGAGAATTGTCAGGTTTCTCCCCTCTGAAGGGTGCACATCACTTGCAGAGAGACAGTAGAACAGAAAATCGGAAAATGAAACATTGCCCAGTAACGAAGACACAAAGGAAGGCTCGGCAGAGGACAGTGTGTTCCGGAGAGCAGCCACTTAGGGGGCCCCCCACCCCGCCTGCCCTTTCTGGGTGGAGGGAGGAGATGTCCATGCAGATTCCAAAGCACACACTAAACAATCGCCCACAGGCCAGAGAATCCTGGATTTAAGAGGCTGCTGGAGGACCCAGAGGTGGCATGGAGCTGGGACGGGGGCCTTGGCGCACCCTTAACCACAGGCGGCCTTAGCTAGGAGCATGAGGAAGAAGAGGCAGGTGGAGCGTGACTGGTCCGACCCCTCGGACTGCTCATCCCTGCAGACCCCTCTCCCTCTTCTCACCCCTGCTTCCTCTTCTCCCCAAGCCAGAAGCACCTTCTGCACAGCAGCGGGAGGTGAGCACTCCCCGACTCCTCCCTTCCCTAGCAGCAGGAGGCAAGCACCCTCAAACACCTTCTTTCCTAGCAGCGGAGGCGAGCACCCCCAACTCCTCCCCTTCCCTTGTCAGGTGTTATGGTCACCCCCAACACCTGTTCTTGGGCGTGTCTGTGCCCCCACGTTTTAGCAGTGGGGCTAGAGACTGGATGTTCTGTTAAAGCTCTACCCCTTCCTCACCTGCCAACTAGGGAACAAAGTAACTCCTCTAGGGGCTATGGAAGTTAACTATGTTCACGGAGGCTACGTTAATAAAACAGCCTGTGAGATATCAGCCACTAAAGAGCGTGGCTGTTAGAATGCCTGAATGCCGGTGTGGCGGCACCAAGAACCCGCCCAGATCTCTGAGCACCCACGCGCCTTCCTGTCCCAGTATCTTCACACACAGGAGATTGAACCTCCGCACACCTACTGACAAGCAGAGATGCTTTCCCTTACCGTTGGCCTCTCTGGGTTCACCCTCAGCCCCTCATGCCCAGCCCCAGACTTAGCCCCAGGGGTGTCCCATGGACCATTCTTCTGAAGGGCTGACCCCGCATGGCCTCCCTGAGCAGCTCCGACCTGAGGCTCCCAGATGACTTCCACTTCAGGAAAGCACTACCCCAGTCTGGGATTAGTCACAACTCTCAGAGGGCTTGGGGTGGGGGCAGAAGGGGGCCACTGGCACATCAAAGCTCTCGAGTTCAGGGTGGAAGACAGGCATGCAGGTTCTCCATGGCTTCAGCTCCACTCAGTGACAGGCTCACAGCCCTCCCCTCATCTGCCTGGAGATCTACCTCCCGGGGTGCTGGAGCCCAGGAAGGGCAGAAACAAGAGTTCAGCTGTCCCTCACCCCCCCCGCCACATCCACACACTGGTTACTCTCTCTCTCTCTCTCTCTCTCTCTCTCTCTCTCTCTCCACACCACATAAAAGAGCTTCATGCATCACCTGTGCAGTACAGGGAGACAGGGTAGGGAGGACAGACAGACTGAGCGCTGGAAGGATCATGGTCTCCTAGTATCCTGGCCCCAGTGATGTAGAAGGGACCCCAAGATCCTTGTCCATCCCTCCTGCACTTGTGCCCTGCAGAACCAGTGGCCCTTTCCACTGCTCAGAGATTGGCAGAGCGACCCCCTGAGAGCAGGCAACAGCGAGCAATGAGAAGTGCCCAGAGCAGACACCACCATCACAGTCCCCTTAACACATGTCTTCCATAGCACCGTGCTCCAGACCCTGCTGATGACCTTCCAGACTGCTCGAGGGAGCCGTCTCCTCTCTCACTGTGCAGCTACTTGTACAGATGTGTACATGTGTGTATGAGAGTGTCTGCATGTGAGTGGGTGCACGTGTGTGCATATGTGTACTAGTGTGTTTACACATGTGTGCATGTGTATGTGAGTGTCATGCATGTGCAGGCATGTGTAAATGAATATGTATTCACATGTACAGACATACACAAGTGTATATGCACATGTGTTCATCTGCAGGTGTGTGTATGCAAGTGCTATGAATTTGTGTGCACGAGAAGTCTGTATATAAGCACTCACGTGCGTATATGTGCCAGTGTGTGTACATGCCCATGCTTAGGCATATGTACATGTGTTCATGTGCAGCCAGTGTATTCCAGTATACGATATATAAATATTATATTTGTGCAGTGCAGGTATGTGTAATATGTATGCAGAAATCTGAACGTGCAAGGCGTATGTATACAAGTGTGCAAGCATGTGCCATGGTATTCCTCTCCTCCCTCTCTCCTCCTTCTCCCTCCCTGCCTGCTGCTCTCTCTCTCCCTCCTCTATCTCCATCTATCTAAGCAATTAATTGATTCGTTCTAAAAAAAGTATAGGTCACCCACATGCCCCCCATCTAGTATGTTATCTCAATGAAGATTCCTGAGCTACTGGTCTCGGTCCTTTAAAGAAAAACAGACATATTGAGAGAGACAGACACAGAAAAATATTAACTGATACATAAGAATGTGCAGACCATGGAAAAGAAACTCTCCCAGCATGCCTGCCTCAGAGCTTCAGAGTTGTGTTTGGTCCCAAGGGTTGCGCTCCAGTGTGGGCAGAGCATGAATGTACAAAACAGAGCAGCAGGGTCGGCCGGAGAGAGAAGAGCATGTGGGGCACTTGCCTGGCATGCAGGTGACCCAGGCTCTCTCCCCAGCATCCCATATGGTCCCCCAGCTTGTCAAGAGTGATCCTTGAGTGCAGATCCAAGAGGAAGCCCTGCGCACCACTGGGTGTGAGCCAAAGACAGAAAAAAAGACAGGAGAGCGGCAGATAATGCAAAGGCCAAGAAGGCTAACTCTGAGGCGTTGGGGAGATGTTGCTGTTGCTGCTTTCACCTCGCAAAGGTCAAAGGAATCTCTCAATGGTTGTGTTGGAACAAGAACGTGTTGCCCCTGTATTTGCAGAGAAAACGCTACCTGGGGGGCTGGAGAGGTGAGCGTGCACTGCATGCCAGGGTACTCGGTGCCCGCAACTGAGTCTTGTATTGCCCTTTCATGCAGCACAGGTGGCCCAAGATGGCAAGAAGCAATGAACAGCCCCTCAGAGAGAAAGACACATTTGGTAAAATATAACCCTTTAGGGTTCGACCTCATAATTTGGTAGACATCAGGTTGACAAAACAGATTAGTCGATGTTCCACTAAAGTCTTCTAAATTAGAATTTCTCACATAGTACTGTGGGGTGCACCAAGGACCACCCCAAAGATTGAATCCCCAGGAAATAAATAATGCCTGCCCCAGCCTGAGCTTTGGGCCACTCGGTCTTGTTCTGTTCGTATTGTTTCCATTCAGATTATTTCTGGACACAGATAATTGTCTCCCCGGCTACACAACTCCGGAATTCTCCCCAGGCGCTGCTGTCGGGAGAACTGGAATGCTATTAGCGGCTCTAGACACAAAGCCCACACACCCCCCCCCTGGGTCTCCCCAACGACAGGGGAGTATAGATCAGCTTTGCAGTGTGCACTCCAGAGAATTCTTTTTGTGATTTAGGGGAGGACGGAGGACAACTTTAACACATTTGAGAAAGTTGAAAATAAGGAGACAGATGAAAAGAATTCTCTGAAGAGGAGAATAAACAGGATCCTGAAATATCTATTTGCAGAAAGCCTGGCTAACAAGCCAAAAGCCAGAGTTTTAAGATCACTCATGTAAATACCTCCCAGGATGTCTCCCCTGATTAAGGATGTGTGAGGGTTATTGAGTTTTGAATTAGATGCACTTTAATAAAACAGTAGAATGTTCTTATCTGATTGCACCTGTATTGATTGTGTTAAAGAGGCCTTTCCTTGGATCAGGGTCAACGATTTTACATAAACTAACTAGGGACTCAGACTGGGTATTTGTTTTCAGATTCTTGTGGCTCTCTAATTTGTTAATCTCAGTAATCTAGGGAATGCAATGGCTGCTTCTTTTGAGGAATAAAGGGTTTTGTGCCATGTTATAGATTTTGCTTCGTCTCTGTAATCACATACTCAATTTTGTATTCTTTAAAATCTGTATCCAATAACAATTTACATTATTTGGTTTTGTATTTTAAGAAATATTTTCTACAAGTATAAAATGTATGGTTTAATGTCACCATAGATGAACTACAGAAATAAAGGATATAAAATTCATAGTAATTAGAAAGCAAAATCCATGTTTAGTGGTAGCACACATGCAACACTCTATTCCAAGTAAGTTTGATTCTTTCTGTGACATTAGAAATATTCAATGTGCCCAGGTAAACAAACGGGCAGTCTCCATCCTGAGAGCTAGCTACCTCTCACCTCCTCGCAGAGCCATGCCCGGGAGCCAGCTAACTCTCACCTCCTCACAGAACCATGCTTTGGAGTCAGTTAACTCTCCTCTCCTCACAGAGCCATGCCTGGGAGCCAGCTAACTCTCACCTCCTCACAGAACCATGCTTGGGAGTCAGCTAACTTTCCTCTCCTCACAGAGCCATGCCTGGGAGCCAGCTAACTCTCACTCCCTCATGGAGCCATGTTAGTTGAGCTGAAGATTTCAATTGCCCCGTAAACGAAGTTGCCAGCCCTATTGTTTCTTTAGGGGGACATTGAGTAGCAAATTTTTGAATTTTAATTCCAGAGATATTTTAACATGCATTTTAAGTTATATGAGTAAGTAAAACCAGCACTTCAACAGTAAAATTCATTTTTTTTTTTTTTGCTTTTTGGGTCACACCCAGAAACACTCGGGGTTATTCCTGGCTCTGCACTCAGGAATTACTCCTGGCCGTGCTCGGGGACCATATGGGATGCCGGGATCGAACCCGAGCCAGCACAGGCTGGCTGTGTGCAAGGCAAACGCCCTACCCGCTGGGCTATCGTTCTGGCCCAAAATTCATTTTCTTTCAACAAGTGATCTAGCTATAGGTGCACAGTTTACTAGCAACTGAGGTAGATGATGCTAAAGGCAGGTGGGCCCCTTAGCTAGCTGAAGCCCACAGGCTAGTGCAGATCCACAGCAACAAGGGAACAAGCAGAAGCTTATGGGTCCCTAGAAATAACACATGGATGAGGTTCTGGAAAAGGAAGTGAGGGCCGATGGCTTGTGGAAAGAGCATGTGGTCACAGAAGAGAGACTGATAGACACTTGACTGAGGAGAAGGAAAGAGAATTGCCAGGGGATATTGGGGAAGTAAACGGCCAAAGCAAGAACCAGTCTTGTTCCTTGAGTCAGAGGAAGCACGTGGTCTGAAAGCCAGAGACAGCAGTCAGACCTGGAGGTGACTGATGGGCATTATTCGAGGACCAGAGGATAAAACACTGCATAATAAGCTTCTGGCTGGGGAAGCCACTGGGGTTTAGAGTTCAGCAAATCTAATGCAACTTGGTGGGTTCTAGCAGTATTTCAGGAGAGCGGGACTTCCATGGAGCTCAGGCAGAAACTGGGAACTGCTGAGTCTCAAGATACATGTTGAGGGAGAGTCGGAGTCTTCTGGATGAGTGTGACCAAGAGAAATGGGAACAAACAACTCCCATGACCCAGGCCTTTATGGTTGCTTGGATTGTAAATGTGGATCAGAACACACCATCTCACAAATAATTACACACAAATGTGTGATGAAAATATCAGCAATTCTCCTATAAACTGCTTCCACTTTTTTGAAAATGGGAAATAAGTTTCATAGCTGAACATGGGAGTGGCGGTGAGGACTTAGAACTTGGCAGGAAGAGGAAAAGGTGCTGAGTGAACACCGGGAGAGGCAGTGTTGGGCTGAGCCGAGAGATGGGTCTGCCCATCAACAAGTGTAGAAAGTTCACTGAACATCCCCCGAGGACGTGTCTTCCTCCACCTGCACCACAATCACCAGGTCAGCTGTGGACCCACCTTCATAGAGTTGGATTTAACACAAACAAAGGCTCTGCGTAGGCAATGCAACAGAGGGCCAGAGGTTAACACTACAGTTAATGGCAGAGTTTACACATACGCAATCTAGCACACTCCCTCCACAGTCCGCTCCCGCCACATTGTCCTTGTGCCCCACTTTGCACTGAACCCTGCTCGGAGAGTGCCTGTATTTGGTGGTGGGGCTGGAAGCCCTTGGCCTCGTTAGGTGCAGCTGGTTGTAGTAGGCCCAGATACATGATCTCTTGCCCCTCAGAGAAGAGACTTGACAGACTTGATGGGGCCATTTCTGTCCCACCAGACCCACCCCTCACCCTGGGATTGAGGGAGAGGCCACAGGATGACGGTGATCGTTTTTCTCAGGGCATGCCACAGAGAGGCTCTGTCCCTAACTGCGCCCTAGCTGTGCTCAAAGACCTCCACCAGGAGGCTGCCTTCTTTCCTTTCCCATACCTCCATTCACCTTTTCAACCCAAGCCTTCCCACCTGCCTGCTTCCCCCTTCACATTTCCATTGTGACAAATGTAAGATTAGTTGTTGAGCTAATCTTCTCTCCAGCTATGTTACTTATGCATTCTTCAGAGGTGAGGGCCTCGTCATGCCCATCTCCAATGCTAAGCAGGACCATGGTACTCAGCACATCTGTGGAACAAGAGCCATGTCCTCACTGTAAACTGCTTCCCACATTCCCCGGCACTGTTCTAGCCAAGCCCATGTGCGAAGGTTCCACCCTAAGGATTGTTCTGTCAGCTATTCTCTGTCTTGCCCAGACAGAGAAGAAACTGAGGTTCTCAGAGGTAGAGTACTTTGCCTAAATTCAAATGGTAGTGACAAAGCTGCACTTGGCAAGGGCCTCCGATTCCACAAATAAACATTCAATGCTATGCTTCCACCATTTTTGAAGAACCAATAATACTCAATGAACTCAAGAAGGTTGGGACAACAGAACAGAAGTAAATATACTTCCAAGAAGCGAACCCAAAATGGAGCTACGCGTACTAAGCCCCGTGTTACTACTGTATGTGACTTAACACCAACCCTAAGAAGGGACTGAACTCCTACGGGAGTGAACTTAGACTCTGATCCAAAAAGAGATGAACTGTGAGCACTTTGTGGGAATCGTGCAATCTTCCTTCCCCTGGCCCCTGCCTCCGGCGAGGGAAGACGATTCCCTCTTGAAACAATTCAGTCTATGCTAAAGGCATCATTTTCCTGTCCCAGTTTGTCTAGAAAATTCTTTTATTTGGTATAGTCAGGGCCCTTTCTATCCCTAAGACAGATTGCTCCCAGGTTCATGAAATTTTAAATTAAGCCAAAAGGATCTTTCAAATTTACCCTATGTAACTTTGCTTTATATCTAATCTACCCAAAGAGCAAACATTTTGCAATGATCTTCAGGTACTTAAATCTTATTTTTATGCATAAGTCACTGCATCTCTATTGTACGATATCTTATATTAGATTAATTATATAAGTCTTTGGGCCAATTCCATGAAATGCTCCTCCACTGAACTGAACATATTTCTTATCTCCTGAGTCCTGCTCTGATTCTCCTTCCAAAACACCCTGCCTGCTTTAACTTGTAAATACATTTACTTGAATAGTTCAGGTCTTAGTAGAAAAAAATTAATTAGAATTAGGTTGAAAATTCATGATTTTGGAAATGAGAAATAAATCTCAAAGGGTGTAGACTTGACGGAAAATATTTCAATGAATAAATGGACAAATTAAAAATGTGCTTTCAACCTTTATCATTCACTGAATATTGACTAAATAAATGCAGAGCGGTGGGCTGTTCGCAGATTAATTTGCCAGTCCAATGTGCAAATTCCTCAGGGGTTCCTCACTCCGGACTCCATCCTCGGTTAATTTCATTACAGCTTGAAGAGAGTAGATAAAACGGAGGATGAACGATATCGGAAATTAGGATTTTCCCCTTCAGGGCTAATCTACAAATCAGATATTATCCATTTTTTTTTTATCTCACTCCCAAATCAATTTCTGAGACTCTAGCCTGGCTGAGTTTGAAACAGAAATCTCCAGTGACTGAACCTCACCACTGGGCTTGACTTGCTCCTTCCCCAATGTCAAAACAGATTCATTAATTTGGGCTTAGATCCCCACCCGGCTCCCAGGCTGGGAACTTGGCAACTTCCTGCAAGCCTTGCAGCGTGAGTCCTAAATACATCAGCTCTCCCTTTTGAAAGATACAATAGGAGCTTGTGAAGATTCCTTTTATATTGGTCATTTAATTTTCCTCTCTTTAAAGGCATTCTTTGGTAATGGGGACCTCTCAGCATCTTAAATATCTCGTGGGCTCTTACAAAGACGCCATTCAGCAGTTTGTGGGCCACGGCCCTGGGATATTCCAAACACAGGAACTGGGAAGCTACAGCCTGTTCCGAGGAAAGAGGAGAGGCTCAGAGCTGGCAGCAGCAGCCCTGCATGGAGCAGAGACGGCATGAATGCACTGGACACACAAAGGGCCAGCACTGGCCTGCCCCAGTTTGCCACAGGGCATGAAAAACTACCTTCAACTTAACCGCCTCGTTCTCTTCTCATTTATTTTTCATTTTTATCATCTTCTTGGCAGCACACCTGAGTTAAATGACTCATTGTAGGTTATGGACGCTCTGAAAAACACAGAAATGTGACTTCATGGGCTGGAAGAACAATCTCAGGGGAGTCCATCAGATTTGCGACTTCAATCAGCAAAGTCACCCAGGAAATGAATATGCATTTTGACTTCCCATAAGCTTCCTGGGAGAGCCCAACATTCGCTTGCTGAAAGGAAGCTATAAGGAGCCCAGAGACAGACCTGCACTTACACCTCACGCCCCAAGGTACGGAACACTCACGAGATGACTGCATGCCCAGTAAGCATAGGGCTTCATTTATAGCCTCTACAGTCAAGTGAATGAACCCAGGAATCCTCAAAGACCAGTGAGCCATGATATTATTTAATCCTGCTCCAAAGAATCTCACTCTGTCTGCGTATGTCAAGCACACACCTAAGAGGCTGACCATTCCTGAGGTCATTACTGCGAGTTCTTACTGTGATGCAACCATCACCTTCACGACCACACTGACCGGAAGGGCCAATCCCAAGTAAGAAATACTCTCACCATTTTCGCCAGGAAATAAAAACAAAGTGGCCAAGTCTTTTTTCTCTAAGGACATCTCTAAGTACAACATTCAACCAACGGCCATTACTTCTGAAAATCTGATATTACTATTTTTTTTGAAAAGTTGTGCACATTTTAGAATGTCTCTTAAATCCAGTAACTGTGATGGAATTCAGGACTTGAGAACAATACCAAGAGAGACGAGTTGACTGGGCTTGGCAACCCCCAAGTCTCCATCTGCAACTCTGCACCCACCACCCTGATGGGCACGGAAGTGGCTTCCTTTTCCCTCAAAACAGCAAAGAGCCTCTCTGGGCATGCCCCTGAATTTGCATCTGATAGTAAACAGCCACCCCCCCAACGCATTGCTAGACAGGAGGTCCCCTCAAACATGCCTGAAGCTTCCTCCTAAGCCCAGCAACTATACTTCACTGACATCAACGTTTGTTGTGTCTCTCCCAGTGAAGTGTTTGTTCCTGGCATCTTGAAGCTTTCACCTCCTAAAATCATTTTCAGCTCACCCAGCCTCACTTCCAGCATGCTCTCCACAGTCTAGGCACTGTGACCAAGCAGAAAGTCAAGGCCCAGGTCCCTCTTCTTCCTCTGGGGCATCTCAAGAAAATAAGAACCTGTCTCATAGACTTTCAGCTTCTTATTTCTAAAATGAACACAGTAAAGGCCAATCAACAGTACAGCCAGTAAGGTGTTAGCTTCGCATACAGTAGACCCGGGTTCTACCGTCAACACCACATATGGTCCCCCTAGCCAGCCAGGAGTGATCCCTGAGTACAGAGTCAGGAGTCATCCCTGAGCACTGCTGGTTATAGCCAAAGAAAAAAACATAAAAATAGATAATAAAATGAACATAATAAATTTCACTGACATATCTCAGGTCTTTCTGAGGCCTAAAGGAGATCATGTGTATTGAGACCTTCCTAGCAGCTTGCACATGGTAAAAAAAAAATGAGTGAGAGAATCACTGTTATTTGGAGACAAGAACATGAAATCTGGGAGGAAAACAGATTCATGAGCTCAAAGAGAAAGAGATAGATTTCGGCATACAATTACAGTCACAAGTTGGCAGTGGTTTAGTGGTTCGACCGTGAGCGAAGCTGTATGGAAGCTCCTCTCCCCACTCCTGTCATCATCTTTGTGACCAGATGGTGTGTCAGTGCATTTGGAAAACGTGGGTCATGAAAAACATGAAGGCATAGCTACAGTCAGAAAGGGCCACGCGAGGTGCCGTGGTGCCTGCTGGGTACACTTTGCAGACACGGTCACAACCATAAGCATGATCATAAATCAAAAAATAAGCAGCCCTACTTCAACATGACTGACCAGAGGGACTGGGCATCTCTAGCCCAGCATAGTGGGCACTGCAGGGGGCCCAGGTCAGCAGCAGAAATGACCAGTACCAACAAAGAGCTCTGGACTAGCATGCAGCTAACAAGGAATATGTGGTATGAGAATGCTCAGTGTCAACGCCTTTTAGGCAAGAGTTCACTGAATGAGAACAGAGGGCTGGACATCAGCCTGGGAGGTAGAGGAAAAGAAGGTCATTTTCTATGCTTTCTAGTGCATTCAAAGAAAGGCCAAGAGAGTCCCCAGCCTTGAGAGTCTGGGGGTAAAGATGTGGCAGGGTCAGGAGGAATCCCTGTAGCCCCAAGAGTCCAGGGTAAAGATGTGGCAGGATCAGGTGAATCCCTGTAGCCCCAAGAGTCCAGGGTAAAGTTGTGGAAGGGTAAAGTGAATCCCTGTAGCCCCAAGAGTATCTTCTCTCTCCAGGAAGTGCAAAGATTCCAGCTATCAAGAGGGGATAACTCAGGTCCCCAAATTTGTTCTCTGCCATGGGGACAATTTTATGAGGTAGTCCTAGAGGTGGCTGAGTGAACGAGACCCCTGTCTTGTGAGCATGGGTCATCCCAGAGGTGGCTTGGTGTAAAAGACCCCTGCTTGTGAGCATGAGACTTTGGGTTCAGTTATCACTGATGCTCCAAGGATGAATCCAATAGTTTTGTTATGTGGGATCACGGTGCCCCCTAGATAAACAAATACATAATAGAGTTTGGGGTCTGTGGTGCATCTCTCAACCACAAGTTTCTGGGCCAGACTTGAATTGTATGGCAGTAAGCATGGCTGCCCATCAGTTTCTCCAGTCAATTGATATCACTGCACATCTTGTCTTCCCGTTGATCATCGATTTGCTCGAGCAGGTGCCAGTAACGTCTCCATTCGTTGGGAATAAGGTCCATTATTGTTACTGTTTTGGGCATACCGAATACACCACGGGTAGCTTGCCAGGCTCTGCCGTAGCTCTGGGTTCATCCCAGGGGACCCAGTCTCTATGTCAGACCATTAACCAACCAGGGTCCATGGGGCAGAGCCCTGGGTATACAAATTAGATTTCAGAAAAGCTATAGGTAAGCTTTTATCACTATTCTCTAAACTATTATCCCCCATAAAAAGGTTATGGGGAGTAAAATGATATGCAGCTAATATTTTGGAGGTTAAAATTATGATAAATTATGTAAGAATTTCTAGTGACCCGGTGATCTAGTGATCTGGTGAATTCTATATAAAAGTAAATAAAGAGCCAGAGAGATAGCACAGGAAATAAAAGTGGGGAGGATCTCCACTGTTCTTGTGCCCTCACGTTTAACTGCACCAATTGGCTAAGGCTCCCTGGATCCTTGTGCCTTTACATTGAACTGCCCCATTGGCTGGTAACCACAGGGAGAAGCCTCCAGGCTCTGGGAGCTTGTTGCTGGGTGTGCATAGTCCTGACAGCTCCATATCAGGCCCCTACAGGCATCCTTCTTTTATTCTTGTTTGAGTGTAGACGTGGACTCTTGCAGTGGTCTCTCATCACATGATTGGTTGGGCTCTGACAGAGGATGTACTCACCCTCAAAAACACTGAAACACAATGATGGAAGCAACCATCTGGGAGAGTGGCCATAAATACCATCTCTGACTTTTCCACCAATTGCCTGGGAAGTGAGTTGAAAGTGCAGTCAAGGCATTTTCCTATAACAATTACTGAGAAGACATTTCTCCACTGCTAAGACTATGCTCCAAGGAATCAAGAAAGGAAGGCATCTGTTGCAAGACTCCTCTAAGAGCCTCTGCATCTGCTCTGGATTGCCTCCTGCAAATCACTTCATAGATAAGGGGGTAGTCTAAATGTGGCAGTTTATCTGACCATGTATTCTGTACTAGCTGGTATAAATATTCTCTCATGCTACCACAATCATCATGGGACTAGCTAGATCTTACCAGCATATTTGCCTGGCCACGTTGGATCTCTAAGTAATTAGACCAGAGAGAAATGCTTTTTGCCTCCAAGCAAGCAAGCATGGTTCCCTGATAACTCAAAGGCAACTAAAATACAAAACTACCATGAAGTAGACAAGACTTGTGAAGGCTTAGAGAAAAATTTAACTAGCTTTAGTATTAGTCTTTGGTACAGACACATGCCATCTCAGAAACCCCCATCTCTACCCTATAAAGGCTTTACCAGGCAGATCTTAGCTTAAGACATAAGCATATAAAAGGGCCTGGGTGAGGTGCTGGGAAAAATTACCTGAGGGAATTTGACCCTCCCTGCTTCCCATAATAGTGGGAGGGAGGTCTGAGTTGCAGGGTATAAAACTAGCCTGCTTCCTCTCTCTCTCTCTCTCTCTCTCTCTTTTTGGGCTCTCTCTTTGTGAGCTTGCATCCTTCTTGGGAGTCTTGTCTTTGTCTCCTCTTTGATCACTTGATCACTTGAATCCCGTTATCATCGATTTGCTCGAGCGGGCGCCAGTAACATTTCCATTGGACACTATCATGTGCCAATGTAACCCAATAGCATCTGGTTGATTCAGGAATATGAAGAGCCTCAAACTGTTCCTTTAGGGTCTTGACAAGGAACTCTGACCATCTTGTAGGTGGGCGGCCATGTGATCTTTTGACATCCCGTGGGATCCAGTCGGTAATGGCTCTAGTCCAGCGGTTGTCTCCAAATCGCATTACATGTCCAGCCCATCTGATTTTAGATGCCTTGGCAAACAAGACAGTGTCCCTGATTCTGGAATAGCGACGGAGGTCAGAACTCCGGATTCCTTCTCTCACTTGAGTGAGGCGTGATATTCCAAGCATAGCTCTTTTGATTCCTCTCTGGGAGACCCAAATAGCATTCTCATCCTGCTTTCGTAGGGCCCAGGTCTCTGAGGCATATGTTAATGCAGGGAGAACGGTGGAGTCAAAGAGATGTGCTCAGAGCCGGAGGTTCTATGTCCTTTTAGCTATTTCTTTGATGCCTTTGAAGGCATTCCATGCTGCTCTCTTCCTCCTGCGTGGCTTAGGTTTTAGGTCGTTCATCATGTTGATTTCTCAACCTAGGTACACATAACTGCTGCATTAAGAGATGTTTGTTCCATTGAGAGTGAATGGGGCCTCTGGAACTAGTTCATTCTTCATAAGCATTGTTTTCTTTATATTTATCTGTAGATCTATCTTTCCATATTCTCGGTCAAAGTCAGCAAGCATTTGTGCCGCTTGGCTAATATTTGGTGTTATTAGAACAACGTCATCAGCAAAGCAGAGGTGGTGTAGTTGCCGACCATCTATCTCCACTCCCATTCCTTCCCATTCTAATTGTCGTATGATGTTCTCGAGGATGGCGCTGAAGAGTTTTGGTGAAATGTTATCACCCTGTCGAACCCCTCTTTTCACATTAATGATCACTTCTTTGTAGAATGGTGAGATCCTGGTGGTGAATCCGTAATACAGCTCACAAAGGATCTTGATGTATTGGGTTTGAACACCCTGTTTGGCTAGGGCTTCGATGACTGCTTCAGTCTCCACAGAATCAAAGGCTTTCTGTAAATCAATAAATATGAGACAGAGAGGCATCTTGTACTCCCTACAAACCTCGATGAGCTTGGTTACAGTGTGGATATGGTCGATTGTGCTGAATCCTTTCCAGAAGCCTGCTTGCTCGCATGGTTGTCCTTCATCTAGTGTTCTGCTAATCCTGTTCAGGATGACTCGTGTAAACAGCTTGTAGATGACAGACAACAGGCAGATGGGGCGATAGTTGCCGATGTCTTGAATGTCTCCCTTCTTGAACAGTAGAACTGTCCTGCTGGTTTTCCATTGGGAGGGCACCTTGCATTCAGACAGGTAGCTTGTGAAGAGCCGAGCTAGTGTATTGATGAGTACCGATGGCAGATTCTTCAGGTGTTCGGGTCTGACTTTGTCTGGGCCTGGTGCTGTTCCCTTCTTTACCGAAGAGATGGCATATCGGATTTCAGAAGGGAGAACGTTAGAAATGACATATCCATCCTGTGGAATTTGGTATGTGGGCAGGTGGATGTGGCTATCAAAGATATTTGAGTAGAAGTCCTGGATAATCTTCTCCATTGCCTTTCTGGAAGATGTGATAGATCCATCAGGGTGTCGGAGGGCAGTCATCTTGGTTTTATAGTTGGCAAAAGGACAGGCGGGTAGTGTGAATGCTTTTCCTGGCTTCTGCTGCATCTTCCAGTATTTCTTTTTTTTTAAATTTTTTTTTATTTTTTACAATTACAAAGATATACAATCAAAAAAGTTCATATTTGGGTTTTGGTCATACAGTGTTGCAGGACCCATCCCGCCACCAGTGCCCATCTCCCACCACCAACGTCCCCGGTTCCCCCCCCCCCCCCCAGCCCTCCTCCATGGCAGATTCTTTATTTCTTTTTTTTTTTTTTTTTTATTATACCACCGTGAAACATACAATTTCAAAGGTGTTCATAATTGGTTCTTGGTAATACAGTATTCCAGCACCCATCCCTCCACCAGTGCCCCATTTCCACCACCAATGTACCCCTCCCCTCTTGCCCCCAGGCTGCCTTAATAGCAGATACCCCAGTTTCCTCTCTTTCTCTCTCTATCTCTCTCTCTGTCTCTGCATCTCTCTCCCTCTTATTTTAAACATTGTGGCTAGCCCTGCAGATATTTAGAGTTTATCACTTAAGTCTCTTTGTGTATATTCAGTGGTGAGTTTTAATCTGCCATTACCATTTCCCATATTTAGTAAAACACTGGTATCTATTTATATCCTATTAATGAATGCAGTCATTCTATATCTGTCCTTTTCCTTCTGACTAATTTCACTCAGTATGATAGACTCCCTGTCCACCCATTTGCAGGTAAATTTCATAATTTCATCTTTTCTGACAGCTGCATTGTATTCCATAGTGTAGATGAACCACAGTTTCTTTAGCCAGTCCTCTGTTCTCGGGCATTTAGGTTGTTTCCAGATTCTAGCTATAGTGAATAGCGCAGAGATGAATAAAGAAGTACAGATAGTGTTTCTGCTATGTGTTTTTCGGTCTCTAGGGTATATTCCCAGGAGTGCTATTGCTGGATCAAATGGGAGCTCAATATCTAGCTTTCGGAGGAATGACCATATTGTTTTCCAAAAGGGCTGGACCAGTCGGCACTCCCACCAGCAGTGGATGAGAGTCCCTTTTTCCCCACATCCACGCCAGCACCGGTTGTTCTTGCTGTTTTGGATGTGTGCCAGTCTCTGTGGGGTGAGATATCTTCCAGTATTTCTGCTCTTCTGTTTTTGAGGTCTTCTTTTATCGGCTTTTCTGCACCATTTAGCAAGCTTGGACATTAGCATTTGGTCTCCTGAGGCTCGCGCCTTGCCACGTTGGCAAATGAGCTCAAGAGTTTCTGAAGACAGGCGTTCTTTTGTGTCTTTCTCTTTCTCGGCATTCTTCGCACAATCATGGAGGTGCTGAACCAGTCGGTTGTATTCTTCATCGATGTCGACAATGATGGTATCTTCCCATGTTGCTGCAGTGGTGCCAAAGAGTTCCCAGTTGGTGGTCGTTCTCTGGGAGTTTTCTTCTTAAACTTTTCAGCCTTTTCTCCCCGTTGCGGGAAGTAGAATTTTGCATGAAGGAGACGGTGGTCCGATCCTGTTTGGAATTTGGGGACGACAGCTACATCGGTCAGACAAAACCGTCGATTGAAGATGATGTGGTCAATTTCATTGTGGAACTGTCCGCCAGGAGATTCCCATGTCCAACGTTTCGCTTCAGCTTTCTGGAACTGTGAGTTCCCATGAATGGTCTTGGTGGACATGATGAACTCAGAGAGTCTCTCACCCTGTTCGTTCCATTCTAGTCCATGGGTCCCGATGTGGAGTTCTTCAGCCGATCTTCTTGGTCCTATCTTGACATTAAAATCACCGACTATGATCTTGTAGGAGGTGTGATCTTTTTTTATAGAACTTCTCCAATTCCATGTAGAACTTCTCAATTTCATCTTTTTTGTATGTGGATGTTGGTGCATAGACAATGAAGATAGTAATTGCTGGCAGTGGGCCACATCTCTTCAAGTGTAATCATCCTATTCAGTTTGTTAGGCATTCAAATGAATCAATGTTTACGGCCATGTTCGTGTCTCCTCTTTACAGGGCCTTAACACGTGGTGGCAACCATTTTGGCCTACACGTGGCTGGGGTTCTATCCAGGAATCCTAAGCACAGGGTTTTTCCTATTGTTGATTTGCATGCCTGAACCTGTGATAAGTAAAGCCTTTTAAAACTGCATTGGATTCCTGAGTCGTCATCCATTCCCCACTGGCTTCGGAGGTAGAAGGGAACTCTCTTCCAGGCACTGTTGGGGGACCCCAGCAGCTTCCCGACAGGCGTCCTTGATGAACCCTGTGGTCTAACTGGTCAGCTCTTATCTTGATTTATAACAGACTAGCTTTCTTCAAAAGTGTCTGGCTTTGTTGACATGCCAAAGCTGGGAGAATTTTCTTCTTGGAAAATGTTTAGGTTCTTTTCAAAACCAGACGAATCTATTCATACTACTGAATGAAGAGACTTCACATATATAGCCACCAGAAGTGATCGCCCCCGAAAACCATGGTGGGCATCCCTACCTCCACTTTTCCTGCTCAGTAATGCCCACTGAGGAAACTCAGAGCACCCGTGCTCTGCCACGCCCAGAGTGAGCACAGTGGTCCCTGTTTCTCTCCTAGAATTGGGATCTTTTTACTTACTGTGTCATCAGTCCTGTGCCAAGTGTGTCATTCTGCATCAGTGGTTTCTGGTGATGTTTCTTTCCTAGTGCTGGCTTCACTAGGTCCTGAAGGTCAATGTCAAACAGATGAATAATGGCAGTATAACTACTGGAGGCGGTAGCCCTTGAGTGCCTTGTGCCCACCCTGCTTTGTACGGACTGTTTCAGCACCTGGAACAGCTCCCTCCTCACCTTGGGGTCCAGCTCAGGTGTGAGGGAGAGGCTGACTCTGCCCTCTGGCTTCAGTGTGACCTCCCTTCGCAGACCTTGTCTTCTCTCTGCCCTTCTAGAGTTGAACCTGAAACTGCTCAGAGCATCCATTTGATGTCCTGCCCTTTCCTCCTTCTCAGAAAACCCCCATTCACTGACACACCCTGGTACTGATCAAATACACCACTCAAGCATCATGACCCGACCACACCAAGCCTGCAGAAGGCAGTCCTGGATCCAATACAGGCACACTGTGAGGACCGCTAGTAGAAAAGGAAGATTGGAGTCATGCCAGCTAATATTGGCCAAGCTTTATCCTATACATCATCATTTCCTCACTGCATCTGACACCAGTGGACTTGAAGCAGGGTTCCAAGAACACACCACATGAGATTACCGTGCAGATGTTCATCATCACTGTCATCCTTCCCATGCTCAACATTTACTGGGTCCCTGCTATTAAGACTAAGTGCTAAGCACTATGCATGCTGTATTTCACTGCAGTGATGCTTTTGCTGAGTCAGCATTGTTATCTCCAGCATTTCTAGCAGGAAACAGGGTCTGGGGCACACTGATGAGCCCCCTCCACAGCCCTCAGTTCTCCATGGAGCAGATGTTGAGTGTGGGAATGAGGCCTCTGCTCTCAGTCAGGAGGAAATGTCCTCACCTTTGCTCCTAGCTCGGAGGCGATGCCCCCCCACCTCTGCATCCAGCTAGAAGGGAATGCCCCCCACCTCTGTTCCCAGATAGGGAGGTATGCCTCCACCTCCTGCAGAACCATTATCACCAGCAATTACTGGTGTGCTTTTCCCTTCAGTCTTTGCCCTACCTTCCCCCTTTTCCCATGTCCACAGATACTTGATTCAACTGGGATTTTTCTCCCTTGAATTCTGCTACTCCCTCCTTTATTAAGATCAATTTATTAAAAAAAAAAAGACTAGTAAACAACTGGCTGCACTTTCTTCAAACCTGCTTTCTTTCTCCCCAACTTGCTAATAAAATGACTCAGAAACCACAGATGACTGTGACTGTGCAATGACCAAGTCCTCCATCAGTTCCGTTGGTCCCTTCTTTATGTTCATGTTGGTCTTCCGGTCACTGCCCCTTTACCCTCCAAGCCTTCAAAGTTCACAGTAATTATTTCCTTTCCTTTCCACTTAGCTTTGTGTTTCTTCCCACATCCCACTGCCAATACTGCTGCCTCAATTTTCCTTCCTGAAGATGCCTTTCACTGGCTGCAACTCCTGCCCACTTCTGAGCCTTAGTAGTTCAATGATGTTTCACTGTTCTTCTACAATTGCATCTAGCTCCTGTAGAAATCCCAACAGTGGTGAGATTGCTTTTCTGCTCATGACTTCTTACCTGTTTTCTTTGTTTATTTATTTAATTTGGTTTTTGGTGCCATGCTTGTCAGTTCTCAGGGCTTATTCCTGGCTCTGTACTCAGGGAACACTCCTGGCAGTGCTCAGGGTACCAGAAAGGTGCTAAGGATCAAACCCAGGTCAGCTCTGTGCAGTACAAATGTCCTATCTGCTCTGGCCCCTCTCGTTCCCTTCTTCACAAAACTCCCAGTGCTTCCCTTGAATTTATCAGCCATGCTTCCTTGCTCTCCCCATCCTACACCTCCAGCTTGAGGGGGCCAAAGACCAATTCCTGACTGAGGGGTTATTGGGGCAAAGACCCCCATGTAGTCCAGTCAATGGTATATAATTTGGAATTGTTCACTCTAACTAGACTCAGATAAACAAAGGAGGCTGCTTAAACTTTAGAAAATGTTGAAATATGGGATCGGAGCGATAGCACAGTGGGTAGGGCATTTGCCTTACATGTGGCTGACCCAGGTTCGATCTCCAGCATCTCATATGGTGAGTAATTCCTGAGTGCTGAGCCAGGAGTAACCCCTGAGTATCACTGGCTATGACCCAAAAAGCAAAGGAAAGAAAGAAAGGAAGAAAGGAAGAAAGGAAGAAAGGAAGAAAGAAAGAAAGAAAGAAAGAAAGAAAGAAAGAAAGAAAGAAAGAAAGAAAGAAAGAAAGAAAGAAAGAAAGAAAGAAAGAAAGAAAGAAAGAAAGAAAGAAAGAAAGAAAGAAAGAAAGAAAGAAAGAAAGAAAGAAAGAAAGAAAGAAAGAGAAAATGTTGAAATATATGGAGTGATGAACCATACCATCCAGACATCTCTGTTCTCACAGAATATATTTAAGGATACACCTTATAACTTGAAAGAGTGAGTGGGGTCAAATTGAACCCTGTTTTTGCAAATTTTGGTGCCCTGAATATTTTAAAGCTGCAAGAACTTTTTTGCATAGTAAGCAGCATGAATTTATTATGGTGGAGTGTGTGTAATGGACACAGAAGCTCTGCATTGTCCACTGACTGCCCAGCTCACTTTGCCTCAGCCCATGGTCTGAGTTCCTGTTGAGCTAAGAGCTCGGAGCAAAGAGGCCTTCACTTGTCGCACCTTGTCTTGCAGGGTTTGGATTCATGAGCTTGTTCATTCTACGGCTGAGGCTAGATTATAAGAGGCTTTTATAATCTATATAATCTATATTATATTTAAGAGGCTCTTTGATTTCAGTCCATGAGTGTTGTATTTTTCTATATCCTCACAAGTCACATTGTAGCAATCCAAACACTTTTCAATAAATAACGGCATTCAATGGTGAAAATTTTCAGTTTTATGTCATTTTACTTAACCATACTTTCTTTCACATTTGAAAGACTGTTGGGTTCACTGCCCAGGGCAGAACAGCAGAACAAATGGGGCACTTGAGTTATTAATCTGGACAACTACATTATTTCTTCTGCATGTGTGAGTTGTAAACTTCTACTTATTTATTCAGAACCTATCCATTTGGACCTAGCTATATATATCATAGCAATTAAAATTAAGCACATATAGAGAATGATAAAATAATGCTTAAATTTACCTTATACAACCTTTAAAATAAGTCTTTGGTAATGGATTTTATATAAGTCTTCATGTCTATATGGAATATAAAATCTAAAAACACTAATTCATTAATAAGACCAAGACATCTCTTGTTCAATTTTTATTATGGATTTCCTGCAACCCAGCCATCATTTACAAGAATTTGGAAGCACACGTCAGCCATTATTTACAAGGATCATAAGAGTTGTGAATACCCCTTCGTAATAAAACCCAGAGATAACAGAGACATCCTGGTGTGGTGGAAACAGGAATTTGAGGAAGCAGAATAGGACCTGCAGGTGCTCTGGACCGCCTCCTAAAAAACTCCCAAAGGCTCGTCTGAGTCACACACCCCACGGTGACCGTTGGGTCTCTACTGCACCTCCTCTCTGCCACAAGCTGTGCTCAGTGGAACTATGGGGGACAAGTTGAAGCAACCTGTGAAAACCTTAGGATAAAGCTCAGTGCACTGTGCTCACATCTAGTCATTCTGAATTCTTCCAGAATCAGGGGAGCAAACCGGATAGATGTGATCATGTTTACTGACAGAAGAAAAAACCCCAGAAGCCCAGACGGAGCCTGGCAGCTCCTCACGTCAACCCCGACAACCTGACCCACTTCCTTCAAAGATTGTTTTCCTCAGGCAGAGTTTTGAGGTTACTCTGGGCATGGAGAAGCCTCTTAGGGCAAGTGGCCACTAAAGCCCCAGGGGCAAGTTACAGAGCCTTGACTCTCAGATTGTATCTCTAATTTGGCCGGGTGGAAACTTCAAGTGAAAATTCCATTTTCAGCTAAAAGTGCCATAAGTCCCAAAGTTCTGCATATTCAAAATTTCAGCAGCTTCACAATGTTTAATATTTGAACTCAACAACAACTTTTATTTGGTCTTTTTTTTTCACTTTGAAAAAATACAAACTCTCACTAAAAGAGAACACATCGGGGCCAGAGAGGTGGTGCAGTGGGTAGGCATTTGCCTTGAAAATACCTGATCTGGGTTTGGTCTAGCACCGCATATGGATCCTTCAGCCCTTTGAGGTGTGATCTCTGAAGATAGTTCTAGGAGCCAACTCTGAGCACAGTGGGGGTGTGACCCAAAAAGCTCATCAAAAGGGGGAACTCATGGAAAAACCAGAGACTGAAGAATACAGACCAATAAGACCCCCTCCACCAGCTCTTCTCTCTCCCACTTTCTCCTCCTCCTGCACCTCTGCTCTAGAGGCTGTACAGACGCTTTCATTGATTCTAGGAACCAAACGTGGAAGGAGTTACTCCAAGCAAAACCATCTGCTCCCGCAGTCAGATTCCCCGAGGCAAGTGCTTGCAGCAAATAAGGCAGCAGAGCGCCTCCGGGCAGCCCGCCTGACCCACGTGCCAGTGCATTGCTTCCTTTAAACCCCTGCTGGATGGTAAGGATTTTCATCACGGCGCTCACAAACATCACTTCGGATTTATTTCACTCTTACAGCGGGTTTCCTTCCTGTCTCAAAGACAAGGGCCTGCTCGCTCCTGAAAGCTCTGCCATCTGGTGTGGACTCGTCTGAGCAACCCCCTTCCTCTACACAGTGACTCGATAAGACTCACTTCGCAGGGACTTGGAAAATCTATTTGACCGAGAGTAGAAACATCTCCATATTGTGGAAAAGATCATGAAATGGCCTTGGGTTCATGACACTCTGTGTGTTCATCCTTCATGACAACTCAACAGCCATGGAGTTCTGAGGCCCCGGAGAGGCTCGGGCAAATGTTGTTTCCCAAGACAGACATTCTGTGTGTGTCCTCAGACAAAGCTCCTATGAGCCTGCAGACACACACCCAAGTAGCTCAGAGGTCAAGGAGTGACAAGGAGAAACATGGGAAGCTACACACATAGAGTGTACTGTGTTCCTGCCTTTCACCCTGGCTCTATCATGAAGAACAAAATAGCTCCTTGCACTTTAGAACTAGAGCAGTTCTGGGGAAAGACGCTGCCAACTGGGCTGTTTCCGAATATTACTGACTGATGAGACACGAGCCCTTCAATGGCGACAGTCTCTTTTTATGAAACATCCTGGGCCACGCTCCCTGCGCAGCCCCGCGCGCCCATGTCTGCCACTGCCTGATAAGCCGGGCTGGGAGATCGGCCTTATTAGCATGTGTCTGTGTATGTCTACCTCTGAGGCACCCAGGAGAGATCGCTATCTCTTAATTGAATTTTGTGCCAGCAACTGTGTCTTTGTGTGCCTGCCATTATAATTTCAAGGATTTTGACTTCATTTTCTATTTACAAATAACCGATAAAATTGTAGAATGGCTTGCATTCCCTATTGCATGTGTGGGTAAATACATATGTGTGTGTGCCCGTATACATCTACGTTCCTGGGAGTCTATTTTACAAGTCACCTAATGTTACAATAAATCACAGAAAAGAGCCAACCTCAGTGTTTCTTCATAGAAACAAACAGAGCCAATTCTGTTCTTGCACAGGGTGGGGGAATTTACAAAATAGAAGTGAGCATTTTCATTTTTTTGCACAATAATCAAAACTGACATAGCAGGCAGAATCATCAGTGCACGCTCGAAATCTTCTCATGTGTAAGTCTGTCTTTTCAGACAACTGAGCTCTGTCTAGTGCTATGGGTATCAGAATGTCACTGTAAGAATCATGCTCCAACCAAAAATAAACTCCAATAGAGAAGGTGCTGAAACCCGGGCTAAGTGACCATTGCGAAGGCAAGGACTGCTGCCCTCCTGCTACCAAGCTGACCTCCATATCTTCCTCTTTGATCTCGTTTTTAACTTTATGTGACTTTCTTGGAGACAGGGAGCATTCTTGGTGGCCCGCAGCTGAGTACCATGTCTGCTGCTATCTGGTAACTAGTAATCAATAACTAAGCAAACTGACCCAGAGAATGTGTCCAGATATAACAGCCCAAGAACTTGACCATATCATACCAGAGGCATTTCACAGTTCTTGGTAGAAGACTGGTTTTGATTTTCAAGGGACAAATGGTGAATTTGGCCATTAGGACCTTTCCCTCAGTGGGTTCTGGGCACTCCTGGTCCCATTCTGAGCGAAACATCCTCCTTTTGAAATCCCAAGAAATGTGGCCAGGCATCATGTACTGCCATGCCAAAGGCATCAAGAATTTAAAGTTTTCATTGGATTTTTGGTCATTCTGAATAATTGGATTCAACTTATATTATGAATCTCTACTACACATTGAAATGTGATTAACTAAAAAATGATAAGTCAAAAGAAAGCAGTTGTCCAAGGGATCTAGTTGGCTTTGGCTATAGACGCTCACTTTAGAAAGAGTGTTGCATCCATCTAGGGAAGCTGAGTCCTGGGACGAGGTCTGATCTTTCACCCCTCTAAGTCCTGGGCCACATGATGGTCTCTGAGACATCTGACAGTGACCAATCAAGCCTTCCCTTAATGTGCATTACTTGGCACAGAATTACTCACTTAGTGCCTAGCCCACAACAAGAAAACAACTTATAGTTATAGTCTATTACTGCATGATGGTAAAATAGATAACCTATTTTTTAACTCAGTTCAAGTGAGACTCTCCTTTGCTATCCCCTGACCTGGAACCACTATAAAAACAAAATTAAAAAGGCTAATGAGCAAGCTTCTAAGAGTATTTGGGGAGATGCCATGAGAATGGTAAGGAGCAGAGAGTGGACAAGTTTACAAAGAGTAAGCACCATAAACAGAAAGGAATGGTGTTGAAAGAAAAGAAATGTCACAATGCACCATGTTGACAAGATGGCCAAGAATTTATAAAGAGGTGGCATGTAGGATTTACCTTAAATAGAATTCAGGAATTCAAATTTTGCCGAGCACTCTGAGGCAGGCAATCAAGTGGAAGGACCAACATGAGAGGTAGTGAGGAAACATCCCCGATGTGCAGACCTTTAACTGTGATGGGGAGATGGTAGAGGTGGGAGCCCTACATAGAGAGTTCGTGGTATCAGGCCTTCACTGAGGAGGAGTGCAGAGGGCACTATCTGTGAGCCGTGGGGAAGCCCCTGAATGCTGAGTTAAAAGAGGGTCAGGGTGCAGGGAGCAAACACACTTTCAGAAGAGCTGTCTGCCATGATGGGAGCAGGGGCGGCACACAGAAGACAGATTCACTAGCAGGGACTGTTCAAGTAGACACTGTAGCCACAAGTCATGGTGTAGCAAAGAAGTATGAAATGGGCAGGAGCCTACAACAATAAACTTTAAAGCTACCCAAGTCCATAGCTTGGCTGTGGGCGCTTGCTGGGGTTCCCATATGCTTCCCTTTCACATTAAGAGCCAACATGCCACCAACTGCAACTAGACACATTAAGGACTTAACTGATTTTCTAAAATAATCAAAACCCAAATGAAAAATTCATTTTCGCTTTCTTCCTTTTGGGGCTCAACTTCCTTCCCAATAAGTTGTCTGAACTGCATCTCGCCCATCCAGTCCCAGCACTGGCTCTTCCCCCACCACCTCGCTGCATCCTCAAGCATCTTTCTCCTAATGCTTATTCAACGCAGGTCCGCAAAAAGCATCTACACAAATAAGATAGGAAGATGAGTCACGCCCATCGCCATGATGGGTGGTGCTGGAGAAACTGAAATATACTATTCAAAAGCATCACACAGTTAGAGCAGCACTACACATCTTCAGTAGAATGGAGAATGCACTAACAGGGCATCAATCACTAACAGGTTAGTCTACCTAAGCAGCCAGAGGGGGGAGAAAGCCTGTTGTGGGATATGTGTGTGTGCGCATGTGCATGTGTGTGTGTGCGTGTCTGTGTGTGTGTGTGTTTAGGAATGTAGCTTGATGGGGTAAATTTTTAACTCCTCTTTTCCCAAGTAGAGATGGGGCCAGTGATTCCATTTTGCTCTGTGGTGTTTTCCATCCATTCTCTCGCCACTCACTTCACCTTTCTGATTAGCCAGGAATATTACTGAGTCCCAGAGCCCAGTGCCCCTCCTTCCCCAAACACGTATGTACAGGATGGTATGTGTCTGCCATCCCTCATGGTCTCCTTATGCCCCTTTCTCTCATAGATATTTTCTGGAGTTGACTTAGAATTCGGTGTTTCCCACTTTTACCAAATCCCTGTAGTTTTCTTTCTTTTTTTTTTACTTTTTAAAATAATTAAAGCTTATCCAAAAGACCTTGAGCTAGAGAACATTATTGCAATCTATTCCTCTCCTTGTTCTGTTGACAGGAGACTGAGACTCTGAGAGCTTGTGTGTTGCCACGTTTATAGGGCTAGTCACCAGGAGACAAGTACAGTTCCCTGACCCTGGGCCCAGCCTTTGGCACACAAGACTTTCATTGCTGCAGAGCAGATCGAACACCATTTATCTCCCCCTTGTCAGGCTCCATCTGATTCTGAGTCAGTGGTCTGATGTCCCAAACTGATGTCACTCCACAGCTGGGCTAAGCATGCCAGTAAAATCAGAACAAACGCATTTCTGTCAACAGAGTGACGAAACCTACCAAGTGACCTAAGTAGGGATTGGCCAAGCAGCATTGGTCTTGCTCTACCACAGCTTTTGGTGGCTGTTTGGAGCAGCAGTAAGCCATTCAAACAGTCTCTGCCTAAAATGTCCTCAGACACACGCTACACAGCCCACAAAACCAGCAATGACCTCTTCAGAGACCAAAGGTCTACTGTCCCTCAGGAAATGGAAACATTCTCAAACATGCAAAGCAAGGACTGATTATCTAAACTTCTATCTCATTACAGTTCTTCAGGTCCAGTGAGATCAAACAATATTTATTTGAAATATGAGCATTAGATTTTTTCATCTTCAAGAGTTAATGTGGTTTGATTTAGATTTTAATATTTATGTGTCCTTCATTGAAAAATACAATCATACACTCAGTATTAAAGTTTCATCTCAGTTTAATGATTGACTAGAAGTTTTCATGAAAATAAATATTCCAAGTATTTCCTAAATATTTACATAATGTGCTATTTAAATGCAAGGAATTCTAACATATAAAAACAATTGTAAATAACACATGTGTGAAAATTTGAAACAAAAATGTCCACCATTACTTGTAATGCGATGCATAATTTAGCCAATGAATATTTCTAAGTTTTTATGCAATAAAAAACCATATACTATATTGATAAGCAAAATGCTTTAAAGCAGTTAGAAATCAGTAACACGAAGGAGTTAAAAATGTAACATCACAGTGTTGAAAGCTATTAAATGCCAATTATATTTTTTCCTTGAATTATGTAGCTTTTAACACCCAGAGGAATATATTTTATAATCTCAATATCAATTGTATCACAACAAAGACTATGGAAATTAATTTCACACATTTTTAGTAAAATTTGACAAGTCACATACTGCATACAAAGTTTTTGCTCAGCAACATTCAAAATTGCATTTCAATTCTCAGATGCTGTGAATTTTCTTAAGCAACCAATCAAAGCTTGCACTCTCCAAATATTTGTTGAGATTAGCTTGGCAGAGCCGGCACTGCTGCAGCCTGAGACCATGAGCTCATCCTTCATCATTCCGACTTTTCTCCTCTTGTTTCCTAGCTTTTCCTTCTAGAAGTAAAAATGAGAGAAAAGATCAAAAAAGCGAAGATAGAAGGTGTGGAAGTTTTCTTCTCTCGATAGTTTGGATTCACCGTGGAGAGATCAGCAGACTCTGTCTATTATCTGCTTCAGTCCTCTTCATTGGCCTGGAATAGCACTTTGCAGGCAGCAGGAGCCAGAGGCATTTAGCTCTGAGCCACTGATTATGCAGAGGCCAAGCAGTACACAGGGAGTATTGGGGCTGACGAGACTACTGAGAGAATGACTTTCCTCCTCCTATTCTTCCTCCGTTTCCTCCTCCTTTTTCTACCCTTTCCTTCCTCCCTCCTCCTCCTCCTCCTCTTCCTCTTCCTCCTCCTCCTCTTCCTCTTCCTCCTCCTCCTTCTCCTTCTCCTCCTCTCCCTCACCAGTTGGATCATCCAAAGTAACCACCATCAAAAAGTAACTGCTACACTGTGCCATCTGCTTGAACTACCATAAACAAACAACCTTTGAAAAACCCTCAAAACAATTAAAATTATAACTGATTTTGAAGTCTTCCATCACTGCTCCATATTCATCTTCTTTGCATTTTGAAATGAGGTTCAAGAGAGGTCTGAAAAGTGTTGATGACTGGGAAGATACAGACCAGCCGCCAGCAGCCATGTCGGTGTCCTGAAGTGTCTGGGCACGGTGCCTCTCTTGCCAGGTGAGCTGCAAGAAGGTGTGGGACTGGAGCCATAGTACAGTGGAGAGGGCTTTTGGCCTTGCATGCAGCACACCCAGGTTCAATCCCAGGCATTCCATATGGTTCCCAAAGCGCCACCAGGAGTAATTCCTGAGTGCAGGGCCAGGAGTAACCCCTGAGCATCTCTGGGTGTGACCTCAAAAGAGCCAAATTTCACAAAAAATTGAAGTGCAAGAAGGTGAACTGAAAAAATCAATCCAGCCATTGTACACACGTGCCTTAAGTTCTGCTTGATAAGGATTTGAGTGTGTTTCTACTTGAAACATGTCAGAATTCCAGTATGTGGACTTGTAAAATTTTATTTACCTTTTTAATTATATAATGTTATTATATTTGGTTTCTTGGGTTTGGGGCCACACAGAGGTGCTCAGGAGCTGTTTCTGGCACTGTGCTCAGAGTAGTACCATGTGTTGCCCAGGAACCCACTGGGGCTGGCCCCAAACAAGACAAGCAACTTAACCCCTGTACTATCTGCCCATCCAGTAACTCAAAATGTTTAAACTACAGATATAGTCTATGTATATAGTCTATATTAGTATATAGACTATATATATAGTCTATACATATAGACTATATAGTCTATGTATAAGACTATATATAGTCTATATAGAATATATATGTAGTCTCTATATATAGTCTATGTATAAACTACAGATATAGTCTATGCATACACATAAATCTGCATTCATACGCACACTTCTATATATACATGTGAATTGTACATATGTATATTAGATGTGAGTTAGTTATGAAGACTTCAAAAACCACATTAGTTTGTGCGGTTTTGTTTGTTTTTATTTGGGGGCCACACCTAAATATGCTTAGGGATTGCTCCTTTGGTGCTCAGAGGACCCTATGGGGATGCCAGGATCTGAACCTGTGTCAGTTGCATGCAATAAAATCACCCCACCCACTGTACTATCTCTCTGGCCCATAAGTAGAAATTTTTATTATAAAAATTTTACTCATTCTATGAATCAGCCCCTATTACATGTACACACATATATATATATATATATATATATATATATGTGTGTGTATATATATATATATATATATGATATGGGGCAGAGCTCCTACTGGATCTCCCTGTGCCCAGCCACTTATGAGGCGCCAGGGAGGGATGCCAGGTTATAGCCCTGGCCTGCCACCCCAGCCTGCCACCCCAGCAGAGCCTCACAACAAGCCAGATGACCCCCACTCCATGAGGGTCTCCATTTTCCACACCTGGACTTCCCCCTCATCAGAACTCCACCAGCAGACCAGCCTATCACAGCCTGGCTCGCACGGCCGCCAGGCCGCATGGTTCATCAATAAATGCTGGATTTTGAGATGACTACAAGAGTATGCTACCCGCACGGCAGAGCCTGGCAAGCTACCCGTGTCGTATTTGATATGCCAGATACCAGTACCAATTATAGACCTCATTCCCATGACCTGATGGAATGGTTTGAGGCTCTTTATGTTCTTGGAGCAAGCAGGTGCCCTTGGGCTCTACTTGCATGAGACAGGTCATATGGAGATGTTACTGGTGCCCACTCGAACAAATCGATGATGAATAGGAAGACAGTGATACATTAGATGTGAATGTGTGCAGTATTGCATGTGCATATCTCAGTGAATCTGAGCAGGAGGGGCCTATGTATGTGGTACAGCCCCTGCCTCCACTGCCCCCGTCACTCAATCCCAGGGAATAATGTCATTCCCTCCTCTGTGCAAGCTGTAACTCCCCTTCCCAGCAGAGTCCTCAGCATGCACTTCCCTGGAGGCTGGCCTCTCTCAGTAGGGAATTCACCGAGACAGATGGAGACAGGCCCTTTCACTAACGCCTCGCTGTTCAGTTAGGTCACTTTACGTCACAATGTTCTATCATTTCCCAATGAAGTTATTAAAGAAACATGGAAAGGAGCAGCAAAGACTAACTATGAAAGTTGCCAAGGATGCGGCACATCTGGGCAATTCTTCTAAAGCAAAGATAGAGAAACAAACAAAAAAGAAGGCTGCAAGGGACACTAGTTCCAGCTCCACAATGTTTACCCAGTAAACTCGGGGACAAGAAGCTGCAAGCTTCCAGCAGCTCCTCTCTGTGTGGCTGGGATGTCATTTGTTATAGCTGAGCATGTCCATTTTGTTCCAGACCTTAACCCCCAGGGAAAGTTTCACTTTCTTTTCATTGGAATTCTTCCCCAATAGATGTTTTTCCATTTTTTTACAAACTAATTTTATATTGCTCATAGTGTTGGCAGTAAAATATTAACTTTATGTCAACATATCCACAGATCAACTCCCAGATGTTGCTATTAGCAATGACACCAAAATCGTTAAGATATTTCCATCATATAAATTAATTATCAGAATTGTATCGGCATGAATGCATAATGATGTTATTCATGCAAATAATTAAAATATTCCTCCTGAAAATGAATAATAATGATGGAATAAAATGTCATTACTGTGGCTTCTTGGTGTGGTTTGAGCTGCTCAAGGCTCCCAGACAACTCCAAAGAAGGGGAACTCGAGACAACACATGTTAATGTCCTGAACACCAAAATGGAGCCTTTCAGCAATGCACAGAAGCATGGAGTTGACCAGGAGCCCTGACAGTCCAATTACCGTGGCATTATTGTGGAAAAGAAGATAGCTTATTTTATTGTTGCCAATCTCAAGTCTCAGAGGACCCTGCACATAAAGAGGTTGCAGTGACTAAAACACTGTGGTGGTTATAGAACACAGCAAAAGGAAAATAATTAACCTGCATTTTCCTAGGTTATCTCTTACCACCCAGCAGAAACATAATTACACCCCATCAGCGAACACACAGCAAGTTTGGTTATGGAGTCCACAGACATCTCCCCCTCCCTAGTAAGAGAGAAGCTTGGTAATGATGGGATTTAGGTTCCTCTGGGAAAAGATCGTCAACCTTGTTGAATTAACAGGGCAAACAATGCGGGCAGTGGGGCATGTCCATTGCTTCAACGTGGCTCCTTAACAAATGACATGCAAAGCAGTGATGAGCTGGCCTGTGACGGCAGCTGGGCAGGAAGCTACGAGACCGTCGGCAGCGTTGGTGCCTCTTGGCATGGCCCAATTCACTCAATGAATCTTTTGTCTGGAGAAGAATTAGAATCTCATCCAAATTCTCTTATAATTGGGGCCTCTGATTGGGGGACACCAGGAAAAATTCAAGAGCATGAATTTCAATGAAGCCATATGAAAGTGAGGCCATCCCTTTTTGAAAGAAACTGACATGGCATTAGCAGCAGAAAGACTTGCCATGGGGATGAAGAAAGGGCAGGCAGCAGAGCTCCTTAAAATGGCTTTAGGGAAATAGTCAATGTTTGAGAGTGTTGCTTAATAGGGCACCAAATTTTGATCACAACCACCAGGAGTCGGGACGTGCTGCCCTTCATTGTGGACACGCAGATCAAATGCATCCTTCAGGCTAAGCTGGATTTTAGGTCTGCATCTTGTAGCCTCTTAACACTCATATGCGACGTGTTCTACGATTGTGCTATTTCTTTTTTGTTTTTTTTTGCAAAGCCATCTTTGTACATAGTATATATGAAAAACTACAATTTATAGATAGCATGTTTTATAAAAACAAATATTATTGAATAATCACAACACTGTGTATTTCAGAGGAATGATCCACCTGGGGACTGTCATTCATCGAAATCACAAATGACTTAGAACTGGCCTTTGGAAGGAAGTCATAGGCAACCTGATAAGGACCAATCTGTGGATTCTCAAAAGCTTCCTGAACCACATGACTATTACTCATGCCCGAATTGTAAGTGCATAATTAAAATATGGGGTCTGTTCAGACAGAGAAATCTAGTCCTAGGCCGAGAGAAAGTGGAAAGAATCAACACAATAAAATTCTGAAGTTCTCAGAGAAATTAGTGCATGAAGTCTGATGGCACACTCTAGCTTAGAAATGAGTGTTTCCCTTAAGAGTTACCCTGGCCAAAAAGTGCTATGTTTCCAAAAAAGGTATTTTTTCTGAAAAAATATTAGATCTTACTCACTACTTAAAATAATAATTGCTCTCTTTTTTAAAAAATATTTTAAAAAGATAGTTTTAACACAATTTAAAAAGCAAAATGTGGGCGGAGAGATAGCACAGTGGGTAGGGTGTTTGCCTTGCACACAGCCAACCTGGGTTCGATCCCTGGCATCCCATATGGTCCCCTGAGCATTGCCAGGAGTAATTCATGAGCAAGGGGCCAGGAGTAACCCCCTGAGCATCACCAAGTGTGACCCCAAAAAAATAAAATAAAAATCAAATGTATAAAAACACAATATTTATCCAGAGTAACAGTACAACGGGAGAGCACTTGCCTGGCACATGGTCAAGCTGGATTAATTCTGGCTCCTCATGAGTCCGCCTCACACTACCAGGAATGATCCCTAATCACAGAGCGAGGAACAAGCCCTGAGCACCTCTGGCTCTGCACTAAACACAGACACAAATAGAAAGAAGTTTATTTCTGTCGTTTTTCGGTTTTCATTTTAGCAAGAAGCAAACGGCAATGGCAGAAGGAAACCCCAAACCTAGTAGACATCATCCATCCGGGGGACCATTCCAGGCCTGGGCTTCTCCTTTCGAGATGTGGCCTGAGCGTCCTGTGCCCCGCCTTATGCCATGTAGAGCTTCAGCATCAGTGTCAGAGAGCAGAGCCATGGTCGCTGGGCCACGCCCCGGCTCCCACCTACAAAGATGGACTGGAGGGCCCCAAACTGGTGAAGGAGGGTGGGGAGGATGGACACAGACGCCAAGAGCACGAACACCCATAGGTTCAGCAGTTGTCCATGCTAACGCCGCTGAAACTGGCATATACCACCAGGAACTCACACTTGCCTGTGCCTCAAAGAACAGCTGCAGCCCATGAAACTGGCTAAGCAAGAGCAAATGCTTAAGGAGATCCAAGAAGGAGACCGTGAGGATGGACCCAGCGCCCCAGAGCACTGTCAGGCTGAAAGGGCCCTAAAGGACGTGGGAGAATATGGGGCGCTCCTGTACCCTGGGGCCAGATAGGCAGAGCAGTCCAGCCTCAGTGGAGGCAGTGAAGCAGGGCTCAGTACTCTGCAGCAGACAGAGTAGGTAGCCCAAGGACCCAGTGGAAAATTGTGGGCAGTCTTTCCACTGCCCTACGAGGATTGAGACTAGGAGGACAGGCTGGAGTTCCTAAAGCTCCGAAGACCAAACCCACTTATCCTGATGCCTGCGGGAGGTTGCTGGCTTGCCCCACTAATTAGGTGGGCCACAGCAGAGCAGAAATTGGCAAACAGAGCCTCTCTCTCTGCCCTAGAGTGGTATGGAGCAGGCGCGAGAGCTGATAAGTTAGGGTTTCTATGGCAAAAAATGATACAGGTCAGTTAATTAATCCTTAGCGATTTGCCTGAAGACAAAAGAAGAGGTATCAGTCTGGGAACAGGCTCCCGCTGATTGGCAGGTTGTCTCAGAGAGACGGTCCTGAGAGAAACCAGTGCTCAGGCATCCCAGCAGCCAACCCAGCGCTCAATCACATGGCCCCACATGGGGGACTCACAGCTTCTTCCTCGGTGACCTCTAAACCACACAGCTTCCTCCTGCTCACTCCCAGCTTCTCTCATCCAGAGCAATGGCAGCCCAGAGTGGGGGTGAGTCCTATGGCACAAGCCCATTGGTAAAAATAATTCTGAAGAAATTACCCAGAAAATGACACTTATTCAAGTTCCCACCAACAGCAGTCTACAAAGCTACTGTCCTACTGACTTTAGAACTTGTCTTCTTCTGTGCACTTAAATCAATGGCTCAGGGATACATTTACTTGGGTCCAAATAAAGATGATGTATAGGTTAAGGACAAGAATTTCCCTCACACTGCCTCCCAGTTTGGGACCTAGTTTCTAGAGTTGAGCACAAGGAATTTTAACAAAAAGTCTCTGCCTATTGGGCAAAAACCCTTGGATTCGGGTCAACAGAAGTTCTACCATTGTGAGCAAGCTGCCTCAGTGGGCACAGCAGAACATGCTCTGCCTCCCGCTCAGCCCCCAGCTTGCTTACAGGTGAAACAAAGGAAGACATTGCTGATGACATCGTTCTAATAACACCAAACATTAGCCAAGCGGCACAAATGCTGGCTGACTTCGACCGAGAATGTGGAAAGATAGGTCTACAGCTGAATAAAAGAAAACTATCACGATCACGATCTCAATCACGATCTTCCCGTTGATCATCTATTTGCTAGAGCGGGCACCAGTGATATCTCCATATGTCCTGTCTCATGCCAGTAGAGCCAGGGGCATCGGCTTGCTACAGGAACATAAAGAGCCTCAAACCATTATATTAGGTCATGAGAATGACCTAATATAATTGTTACTGGAATTTGGCATATCATATACAACACGAGAAGCTTGCCAGGCTTGTCGAGCGGGAGGCAAACTCTTTTAAACACCTCCAAATAAAGCATTTATTGATGAACCCGCGGCCGCAAGCAGCTGCGCGAGCCGGGCTGTGATGGGCTGGTCTGCTGGGTGGAGTTCTGACGAGAGGGAAGTCCAGAAGTGGAAAATGGCAGCGCCCGTGGAGTGAGGAGCGGTGGTCTGGCTTGTTGTGAGGCTCTGCCGAGGTGGTGGGCCAGGGCTAGAACCCGCCATGCCTCCTGACTGCCTCATGAACGGCTTTGCACAGGGAGAGCAAGGAACAGCTCTGCCCCATGTGTGAGAGTCTCTGGACCAGCATACCTGGGCCGGATTGAGGAAAAAGCTGCGGCAGGGTGGGTGTCGGTGATCCGGGCTGTGATGGGCTTGTCTGCGGGGTGGAGTTCTGACGAGAGGGAAGTCCAGAAGTGGAAAATGGCGGCGCCCGTGGAGTGAGGAGCGGTGGTCTGGCTTGTTGTGAGGCTCTGCCGAGGTGGTGGGCCAGGGCTAGAACCTGCCATGCCTCCCCGACTGCCTCATGAACGGCTTTGCACAGGGAGAGCAAGGAACAGCTCTGCCCCATGTGTGAAAGTCTCTGGACCAGCATACCTGGGCCGGATTGAGGAAAAAATCTTCTTCTTCTCTCTCAAGAAAACTATGTTTATGAAAAAATGAACTAGTTCCAGAGGCCCGAAGCTGAGGTGGTGTAGTTGCTGACCATCTATCTTCACTCCCATTCCTTCCCATTCTAATTGTCGCATAATGTTCTCGAGGGTGGCGCTGAAGAGTTTTGGTGAAATGGTATCACCCCGTTGAAGCCCTCTTTTGACATCAATGATCACTTCTTTGTAGAATGGTGAGATCCTGGTGGTGAATCCATAATACAGCTCACGAAGGATCTTGATGTATTGGGTTTGAACACCCTGTTTGGCTAGGGCTTCGATTACTGCTTCAGTCTTCAAAGAATCAAAGGCTTTCTGTAAATCAATGAATGTGAGACAGAGCGGCATCTTGTACTCCCTACAAACCTCAATGAGCTTGGTTACTGTGTGGATATGGTCCATTGTGCTGAATCCTTTCCGGGAAGCCAGTTTGCTCACATGGTTGTTCTTCATCTAGTGTTCTGCTAATCCTGTTCAGGATGACTCGTGTAAACAGCTTGTAGATGGACAACAGGCAGATGGGGCGATAGTTGCCGATGTCGTGAATGTCTCCCTTCTTGAACAGTAGAACTGTCCTGCTGGTTTTCCATTGGGAGGGTACCTTGCATCGAACAGGTAGCGTGTGAAGAGCCGAGCTAGTGTATTGATGAGCAACCGATGGCAGATTCTTCAGGTGTTAGAATCTGACTTTGTCTGGGCCTGGTGCTGTTCCATTCTTTACCAATGAGATGGCATGTCGGATTTCAGAAGGGAGAACACTGGGAATGACATATCCATCCTGTGGAATTTGGTATGTGGGCAGGTGGATGTGGCTATCAAAGAGATTTGAGTAGAAGTCCTGGATAATCTTCTCCATTGCCTTTCTGGAAGATGTGATAGATCCATCAGGGCGTTGGAGGGCAGTCATCTTGGTCTTATAGTTGGCAAAGGACAGGGGGGCCGTGCGAATGCTTTTCCCGGCTTCTGCTGCATCTTCCAGTATTTCTGCTCTTCTGTCTTTGAGGTCTTCTTTTATCGCTTCTCTGCACCATTTAGCAAGCTTGGACATTAGCATTTGGTCTCCTGAGGCTCGCACCTTGCCACATTGGCGAATGAACTCGAGAGTTTCTGAAGACAGGTGTCCTTTTGTGTCTTTATCTCTCTTGGCATTCTTCGCACAGTCATGGAGGTGCTGAACCAGTCAGTTGTATTCTTCATCGATGTCGTCAATGGTGGTATCTTCCCATGTTGCTGCAATGGTGCCAAAGAGTTCCCAGTTGGCGGTCGTTCTGGGCGATCTCTTCTTAAACTTTGCAGCCTTTTCTCCCTGTTGTGGGAAGTAGAATTTTGCACGAAGGAGATGGTGGTCTGATCCTGTTTGGAATTTGGGGGATGACAGCAACATCGGTCAGACAAAACTGTTGATTGAAGATGATGTGGTCAATTTCATTGTGGAACTGTCCACCAGGAAAATAAACATCTCTGAATGCAGCAGTTATGTGTACCTAGGTTGAGACCTCAACATGATGAATGACCTAAATTTGAGCTGCACAGGAGGAAGAGAGCAGCATGGAATGCCTTCAAAGACATCGAAGAAATAGCTAAAACAACAAAGAACTTCTGCCTCCTGGCACATCTCTTCGACTCCACCATTCTCCCTGCATTAACATACGCCTCAGAGACCTGGGCCCTATGAAAGCAGGATGAGAATGCTATTTGGGTCTCCCAGAGAGGAATCGAAAGAGCTATGCTTGGAATATCAAGCCTCACTCAAGTGAGAGAAGGAATCTGGAGTTCTGACCTCCGTTGCTATTCCAGAATCAGGGATGCTGTCTCGTTTGCCAAGCCATCGAAAATCAGATGAGCTGGACATGTACTGCGATTTGGAGACAACCGCTGGACTAGAGCCATTACCGACTGGATCCCACGGGATGTCAAAAGATCACGTGACCACCCACCTACAAGATGGTCAGACTTCCTTTTCAAGACACTAAAGGAACGCTTTTTGGCTCTTCATATTCCTGAATCAACCGGATGCCATTGGGCTACACTGGCACGTGATAGGGTCCAATGAAAATGTTACTGGCACCCGCTCGAGCAAATCGATGAATAATGGGATTCAAGTGATCAAGTGATCAAGTGATCCAGAGGCCCCATTCACTCTCAATGGAACAGACATCTCTGAATGCAGCAGTTATGTATACCTAGGTCGAGAAGTCAACATGATGAAAGACCTAAAACCTGAGCTGAGCAGGAGGAAGAGAGTGGCATGGAATGCCTTCAAAGGCATCGAAGAAATAGCTAAAAGGACAAAGAACCTCCGGCTCTGGGCACATCACTTTGACTCCACCATTCTCCCTGCATTAACATAAGCCTCAGAGGCCTGGACCCTACGAAAGCAGGATGAGAATGCTATTCGGGTCTCTCAGAGAGGAATCAAAAGAGCTATGCTTGGAATATCATGCCTCACTCAAGTGAGAGAAGGAATCTGGAGTTCTTACCTCCATTGCTATTCCAGAATCAGGGATGCTGTCTCATTTGCCAAGGCATCAAAAATCAGATGGGCTGGACATGTAATGCGACTTGGAGATGACCACTGGACTAGAGCTGTTACCAACTGGATCCCATGGGATGTCAAAAGAATACGTGGGCCGCCCACCTACAAGATGGTCAGACTTCCTTGTCAAGACCTTGAAGGAACAGTTTGAGGCTCTTCATATTCCTGAATCAACCAGATGCCATTGGGCTACATTGGCACGTGATAGGGTCCAATGGAAATGTCACTGGCACCCGCTCGAGCAAAGTGATGAATAACGGGATTCAAGTGATCAAGTGATCAAGTGATCTGGCAATGCTCAGGGGTTACTCCTGGCTCTCCACTCTGGAATTACTCCTGGCATATTTGGTTGACAGTATGGGATGCCGTGGATTGCACCCAGGTCAGTCGTGTGCAAGGCAAATACCCTCCCTTCTGTGCTATGTCTCTGGCCCGAAAGTGGCCTCTCAAGTGCCCAGCCACATCATTCCTTGCCCTCACCGTGCCCCCAGCTACTGTCACCCTGTCTTTATAACTATTCCGTGGCCTGTCTCCTGGGCTGCAGTTTGGAGAGTGAGGTGCCCTGTGAGCAAGAGGCCAGAGAGAGAGATGGTGGCTGGCAGACTGGCCAGCCTGCCCCATCCAAAGTCTTTCAGCTTCTGCTGGGACACCTGCTCACCTCTGCATCATGGCCAGAGACTGCAGCTTGGAATCCATGCCCTCAGCTTCTCTCCTTTTGGCAGCAAACGTGGCTATCAGAAACTGTCAATTTGTTCTTGGTCAAGGATCTTACTGCTTCAAGAGAAAAAAAATATTTCACATAAGGATGTTTTAAAATGTAACGAGAGGCCAGGGTGTTCATAAGTTGGTGGGGCTTTTGTCTTGCACGTGGCAGACCTGGATTCTATCCCTGGCATCCCATACGGTTCCCTGAACACCACTATGAGTAATTCCTGAGTGCAGAGACAGGAGTAACCCCTGAGAATTGCTGAGTGTGCAGAAGGACAAAAAAATACAAAAGAAAACCCAAAAGATAAAAAACAAAAATAAAAGAAAAGGTAACGAATTAATTTTCGGAGTTCTGAGGCCCAAAGGCATAAAGGCAGCCTCTTTCTTCCACTTCTCTCTCTTTATGTGTGCACATCCTTGTGTATGGGCTAAAGTAAAGAATACTATTGGAGAAACTCTTCTCGACATGTTCACGCATATATACATGTGCAAGGATGGATGGTACAAACTTCCAATGGTACCCTATACTGTAGAATCATCGTAATCTCTGAACCCAAGTTAGCTAGGAGAGGCATCTTACTGGCACAATGGTTGCATTTCTGAGTCAGGGGGTGTGTACATCTGTGTTTGCATTTCCTATCCATGTACAAGTGCTTTGTTTTCCAAAGTGTGACTGTGTGCACATGTATGCATGTATTTTGTGTTGACTGTATGTTGTGTCTACATGTATAGATCTACTAGCCCGTGCGTATGAACATGAGTATAGGTGAGTGCTCATGTGGGTGGAGGGACTGGAAGAATTCTCAGAACAGTAAGCACACACAAGAATGCTGTGCCGAAGTAAGACTTGGTGAACTTGTTACTTCCAAGCCACACAGACTCTGACAGGAGCTTAATAAAAATTAATTCAGCGGCAAGGCCTGGGGTTCAGTGGGGTTATCACTCCAGTGATCCATGCAATGACTGCATGTACCTGTATTTGGTCGCTACCACAGAGGCCCTCCACAGAGGCTCCACATTTGCAGGATGAAGTCCCCACTTGCAGGACGAGGCCCACCCAGCTGGCCTCAGCTCCGCCACCCCAATTCCACTCTTCATTAGACCAAGCTTGGCTCATTAGCCATGTCGCACATCCCCAGTCATAGAGCTTTCTCATCAGTAATCTCACCTCGGAAAATACATGCTGTCTCCTCAGCTCTTTCTTCTAGTGCTCTTTTTTATTTTTTTTTTTTTATTGGCTACACTTGCTTGCGACAGGACTTATGGAGATGTTACTGGTGTCCGCTCAAGCAAATCGATGAACAATGGGAAGACAGTGATACAGTGATTATTGAATCATTGTGAGATAGACCATCACAAAGCTGTTCATGTTCGGGTTCCAGTCACACAGTCTTCCAACACCCATCCCTCCATCAGTGCACATTTCCCAGTACCCATGTCCCCATTTTCCTCCCACCCTCCAATCTTCCCTTCTACCTGCCTCTTTGCCAAGTTCTCCACTGCTCAAGTCCACCCTGCTCCAGGAAGACCCAGGTAACAGGCTTGTACATATGTATGTGTGTCAGTGAAGAGTAGATGGCAGCTCTTGGTGCTGTTAATGTCATGCTCTCTTTCCTCCATTTCTATCCGGAAAGTGTCTAACACCATCACCTCCCCCCCCTTATCCCTCATGCTTCTCCCTTTTCTGGAGCCTGGAAAGACTCCCTGTGACAGATTCCATTCTCTTCTGTCCGTATCTAGCTCCCTTGGAAGTTGTGAATTCTCCAGGAACATTTGTCCTGCTGGATGCACCCGGCAGGGGATCCCCACTCCGGGCCCAGGTGTGCCACGAGAGGTGTCTAGCAGACCACACTTCAGTGGAATGAGGGGAGTGGCAGGACATAAGTGACAAAATAAGTTTTTTTAGAAAGCAGATTTTACTCACTTTCCTTATAGAAAACCCCAATAGTAGATAAGACAAATTCCTGGGCAGAGGGAGAACACACCTGAGTATCCCGGAGAGCAGAGAGCTCTGTGCCGGGTGTTTCTGTGCTGTGCGTTTGTGTCAAAGCATTGCTGAGGAGAGTTCCTTGTACCAAGGGCAGATGACTCCATGAAATATTTTAGTCCCATTTTATAAGAGGAATGAGGTTCTCCAGAGACATCTTCTTTTGCCAAGCTGAGACACAGCAAATGATCCTTCTGCAAGAAACCAGCGATGCGGGAAATTCGTAGCATAAAACAAGCCTCCGCATTTAACCGGGCAACAGGATCAATGCGAAGTGAGAGAGACACTCTCGGGAGAGGTTCTGAGGTAGGAAGATGTGATGGCAGGAGCTTGGGGAAGTGGCCTCAGTCTACCCTGACCGCCGCCTGATGAATAACTCCTTCCAAGCACTGGGGAGGGCGCAATTGATTTAAGCCACAATATTGTTCGGCACAGACCCTGAGGGGCTAATTCACTGTGGATAAATCCCATTGCTGACTACATACACACTTGTCACTAACAAAAGACATATTCCGTGAGTTCATTTGGGAAAATATTAAGGTTTGAAATATTTTTATTAGGACTACAAAAGACGGAGCTACTTACTCAGCTCTGAATTCACAAGTCCTGGACGCAGGATTACTCTCCTCACACCAAGGCTGTCTCCCCGTCTCTCCAGGAATATCAGTCAGCTAAACTAGCAAGAGCAGAAAAAACAGACGAGAAACAAAAACCTGAATATTTGTGTTCAACAGAGTTAGATTTATGGATGAAATGCAAATTACTATATGTTATTTACACATCTGAGGAAAAACAAATCTTGCATGTAAATTTTTAGGGGGCATAGTATTTTTTAAATAAAAAGTGGTAAAAAATTATTAGAGTATTTGCAACTCTTATGCTCTAAAAAAAGGCATTCAAATGAATTTTTAAAAGAAATTTTGTCATAATTACAGAAACCAAAATATCCCCAAAATAAACAGCATAAGATATCCAACCATTTCCATGTAGCAATCCCTTTAGAATAATTAGTTGCATTTCCAAGTGACTTTAGGATCAATCCTCTCTCTATAAACACTTGGCTATTGATTAAATATCAAATGTGCAACATTCGCCCATTTAGCCTCACACCGTCCAACATTCCTGCTGGAAATCAAATAATGGAGCCTTAGTTATTCATCTTCTTTTGTCTCATCTCTTTCATAGACTACATTTTATAAAAAGGATAAAACAATTCAAGCAAATGAAGATCCCTCTGCCATCTTCTAGATCACCAGTTTACTTGGGAAAGTACTTCAAAGACCAAATGCTGTGCTGTACCAGGCAGGCCTGACTCACAGATAATGGTCTCTAACCACCACACTTCTCTATGCTGTCGGTGCTCAGAGCTTCCAAGGACGACTTTATTTCCCCGTGACAGTAGTGTTAAAGCGTTTATATTGACGTGCAAACTTGCTTCAGCCCCCACCACTGTCTTGGTCACCTCTGGTCCTGTCTTTCTCCCTCCCTTCTCCCTGCTCGACTTGTTAATAGTCTTATAGCACAATGCCAAGGGTTTGCCATTATTGGAGACTGTATCTCCTCTTGCTTTGTCTGTATTCCACAGATAAGAGAGAGTATCTGGTTTTGTTCATCCTCTCTGATTTATTTTACTTAATTTATTTCCCTCCAGTCCCTTCCATATTGCAGAGAACTGAGAGATTTCACTTTTGCTTACAGCGCCATGGTATTCCATTGTGCAGATACACCCAAATTCTTTTTCCTGTCATCCGTTGTTGGACATGTGGGTTGTTTTCATGGTTTGGCTATGGTAGTAAGTGTTGCAAAGAACAAAGGTATGTGTTTATGTTTTCAAAGTCAAGTTTTTTGTGTGTTTGGGGGAGAGGTGCCAAGAAGTGGAAACCCAGATTATATGGCAATTCTTGTTTGATGACTCTCCAAAATGTTCTCCGAAAATGTGAAAGAAGAAGGTTTCCTACCACCAGAAAATGAGGGGCGCCTTGTGACCACATTCACATCAATACTGGTTATTCCCCATAGCACCAAACAATCCTCATTTAGGACTCCCTGGAGGATAAGAAGGAATATAAGAACATACTGAATGTATAGACATAAGTGTATTCATATGTATGCATATTTAATAATATAGGATAATAACATATTATAAAATACACAATTTATATTTGCAAAATATCCACACACAACCAAGCATTGTTCAGACACTCTCACTTTTAGAAGCATATTAGAGGTTGCCATCCAACTCGCCCCAGAGGACCTGATCCAACTCAGCTTATTTCTATTCCTAGTGCACATTTGTTTCTGGCAGCATAGTTTCTTTATCCCATGAGTGGTTCCCAGGAGCTGCTCCTGAGCCACAGAGCGAAGTCTGCACTCCAGCCCTGGCCATTTTGACTGGTATAAATTTGACTCTAATGTACTCTATCAACTCCCGCTGCCCTCAGTGAGGGACCAGCCAAGACGGTTTGGGTCAAATGCTCAAGGCTGAGTCCATTCTGCTCCCTCCCTGCCGGGCCCCGGGCCTTCACACCAGTTCAGGTCTGTGGGTTAGCCAAAGCCCTGGAGCCCTCATGACTTGTCCTTTCTGGGGCCCAGAATCTTGTCCCTACCCACTGCCCACATCCACACCCCCTACACAGCTCTTCATGTTAACAATCTGGCCATCGTCTTCTTTAGTCTCCCATCCTTATGGGAGATATTTCTTAGATTTTATTACATTCACCGGAAACAGTCCTAATAACTGCAAGTACAATCCCAAGGCTACCAGAAGAAATTCTCTCCTACCAAGTGGACAGAAATTCTTCCATTTCCAGTTGAAAAGACCAAAAGTCCAAAACCGAGATGGTGTGATGGCAGGTCCTTCTGGTTCTGAGCTCCCAGCTTCCTTTCCCTGGAGGGAATCTTAGTTGTTCACAATTGAGTACTCCTTGCTTGCGGCTCTGTTGATTCTTTCATTTTCCTTTATTCACAGGATGTTCTCCATCTTCCTGTCATTTGTGTTTTGAGGCTAGAACCAGTGGTGCTCTGGGGACCACATGGGGTGCCAGGGATCAAACCCAGCTCGGAAACATGTAAGGAACTTCCCTCACTGCACTGTATCTCTGGTTGCTTTCATTTTACTTTTTTAAAAGATGTTCATGGGGAGGTTTAGACCATCACCATGAAGCTCGGGCGTTCCACTGGTCCTTTGTTCAGGGATCACTCCTGGGAACCTTGGAGACCCAATAGAGCTGGTCCCAGGCAGGGCAAACACCTTACCTACCTGCTGGACTGTCTCTCCAAATACCTCTCTCCCTTTAATCAACCCAGTGATTGAATTTGGAGAATATCCTAAACCCAGGGCAAACTTATCTCCAGATAAGTTAAATTACATCTTAAAGATGTAATTCAGCTTCCAAATAAGCTAACAATTGCAGGTATCTGTTTGGGGACTTGGAAGCCTGCATAATCTAAGCTATTATCGGTCCCCTCAAAATATGTATTATGCTAGTTTTTATTTCTTTTATTTTGTTTTGCTTTTTGGGCTACACCCAGTGATGCTCAAGGATTATTCCTGGCTCTGCACTAAGGAACTACTCCTGGCAGTGCTTGGGCAAACTATATGGGATGCCAGGAATTGAACCTGGGTCAGCTGCATGCAAGGCAAAACCCTACCACTCCAGTCTCTATCATATTATTAAACTTCTCTCAGTCTTGATTTTCTCACTTAATATACTCAAATTTTTCTCACTTTGAAGATTTCTTGCATATTGTTAGAAAAAGATCACTCTTACTATTTTAAGTAACTACAAAAATATTTGACTACCTACGTGCACCATATTTTATTGACCTGTTTCCTTATTGACACTCTGGGTCTGTGTTTAAGTACAAACTGTACAGGAATGAACATTCTCATAAATACAGCCTTAGAGCCTGCTATTTTCTTTCTGTGAAATCGGTTCCTACACACCACCATGACAAGGATATATATGAGCCGTTTAAATGTTAGCAGAAGTTTGCTTTCCAAGAAGGATGAAACAATTCACATTTCTACCAAAGATTTGTAAGAGTTCCATTTCCCCACAACCCAGACAGCTTTCCTTTGCATTTCACGTCTGATAGGTTTGAAACGAGAGCTGCAGCTTGGATTTCTGTTTTTCTGAGGGTGCAAGGGCTTGGGGATCTGATCTGTGTGTCCACGAACTTGCTGCTCTGGTGTCTGTTCAGATCCTTCATGCATTTTCTCTTAGTTTATTAGCATTAGCATCAGCTAGAAATTTGTTTTACGTGACTACAGATTTTCAGCCCTTGACCTCTCTTGTAACTGTCACCTGGCCCTCGAGGTCTTCCTGCATTGTTCACTTATCAGATGAGTAGGAACATGCATCTTTACTTTAAAAAAATATTTTCCTTCACGCTTTTCAGTGTGGGGATCGCTTCCAGGGCCTCACACGCGCCAGGCCTGAGCGCTACTGCTGGACACCACATCTCCACCTCAAGGATTCTACTTGAAGTGGTCAGATGGGTTTGTTGTTTTTTCTTGTGGCTTCTGTGGGACTGCCCTGCTGATAGGAAACCTGTCACTATTCACTTTGATACTTCTCAGCTCAAATGAAGCTTCTCTGGTAGAATACAGGCCTGGGGGTGGTTCCCAAGAACCCAGCACCACCACCTCTTGGAAATAAGTTTAAGATGTCATCAGCCCAAGGTTCTGAACTTTAATGTTGTAATTTCAGTGACCCAGACAGTGAGAGTGGAAGGGTAGAACATCAGGTACACTAGTCAATCTTAGGTTAATGTCATAGTTCATTGAATCTTACCTGTTCAAAAAGGAATCTAATCAGAACTAGATAATGAAGGCTGGTGAGACGGGAGAGCAGGGAGGGCACTTGCTTGCACAAGCCTGACCCAGCTTGTGAGGAGTGACCCCTGAGGAGTAAGCCTGACCACAACCCGGGTCATCAAAAACAGAACAAACAAGACAGCCAGGACTGACATCGCAGAGACTTCTATTTTCCAGCGGAAGCCAATTGCTTTGACCTTGACGAAACGGCTTTACAGAACGTGTTGATTCAGGTCATATGTTTTCTCCCATGAGGAGAGGTGTAGCCAATTGAGGTAAAAGACATCCTGGCAGTGAATCAATTCTGCTCTCCCCAAACAATGTCGGTGCCAGTAGATGTGACCTGGGTGCACATTCTTGGACTGGGGTTGTCAGTTTTCCACTTACAGTCTTTGCTCTTTGCATCTAACAGTGTTGGGTGTTTACCTCGGCTTTATTTTGTGATACCTTTTCCCTTGTTATCTGCTTTGCTATTTCAGCAGTTCCTGGATCGGGTGGACCCACCTGCAGCTGGCCTTGTCCCTGGGCTCTGAGAGAGCCTGTGCCCGCTGCAGGGTGCCCACGCTCTCCTCATAAGCCTCCCGCCCATGCTCCACAGAGCTGCATTCAGACCCTACACGAGGTCTTTCTCCACCCAGTGACATCACCAGAAGCGACTTCAAAACTGCATGGCTGACACACGCTCATTCTCCTGCCCTCACAGAACAGAGCCTGGCCCTGACAAACAGCACAAATATTGATCAGGGACTGCGCCTCCATTAATTGTGTTCTCGAAAGTAACTTCAGGGAGAACGATAAATTAGTATATTGAATCCATGCAATAAATTTCCCGGTTTATTGATTCCATGGAAACGGCTTCAGATTGGGTTTCGTTCCTTCCTACTCCCCTGCTCTAAGGAGGTGTCGAGGGAGACTAACAGAGAATGAGTGTGAGGGCTCCGCTGGGAATGCCTCTGCCTCTCCACAGACCCATTTTCAGAGGAGGAGAAGGCCTTGAGCAATCAACAAAGTCCCTTACTAGCTTTTGCAGCCAAACCAAAGCCTGGGCAGGTAGCCCCAGACAGTCATTTCTGCTCAGCCCTGACCCTGGCTGTGGGAGATAGCTGTCCCTTGGTTCTGGGTGGCCTGGAGCACAGTGGACCGTTGCACAACCTGGTACTTTCTGCCTGAGTCCTGAATGTAGGTAGCGGACATTGACCCATCTTCCCAGCTACAAGGATTCCTGCAGTCGGAGAGTGTCTGGGAGCTGACCAAGCAGCCAAGGGTCCACAGGCACCCCTGTGCTAGCGGCTGAGCTCACCGGGAGCCAGAGTGCAGACCAGAGAGAGGGGCCACAAGGAGGGAAGAGTCAGCCCCATCAGAACAGAGCCCAATTCTCTTCATTCATCAGCTGCTGCTTCCTTTTACGCTAACAACCCCCTGAAGGCAAAGATGTGCAGAGCAAAAACCCTGTCACCACAGAGAATTCCACCTTGCACAAACCCCCTCACCCTGGCTGCCTCCTGCACCCAGATCCCCAAAATCTGTCCTTCTCCCTAAAACTAACAACACAGGAAACAAGCAGTGCACAGTGGCCCACTAGGCTCTGGAGTGAGCTCTGAAGGGACACAGCCTAAGACCCCGATGTCTGAGGGTCCCGGGCCTCAGATGTACCCCTGCTGGCACATCTGGGTACATGCTGTCTCTCAGGCCATGCCCAGCTTCCTTCTTGGTGGGTAGACGCACTGGCCAGATTACAGTCTCAGAGAAGCCCAATCCCGTGAGCACTGCTGGAGCATTCCAGAAATGGACTCCTGTGTTAGACACATGGTCGGGGCAGGAGCCAAAGGGCAGTGGATATATAAGGTGCTTGTCTGTGTGAAGTCAACCTGAGTTCAATTCCCTGGCACTCTATAGGATCCTCCAAACCCACTAGGAGTGATTCCTGAGAGCATAACCAGGAGTAACCCCTAAGCATCACCGGGAATGGCCCCAAGCTGAAACCAACCAGGCCTGGTTTGCCCTGAGACATGAGAGTGGTCACGCCCTGGAGACAGGAGGCAGGAGGAGGAGTGTGAGCCTGGGATGGAGGCATACTGAGGTTCAGAAAACTTTCCATCTCACCCCATTTTAGATACAGAAACCACACACCAAGGGTTTAGTTAGGGCTTTTCACTGTGTAAGCACAGAGATATACTCCAGCTCTTTGACTATATTCCTGGCCCCTATTTTATTTTTACAGGCATCACTGTCACCATGCTTGTGCCTGGTGATATGGTGCTTGAGGCCCAATAAGGCAGCCTCAGTGAAGCTCAGGAAGTCATGTGACCAAATTAGGGCTTCAAATTCTCTAGGCATGTCCTCCACTATTGAAGAGATCTCAGTGGCCCCTCCCTTCTATATTTCTTCCTTCCTTCCTTCCTTCCTTCCTTCCTTCCTTCCTTCCTTCCTTCCTTCCTTCCTTCCTTCCTTCCTTCCTTCCTTCCTTCCTTCCTTCCTTCCTTTCTTTATTTTTGCTTTTTGGGTCACAGCCGGCGACACTCTGGGGTTACTCCTGGTTCTGCACTCAGGAATTACTCCCAGCGGTGCTCAGGAGACTATATGGGATGCCGGAGATCAAACCTGGGTCAGCGCTGGCCAGGCGCGTGCAAGGCAAATGCCCTACCCACTGGACTATTGCCCCATGTCTGTCTCCGGACAGACATGGGGCAGAGCTGCTACTGGCTCTTACTGCGCCCAGCCACTCATGAGGTGCCCGGGAGAGATGGCAGATTCTAGCCTTGGCCCGCCACCCCAGCAGAGCCTCACAAGCCAGACGCCCCCCCACTCCATGAGGACCTCCATTTTCCACATCCGACTTCCCCCTCATCAGAACTCCACCCAGCAGACCAGCCTATCAAAGCCCGGCTTGCGGCCGCTGCGGCGCATGGTTCATCAATAAATGCTGGATTTTGAGATGACTACAAGAGTATGCTACCCGCACAGCAGAGCCTGGCAAGCTACCCGTGTTGTATTTGATATGCCAGATACCAGTAACAATTATAAACCTCATTCCCATGACCTGATGGAATGGTTTGAGGCTCTTTATGTTCCTGGAGCAAGCAGGTGCCCTTGGGCTCTACTTGCATGAGACAGGTCATATGGAGATGTTACTGGTGCCCGCTCGAGCAAATCGACGATGAACGGGAAGACAGTGATACAGTGAAGCACAGAGAAAACTGGTTTGCTTCTGTACTTTTAATTGAAGATAGTATTTGCTGCTTTATAAGCAATGACTTAAAAGAAAGATAAAATTTCCTTAAAAGAAAATAAAAACCATCCATTACCTCGTTGCACAGAGCCTTGGGAATGTGTCACCCCTCCTGTCTTGAAGCCACTCTCTGCCTGCATAGTCATTGTTTGTCATGGAAGTGGATGCCTATTGCCACGTTCCTGTGTGACTGCCCTCAATATACCAGTCAGCATGGGTGTCATAGAAAGTCCTTGGAGAATATCACTAATGATCATCTGAGTTTTGGTTTTACGATTACTTACAGTCCATGCAGTGCTCTTTCATCCCTGTCCAGGTCAGGCTTCAGGTTACTTTTAACATAGATATCTGCTGGTCACTTTTTTTAAGCACTATTGTGGGCTTGTTCTGTGGTTTATTAAGGTTTTGGTCAGCGCTCAGGACATCCAGTTGTACATGATGGTGAGAGAGTTCGCAGAGCACTGAAGAACCAGTTCCCTGGGGTCTGGCTGATGTGTGGCCTGGGAGGGGACACAGGAGCCTGTCATTCATTTTATGACTTTCCAAAGCACTCACAAAGCAGCAAAGAGAAAAGAAACCAGAGCCTGATGTTTCCACTCTGGGCGATCTTCACACAGAGGCTCTTGAGCCTCTGCCCTGGGGGTTTCCACCCAAAACTTTGCTATGGGGTCCATAGATGCTCAAAGGGCTGAGTGCATAGTTTGCATGTGGGAGCCTGGGATCTGAGCACTGTATCCCCCTGACAATTAAGCCAGGAACAGCCCCTAAGTCTGATACCAGTGGAGGTAACCCCAAACAAGCAGAAAAAGATAAGTTGAAAAAGATACCTTGTACCCAACAAATATGGAGGCATTAAAGTCTTGAAAACCTGTCCTTCCTCAATAAAACTGGTTTTTAAAAGTAAGTTGCTTGCTATTATAAAGGACTCCATGCTATATCATGCAGCAGCTTTCACTATTCTACCATCAGTGCCTCCCCCACTTGGACAAATACAGAGTTGCTCAACCTGGAAACGTCTGTAGATGTTAGAACGGATGCACAGTAATCAAATAGGATGGTGACGACTGGCTGGGGCCCCCCTTTAGCACGCAACTATGATGGTCTTCTGTTCTGCATAAATGTGCCACCTTCTGTGTTGCCAGTCAGGTTGGTGGGACTGTGCCCAGGACTCAGGCCTCTCTCCTGTAAATCTCCCAAAGCCGTCCTGTCTTCCTGAATGGGCCTGAAGCAAGAAGGCCAAGAGGAATAAGAAAAGAGACAGAAATAAGAGAGAACAGCCTGAGATCAGGGGCCAACAGCCTTGGGGACTGAGAGCCCCCACTGTCCTCAGCTTGCTGATTTTATTGCTTAGACCCAGTAAACTTTAGAACAACAAACATTCTCAAGTTAGATCAGTCTTTTACATATCTAAAGGTATTGGTCAAATATAAACACAAACAGGTTTATATCAGCATAAACATAAATAGAATTCAGCTAAACTTAAACATAAGCAGATGAAAAGCTCTTTCTTCAGGGGAGATTTCTTTAGGAGATCCACTCAGGGGCGAGAATTGTCTCTGGGCCCCAGCATTCTGGATTCTGTTCCCCAAGATCTTCCCACACATGAAATTCACTGAATGCCTTTGAACTTTATACATTTTACAGAAATTTTTATAATAGTCATTGTGCATAAATAAAATATGGTAACCACTTGTATCACTGTCTTCCCATTGTTCATCAATTTGCTCACGTGGGCACCAGTAACATCTCCATTTGTCTCTGTCGCATGCTAGTATAGCCCAAGGGTCTCTGCTTGCTCCAGGAACATGAAGAGCCTCAAAATACTCGCTCAAGTCATGGGAATGAGGTCTGCTATTGTTACTGGTTTTGGCATATCGAATATGACACAGGTAACTTGCCAGGCTCTACCATGCGGGCACTCTCAGTTCTTGCATTTACTGGTGTACTGTGAGGCCACAAAGCAGCCATGTGCAACAGGGAGAGCAGGTAGCAGCTCTGTCCCATGTATCTGTGTCTCTAGTTCACAGTCGACAGCCGGGAGCAGTTCATGGGTGGGTCCACTGGGTCTCCCGAATGGGACAGAGATGGGGGAAAGGGACCCCAGTTCCATCTCCACGGTAGCCCAGTGACTTTAGCCACAATAGTTCTGAAAATTTAAGATATTCATTAAATTATTCACTTATAATACATTCGAATTATAGGTTGTTTTATTTTTTCCTTGACTTCTCAAACCTTACAATTCTGAGTTTCATCTATGTTACTGGCATGTAACAGTGATTTTCTTGTATTATAGGATGGCATCCTATTATGTAAATGGTCGTTTCCCTGGGATAGGTTAGGAAATGGAGTTGATCCAACAAAGCAGAATATGGGCACAGGTCTTTATTCTCAGTTGCGGTGCAGAGAGACCCAGTCCAGCTCCCTTCCCTCTCCAGTACTTTCATTCTCTTCCACAGCCAATAGTGACTTTATTTATGCTTTTCTGAGGACCTAGTACACAGCCAGAATAATTATTGATTTGTATCTCCCTTTTAAGAGTGACTTTGCTAAGACTTTGCACAAAATTGGGGTGTGGGAGATAGTATAGAAGTTAAGGTGCCCCCTTGCACATGGCTGATCCAGGCTCAATCCCAGCACAGCAAAGGATCCCCTGAGCACAAAGTCAGGACTCAATCATGAGTACAGAACCAGGAATAAGTCCTAAGCACGGAGCCAAAGTGATCCCTGAACATAGAGCCAGGAGTGAGCCCTGAGCACTGAGATAGGAGTAAGCCCTGAGCATGGAGTCAAGAGCAATCTCTGAGCACAGAGTCAGGGGAAGCCTGAGCATAGAGTCAGGAGTCAACCCTGGGCAAAGAGCCAGGAGTGATCCCTGAGCACAGAGCCAAGAATGAGCCTTGAGCATAGAGCGTGGAGTGTGATCCCTGAGCAAGAGTAGTCAGGAGTAAGACCTGAGCACAGACAGGTGTGACAGCCTCACAGAAGAACCTGCAGAAATATGCAATACAGTCATAAAAGTTGTTTTTTACCCTTCCCCAAGCATTTCCCTTGATCCTTAGATTAGTAACTGGATTATCTCAATGTTCTACTGGCTCACACCAACTTAACTGCTGGGCGCACCCGCTCATGAAAGACATTGTTGGTCATTCATCTTAGTGTGTTTATTCTGCCATCACATTCCTTCATCTTCACAGCAACCCTCTGCATTGGTGTGGATGGTTCTGCATATTTTAACAACGAGGAAGCTCAGTCACAGAGAGACTGGGAGTAATTTTCTGAGAGGAAACTGCTCACAAGGTTTGGAGGCCAAATTGGAACCTCGGTCCTTTTCGTTCCTGCAGCCCTGGTGTCACTGCCCCTTGCTGCAGACCGTGGTAGGAGATTAATTACCACACTTCACTCCCTCTCAGAGGAAAGGCGCTGTTTCCACTGCACTTTCTGGCCTCTTGTGGATTCTAATTACCAAATAAATGCAGCTTCATTTATGTTGTATTTCCAGAGTGAAATACAGAAGCATCCAAACCAAAGTTAATCACTGATTGATTTGAAAAGTTACCAGTTTTGTTTCTTAGAACATTCACACTGATGACTGCAGCTTTCTGTCCACAAATTAATAAAATCACTTTCATTTCATTTCTTAAGCTCTGTACCATGAATCGTCTGGGCCCAGGAAAGAGACCTCAGAGAGAGGGTGGCTGCTTCTGTGCAGTTGTGGAGCGCGCGGGTCTCCCCTCGCCAGAAGGGTTTCAGTGTGGTTTCTCGCCCAACTGCACAGCTAGTCTGGTCTGGTGAGGCTGCGTGATACAAAGGCAGATGATCCTGCACTGACCAGACTGTTCCACAGCTGTCTAGGATCACTAGATCACTGCAGCTGTTTAGGATCACTAGAATACTACAGCTATTCTAGGATCACTAGGTAACTGCCGCTGTCTAGGATCACCAGATTATTGCAGGTGTCTAGATCTCTAGATTACTGTAGCTGTCTAGGATCACTAGATTACTGTAGCTGTCTAGGATCACTAGATTACTGCAGCTGCCTGGGACCACTAGATTACTGCAGCTGTTCTAGGATACTGGGACCACTAAATTAGTGCAACTGTCCTAGGATCATTAGATCACTGCAGCTATCTAGCATCACTAGATTACTGAAGCTGTCTGGGATCACTAGATTACTGAAGCTGTCTGGGATCACTAGACTACTGCAGCTGTCTGGGATCACTAGATTACTGCTGCTGTCTGGGATATCTAGATTACTGCAGCTGCCTAGGATCACTAGATTACTGCTTGTTCCCAGAACCCCTTCCGCTGTGCAAATTGGCTTAAGGATGCCAGTGAAGGGCAAGATGGATGGAAGAGATTCACAGAGGGATGCGTGTGGCATCTCGGTACTGAGGGGCTGCGACCCGCGGTCAAACACAGCAGGTTCAGCCAACCTCTGCCACACAGTAGTCTCAGGGCTGGTCGTGTGTGGGCTGTTACCCAGGGTCAAACACTGCAGGCTCAGCTGACCTCTCTCCGCTACAGCAGTCTCAGGGCTGGCCGTGTGCGGGCTGTTACCCAGGGTCAAACACTGCGGGCTCAGCTGACCTCTCCCCACACAGCAGTCTCAGGGATGGCCATGTGCGGGCTGTTACCTGGGATCAAACACTGCGGGCTCAGCTGACCTCTCTCTGCACAGCAGTCTCAGGGCTGGCCGTGTGCGAGCTATTACCCAGGGTACCACACAGTAGTCTCAGCTGACCTCTCTGCACACAACAATCATAGCAGTGGCCATGTGCAGGGCGCGGCCTCTCCTGCAAAGCCGAGTGGCTGCCCCATGATTAATGTGTTGGTGTCTTATTAACTGCTCCGTTAGAGGAGCTGTCCAATTCACAGCCACCCTCACTGCAGAGACCTTTTTTGTAAAAACCTAGTTGAAACCATGCTGTTCTGACTGCGGGCTACTGCACCTTCTACCAAAACATCATAAAGAGCAAAGAATTACTGTTTCCAGTAATCCGGGCCATAAATCAACCTGCTCTGAGGACGGGAAATACATCTCCAGCTTCCAGCATTCATATTCAGAAGCTTCTCTCGAAGGGCATGTTCAGGAGAAGCAGGAGAGGGAGCTGTTCAGAAGCCTGTGGGGGCCACTAGTGTGTGTGTGTGTGTGTGTGTGTGTGTGCACGTGCCATGTGAGCACAAACCATGTAGTATGAATGTATGTGTGAGATGTATAGAGCAACTGTTAAGTGTGTGATATGCCTGTATGTGAGGTGTATATGTGTGGCGTGTAGAATATATATGTGGTGTGGAGTGTTGTGGTAGACTGTGTGTGGTATGTGTGTGTTGTATGGTGTGTGTGTCATGTTGGTGTGTGTGCTGTGGTCTTTGTTATGTGATGTATATGTAGCATGTGTGTGGTATGTGCACAGTGTGCACGTCGTGTGGTGTGTGAGGTATTATGTGGTTTGGTGTGTGGTGAGCATGTGGTGAAGTGCGTGTGCTGTGTGGTATGTGTAGTGGAGTGTGTATGTGTTAAATGTGGTATATATAGCAGCATGTGTGATGTATGTGGTACGTATAGTAGAGTGTGTGATTTGTGTGGTGTGTGTAGTATATTATGTATATGGTGTGTGATGTGTGTAGTAGAGTTGTATATGGGTGTGGTGTGTGGTAGACTGTGTGGTATGTGTGAAGTGTATATGTGGTATGTGTGGTGTGTGTGGTAGAGTGTGTGGTGTGTGGAGGGCAGTGTGTATGTGGTGTGAGTGGTGTGTGTGGCAGTATGTGGTGTGTGATGTGTGAGGGCCAAAGGGAAGGGGAGAAGGGACGCCAGGAGCAAGGCGAGCTCTTACCACTAAAGCAGCCCCAACTCTTGGGTCTTCTCTGGCCCTCGTCGCTGGAAGAGTTTGGGCTGGGCAGGCTTGTCGCCTCATCTGAGGGGCGGTCTCCCCACTGCTGTAACTGACACTGCCTTCCGAGCACCAGCCTTGGCGTCTCCCTGTGGGAGTGCTTCGGGGTGGGTGGTGCAGGGTACTAGCAAGTTTGGACATCCTTGGGGTGAAAAGAATGTGGAGGCTGTCAGCCTGCTGCGGAACTCTTTGGGGGTTTGTCCTGAGTCTCCTGACTCCGTCTGGGTGGGTAAAACCCTCCTGACCACTGTGGCTGCAGCTCAGTGTCAAGACTGCACAACCCCCTGCCCCAGCGGTCCGTGAAAGAACACACACACGCACACACTCATACACACATACACACATGCATAGACACACATACACAGTCATACACGTATGCACACGCACCACGCGTACACACACAGACACCTGACTGGAAACGAGGCTTTATTGAGAGCCGCAGGAAAGGCTTGACAAACCGAGTATGGACCTTGCTGAGGAGCTTGGGGTCAATTCTTGCACGCACAGGCCCCCCAAGTCCAGCCAGGAGGGGCCCCCAAAAGAGCCCAGAGTAGCCCCCCAGGAGCCACCACATGCGGCCAAAGCCAGAACCAGTCGCAGAGGCAGACACGGTTAGCGGCCTGGAGGGCAGGAGAGACCAAGGGCGATGTCAGGTTATTAAAGGGCGGCTAGATTAAAAGTGACATCAAAGAACCTGGATTTTTTTCTCTCTTGGCAACTTTAGAATCAAATTTGCTCCGTTGACAAAGCAATAGAGTTTCCTGCCAGCCCGGCGGCCGCCTGGAACCTGGGACTCAAGCTGTTTTCTTTCTGGTCTGGCACTGACACAGGGAATAAATATTCCACAGTCAGGACGCTGCCCCTACTCTGGACACTCCAGCCTCATTTTTTCAGGCCTCAGCCGCTCCTGCTCTTGCCCCCAATGCCTGGGCACTGCAGAGGAAGGAAACTCAGGACTTGCACCCCCAGACAAGAGACCGCCCCTATCCTATATCCCCAGACACACAGGGAAACATGCTAGCCTGGGGGGTGCGTGGGACTCGTCTGAGGAGAGCACAGGCAGAGGGGGAGGACAAGGAGGGCTGGGATGAGCCAGACATCAGTGTCCATCTGCCCATCTGTCCATCCATCCACAGAAGAGTCTGCAAACTGCAGGGAGCAGTGGTCATGCATGCGCCTCTGCTCCTCGTAGTCAGGAGATCCAACTGCTGCCCCCACAGGGAGCGTCCGCCCTCTGCACATCTCTACAGCCAAGGCGGGTGTTGGCTGTAGCACTCTTCGTCCCGCACCTCCACTGCTGCCCTGCATGTCCCCCGCACTAGGATTAGATGTGGGCGGGGTGAAGGGACCTGGCACCTATGAGAGGCCCAGAAACCTCTTCCAAAAGGGAGTGAGACTGGCCCCCTGGTCCACGCACCAAGCTTCCCGGCCCCGGGGATGAAGCCACAGTGCCCCGCTGGCCCCTGGCCCTCGCACCAAGCTTCCCGGCCTCTGGGGATGAGGCCACAGTGCTCTGCTGGCTCCTGGCCCACGCACCAAGCTTCCCGCCCCTGGGGATGAGGCCACAGTGCCCGCTGGCCCCTGGCCCACGCACCAAGTTTCCCGGCCTCTGGGGGATGAGGCCACAGTGCCCGCTGGCCCCTGGTCCACGCACCAAGCTTCCCGGCCTCTGGGGGATGAGGCCACAGTGCCCGCTGGCCCCTGGCCCACGCACCAAGCTTCCTGGCCTCCGGGGGGTGAGGCCATGCTGCCCCGCTGTCTCCCTCCCTGACTCTCGGCCCCAGAGTCTGCCCAGTAGCTGCACATTTCCACAGGTCAGGCCTGTGCTGGAGTGCTGAGGGGCACATCTGGGCAGGGCAGAGAGCAGCATGTTGGTGGGATGCAGCCTGTGGGAGCTTAGGGCTGGGGACCCTCCTCCATGGGTCAGGGAAGAGCAGGTCCCTGGTAGGTACAGAAACAGGAGCCAACTCTGCGCTCATTTCCCACCCAAGCAACATCCAGTCTCCAGAGCATGCGGAGGGATGGAACAAGGTCCCTGAACTCAGCAGAGGCCACTTCGGCCCAGGCCAAACTCCAGGTCACTGCCAGTCAGCCCGTGACGCTGGTAGCAGCCTGGGGTCTGGCTGCGGCCTGTAGCATCGCCCCAACTCCCGCTGCCTCCCGCAGACTCAGCTTGACCCGGGCGGATGTGGTCAGCTGCTCACGTGGCCTCTCACCACCACCCTTTGTCACACCCAGTAGACCAGCAGGTGCTCCACAGGTCAGACAACTGCCCCCAAACTGCCCAGCTGGATCCCTGAGTCCCACTGGACATCTGAAGCCCCACCTATGGGAGAGGGGAGGAGGTGGAGAGACAGAGGGGAAGTTGGGGCAATGCTACCGATCCTGTGGGCAGGGGGAGTATTGTGTGTATGTGTGTGTGAGTATGTATGTGTGTGCCAGTGTCTCTGTATGTGAGTGTGCTTGTGTGTCTGTTTGTGTGTTTGGGTGTGTCTGTGTGTGAGTGTCTGTGTCTGTGTCTTGTGTGTCTGTGTATCTGTCTCTGAGGGTGACTGTGCATATGTGTGTGAGTATGTCTGTGTGTGTCTGTCTGTGTGTCTGTGTATCTGTCTCTGACTATGTCTGTCTGTGTCTGTGTCTCTCTGTCTGTTTGTGTGTGCCTGTATGTGTGCTGTATGTGAGTGTGTATGTCTATGTGTCTGTGTATCTGTGTCTGTCTGTGTCTGTGTTTGTGTCTGTCTGTGTATCTGTCTCTGAATGTGTCTGTGTGTGTCTGTCTGTGTCTGTGTGCATGTCCCTGTCTGTCTATCTGTGTTTGTATATGTGTATACCTGTATGTGTGTCTGTGTGAGTGTGTATGCCTGTGTGTGTCTGTGTGTCTGTGTCATTGTGTGTGTGCCCTGCCTAATTCTGCACCTTGCATCTACAGACTGGAATAGCAGCTCATGAAAGAAGCCTCTCCCCACATGTCTGTGTAGCAGAACAGCTGAGGGCCACTAAGGAATGTGACAAGCAGACAATGTCCAAGCGCGATGGCGCTGGCAGAAGGACTGACGTCATTTCTCCCTGGCGTCAGCTGCACTCACCCACCTGCCTCCCCCACGGTGCAGACTTAGACCCATTCCAGTAGCCCTGGGGCACACGCTATCCCATGGACAGACCCCGTCCTCTGTTCAATTTTAACCTCTTCTTTGTGTCCTTCTTGCCTATCTGTTAGTCATATTATCTCCTAATCAGACACAGCAACTACAAAGCTAAACCTTCTGATGGCTTTGGATTTTGTATATGTAAGTGAAATGTTGCTTTTCTCTCTTTCCTTTACGTCCTCTGCATATTTTCATGTTAGAGAATGTCCTTTTGTATAGACACAGGAAGACAGTTCATGCTGTGCTTTTGCAACATGGGCGGTAACTGACTCTTCAATAGTTACTCCCAGGCATTCGTCATATCATCCTGCCTAGACAAGGCCCCCAGATGTGGGATGTTTTTGCAGAGAGGCTCCCCCAGAGGAAACCAGCTGCCCCCATCACCCCACACTGCAGACTTAGGAGACCCAGCTGCTGTCACCCCTGGAGGTGTAGACGAAGCCCTGGGGTGCAGGAGTGTGGGAGGGAACAGTTCAGCAGCATCCTGAGAGGTACCCTGGGCTCAGGTCTGAGAGCAACAGTAAGAGCGCATACAACAGTACCCCAAGCTTGTGGGTCCTCCTGGGAAGGTCCCAGCACACCAGGAGACAGGAATTATTTCCAATGGGTCAATGCTTCACTTTCCTAAAAATCAGTGATGCAAACAGTTCTTATATATGGTTTATTTACAAAAACCAAAACATTTTCAGACGAGGCATGTCCATACAAACTAAGGAGAAATCACTTTTATGAACTACGGCTAAACCCAGGTCCAAAGACTACACAACTAAACTATGTAACAAATAAACTCAAGATGAAATATTTTTCGAAAACACCAACACTGAGCACAAAGTCCCTCAGGAGAAGAGGAAGGAGAAGGAGGAGGAGGAGGAGGAAAATTATTTCAGTTTTATGTACTGTGAAAAATTAGAATAAAATTGAAATGAAATATTATTCACAACAACTCAGGACAAAAAAATGAGTGAAAAACATCCATGAATCTTTGCATAATTGTTCCATGAAAAACTCTCAGAGGCCACTTGCCTGGCATACAAGTGGCCTGATCCTGGTCTGATCCTTGGCACTGCCTATGGTCCCTCTGAGCCCCACCAGGAGTGACCCCTGAGCACAGAGCCAGGCAGAAGCCATGTGAGGCCCCAAAGCGGAACCAAACTCTTGTAAGCATTTGTATTCTTCTTTTTGCCCACCGGCCTTTGTCAAACAGAAAACTGAGCATGTGTACTTTAACATGTGGTGGAAAAACCCCAAGCCATCCTGTTCAAGTGCCCCAATCCAGTGTTCTCGAAGCACACCTGAGCGTCAGCAGGCAACCCTCATGTCTATCAAGAACCTACAAGATCATTTCTCCAGAAATACTAATATGAGAAACAGTCCATGACTGAAATAGATCAAAGTCTTTGCCTTTCTTATTTAAACTTTCCAAAGGGAATGAAATGCTGCTGGAAAACGCTTCCAACTGAGGGTGGCTCTGGTGGGCCACTGGAGCCCATCCGGGGTCAGTTTGCTCAAGTTCCAGCTTCCTGCCACCCCCCATCCCCCACTCCCCAACAGGACCTTTCCTGGAGTGGCCAGCAGGGGCTCTGCTTGCTAGTGCTGGGGTACTCTGCACTGGCCTGCTCAGGTCAAGGTTAAAAAGGACCCAAGCAACAACAAATCAGAAATGTCAGCTGCCCCTCAGGACTCGGTATTACAGAAGTCAGGGCGCTGTCCAAGAAGGAGGCCGGAGAGAAATCTGTGCCATCAATTTCACCTCTGGCTGGTACCAGGTTTCAAACACGGCTCAGGAGGGCAAGGGGCATGGGGGAGGGGGTGGGGGGGACAGGAACCACGGGTTACACTTATAAAATAATCACAAAATTATACGGCAACACTGGGGAAAACTAAACTTGAAAGGAGTTTCCGTACGTAGCAGACAATGCGAGAATGCCCATGTTCTATCCAAAGCAGTGTGGAAAAACAAGACTAGGAAAATTAGGTTGGATGTGAAGGGAAACAAATCACTCCTGCTGAGAGGCGGGCCAGCACACCCTGCTGAGCGCTGGGCTGGGAAGGGTAAGAGGGCAGCTGGAGGGCACTGGCCCCACGCAGCCCCCCAGGTTTCTGTCCTGGGCACCCCATATTGACCCCTGACCACAGCTGGGAGCGACCTCTGAGCTCAGAGAGAGGAGTAACCCCTGGGTGTGGTCCAAAATCAAACCAAATTTATTTTGCAAAGCGTCAGACCAGAGAGACGCTTGCTTTGCATGTGGCTTGGCTGGGTTAGAATCCTGGCACCTCATAGGGTTCCCTGAACACCACCAGGGGGTGACTCCTGAGCACAGAGCCAGGACCAGCCCTCTAGCACCACATAGAGCCAGTGTGACCCTGCACAGGGTTTGCTGTGTGTTGTGGTAAGTTCTTCCCCACTTCCCCATAGGGTCACACACAGACACACCCCAACGACGCACAGCAAAGTGCTGGAGTTTAAAGGGACACGGCTGTGTGGGCCAATGGCAGCAGGCGGCAACCCACTGGATTCGAGGTTCATAGTATCTTTGCTGCAGTGACCCTACATCCACGTTTCTGGAGCGACCCACAGCCACGAACTCTGCCCACAAGGATTCCCTTGAGAGGGGCTGTTAGGGATTAGAAAAGCACCAGATGGCCTCAGTGCCTTCCTGGCCCCAATGTGGAATGTGGCTCAGGATTCAGATCCCTCCCTCCTCCTCCTCGCCTCCAGAGCTGACTGGTCTGAGGATACTTTTTTTTTTTTTTTTTAACATCATTTAAACACAATGATCCACAAAGTTGAGTTATTTCAAGTACCCAATATTAATATTCCCACACCAGTCCCACAACCAAAGGGCCCTAACCATCACCAAAGACCCTCGCTTCCCACCCCCTATCCCAATGCCTGCTCCCTTAGCAGGCACTAATTATATTGCTTATTTCAACATACATCTTGGAATGGTATTGATAAAGTCATGACCTTTTTACTGAGTTGTTACATGCAATTAGAACATCTGTGTTATTGATTTCACTTATTGAACTTAGTAAAACCTAGTGGGCTTCTACTCAATTTTTTGACAAAGATGTTCATGTGAATTCTTACAAATATAAAATACTCAACCCCAAACCCACCACTATTGCAGCTACAAACAATAATTATTTCATATTTCCAGAACCATTGCTTGAGTCTGTCCTAAGCAGATCCTGGATAATTTATTTAATATTGCATCCTAGAGCTAATTTACTAAATACAATCAAGAAATATGTTCTTAAAAGAAAGTTTAAGAATTTTCAATCTCACTTTGGAGTCACTGAGCCATTAAGCCCTTTGTATAAGAAATCATTGATATGTTGTTACAGAATAGACATTGTGACTACATACATTTGTTATTGGGTGTCTTATACTTGCATATATTAAATGTGCCGTGATACTTGGTGTATCAGGACACCAGAGCTTGAGGTGTCACCCCAGGAATTCCAGAGATTGTAACTGAGTTATAGGTTCCTGAGAGATTTATACGTGAGTCTCTGGATCATGGTTGGTAGATGAGATTACTTTGGGGCCTGAGACAGCTCATGCGTGAGACCACCTGGCCTTCTGGAGAACAAGGGGATGGGGAGAGGGGGCCCGGAGAAATCAGTCTCAGAAATGTGCATACCCAAGTTTTTCAATGGCTTCACCCATGGGTGGGGCTCTTCCCAGCAGTGGAGTCCGGCCTTGAGCATGGTGGTGAATGTGGCATGTGGAAGGTTTTTCTGCTGCTGGAGCTCTGTTGGGAGAGGCTAGAACTTCACCCGTCCCCCTCCAAGGTTCCCTTGTGTCCAGCCTGGTGTGGGGAGGACTGGGAGCATCTCTGTCACTCATTGGTCTCTTTCAAGATTTATACATGAGGCTCATCCGAGGATTCTTGATCCCGCCCACTTCTCCTCTCTCCTCCAGAGCTGAGTGGTCTCAAGATTCTTGATTCCGCCCACTTCTCCTCTCCTCCAGAGTTGAGTGGTCTCAGGATTCTTGATCCCACCCACTTCTCCTCTCCTCCAGAGCTGAGTAGTCTCAGGATTCTTGATCCCACCCACCTCTCCTCTCCTCCAGAGCTGAGTGGTCTCAGAATACCTTTCTTAAAAAATATTTTATTATACCACCGTTAGATCTACAATTACAAGATGTTCATGTTTGAATTTTGGTTCGACGGTTTTCCAACACCCATAACTCCACCCCACCCATCTCCCATAACCAATGTCCCCACCTCCCTCCCCCTTCTCCCAGCCTGCCTCCATGACAGGTTCTATCTCCTTTCTCTCTCTCCTTCTCACTTCCCCTTCTTACATATTGTAGATTGTAATATATCCCAGAACATGATTGGTTCTACTAGTTTGATGTACCAGGTCCGGACCACAAAAATGGAGGCTATTATTGTGAGCGAGTCTCATCTGGCTGCTTCTGAGGCCCTACAGAGATAATGGGCCCACTTCCAAAACCTATCTTGCCTCCTGGGAGCCTCATGGTCAGCTGAGCTAGGGGAGAACCAGATGGTAGCTCTCCCCTGTGCTTCTGAGTCTCTGCATCATGGTTGAGAGCCCCGAGGCAGTTAGTGGGCAGGGCCACAAGGCCTCTGGGATGGGTCAGAGAGGGGAGGAGGTACCCAGCTCCATCTCCAGGAAGGCCCGGTGACTTCCACTTCCAAGAGCCGCCTACCTGGGCTCGAATTCGGCTGCTCTGAGCTGGTCTTAAGATCAGCATCTCTCTTGTATGGGTTCTGATGAGCTGTGGGGTATGGACCGTGGTAATGGCAGCTATTATGGTGAGAGAGTCTCATCCAGTTGCTTCCAAGGCCCTACAGAAGTGATGGACCCACTCCAAAAACCCATCTTGCCTCCCAGGAGCCTCATGGTCAACTGAGCTAGGGGAGAGCCGGATGGCAGCTCTCCCCCATGAGTCTGAGTCTCTTATCTTTCTCTCTATCTCTATTTCTGTCTCTGTATTTCTCTCTCTTCTCCCTACACCTTGTGACTTGACTTACAGTTTATGATGCAATTATCTGTGTGTATATTCAGTAGTGAGCTCTAGTGTGACATTATAGTTCCTCATTCCCCATCAACCTCCCCAGTTTGTTACAATTACAATGATCACTATGGTGTACAGATGTGAAAGATCCTGGGAAGGACCTGGTCCTAGCCTACTTTGTTATCTTAGCCTCTTGTGCAGCTGAGCACTGTCACAACTGTGCGTCTGGTCTGCCCTTTGTCTGGTTCATCTTGTTGCGGAGGCTGTGAGCCCTTAGCCACACCCACTGACATGGAGAGGGAGGAGCCCAAATCCCTGCTCCAATTCCAGGTAGCATGGCTTCCCCCACACACACACACATGACTGCTTTACACTAAGAGATACCTTGGTCTCGGCGGGGGACTAGTTAATTCCTCAGAGACTCCATGGGCTGCTCCACATGGACCGGGCAGCACAGCTGTGTGTCTGGTCTATCCCTTGTCCAGTTCATCTCTATTTTTACTGTTTTTGGCATATCAAATACACCATGGGTAGCTTGCCAGGCTCTGCTATAGCTCTGGGTTCATCCCAGGGGCCCAGTGTTTTCCTATGTCAGACCATCCACCATCCAGGGGCCCACAGGGCAGAGCCCTGGGAGTGTAGACAAGCCTATCTACTGTCTGTCACCTGCCAACACAGCTGGGCACCGCAGCCACACTTGCAACACCTCGAGGGGCAGGTGGCCCCGTCTTGATCCCGCCCACTTGTCCTCTCCTCCAGACTTGCAGGTCTGTCACCTTCTTCACGACTTCTCAGGGTCCTGTCCCAGAGTCAGAAACCCTGTCTGGACTGGGAGGACTGGGTGCTGAGTGGCAGCTAGCCGTGAAGACCCCCCAACTTACAGAGACAAGAATTGACTTAATCCAAGATATCTCCATAGTTTCTGCAGGGCGAAGGAAAGTGTAAATTCACTTCAAATCAGTGGCCATCAAATTTTTACAAGACTTTAGGGAGCTCCAAGCATTTACCTTTCCTCAAGTTTCACGTGATAAATTTCTGCCAAATAAAGATGAAATGTGAAGGTAAATGCATATGTGCTGTCTCCTTGGATGCTGTCTCTGCGGCATAAAAATAAAGGAAGAAGGAGAGAGGGAGGAGTGAAGGAAAGAGGGAATGAAAAGAGAAAGAGAAAAGGATGAAAAAGAGGAGAGGGAGGAGAACAAAGGGACCTGCCCCGTAAGCATGAGACCATGAGCTGGATCCTCAGTACTGCTCTGGGATTCAATTTCTGCCTGGTAAAAGGCCTTTAGGGTAGTAGAAATCCTAATGATTTTTTATTGAATGATAAGGCAAAGACAGACCAATTTTGTGAATTACCACAATATTATTTAGAGAGAAATATAAAGGTGACAGATCTCAAAAGATTTTGCATAATCAATGCGTTATACTCAACAACTTTAAGAAAACAGAGGGGGGGAGAGAAAAGATAAACTATACAAAAATACAAAATACAGTCTGTGACAGTCTAAGCACTGAGGAATTGTTGAGCATAATTAAATATCCAGAACACTTGCAAAGGAAACAAAAGGAACAAACCAGGGATGAAAAAACCCTTTAGACAGGCACTTAAAGAAGAGCATTGAAATGAAGTGATTCACTAAACATATTTGGAAAACATCATTGTCCAGTTAGCTATTCATTTTAAACTCAAATTTAAAGCAGCACTAATTGCTCAAATGCAAGGTGGTCTGAGGATCCCAGAATATCAGCTCACCTAAAGAAACTTCTAATTGCCCGCAGTAAAAAGCATGAAAAATATAAAGAAGCAGCAGAAATGTGGTTCCTGTGTGGCAGCCACTGAGAAAGGAGAGACACCCCCTGCACCCTGCAGCTCTGCACCCCTCGCACCACCATGGAGAGGATCAGGAAGTCCTCAGGAGAAGCAGGAGCAAGCGGAATGGCCTTGGCCCTTGCCAGAGGGCCTCAGCCCCACAGAAGCCTTCCCGCAGTCTTTCTCCATCTTTTCTAAGCTTGTCAGGAAGTGGCACCTCTTGGAAGCCCTGTCAGATGCTCCCTCTCAAAGAGGGGCCATCGCAGGATGGGTTTCCTGGGCAGTGACTGTCCTTCCTGCCCCCGTGTCTAGCATTTTCTGTAAATGCAGTGCGCTGGACAGCTCTGCAGGCAGAGAAGAAAGCATGCCTTCACAGGAGGTTGTTGGTACCTCCTGCGAGCACCCGACCTGACGATCCTGGTACACCACAGCAGGGTGAGGCGGCAGCAGGAAACACCTCTTCCTCCTTCCTGAGTGTGCAGGGGTTGTTGTCAGGAGTGGAGGGATCCTGGAAAATCCATCTCCACTGTTTACCATAGGAAACTCTGCAGGGTTTTACTTAAGCCTTTGACCAGAGAGGGTCTGGAGTGCCAAGTCACGGCAGGTTAATCACTAAGGCAGAGAAGTTGCATGAATTTGAAGATTAATTTCAGCACAGAGAACGGGAGAGCAGGGTCTGGCTCTGATCCCTACAACCCAGAGCTGTGGGAAGTTGTGAATGGGACACTAGGGAGGTACATGCATCTGTCTCATGCCTGCTGGGGAAGGATTCTGAGAGCAGGAGGCACAGATGACCCACTGGAGTGGAGGGACAGGGCACGGGGTCAGTGGCAGCCTAGGACATCTGATCTTGTGGAAACATCGGCACTGCAGAAATGTTAGATGAAATAAAACATTTCTGCAAGGTGGAGAGAGAACTCTGTTTCTCGGGGCTCGGAGTTCAGGGTTCTGGAGGAAGAAGTCCACCTTCTGCTTCATGAGCTGGTGTCCAAGAGACTAGAACACAGACAGCACTTGGGTGAGTGGGTCATTCTCCGCACAGCAGGCTCCACAAGGTCAGAGTCAGGAGACAAAGCACTGGCCTTTGGCAGGGCCCTGGCAATTCCTACAGCCTGGCTGAATTAAAGCCACATTTGACTTTGAGATTGGAGACAGTCAATATTGTCGGGAGCAGAAAATGCAAGTTGGGAGATACAGGCCTGCCACACATTGGTTGGTTGGTTGGTTGCTTGGTTGCTTGCTTGGTTGCTTGCTTACTTGCTTGCTTGCTTGCTTTGGGGGACACAACCAGTAGTGCTAAGGGCTGACTCCTGGCTCTGCACTCATGGATCACTCCTGGTGGTGCATGGGGGAACACATGGACTTCCGGGGATAGAAATCAGGTCAGTCACATGCAAGATAGTGCCCTTTCCATGAATTCTCTCTCAGTCCCAAGGTTTGTTATTCTTAAATTCTGTTAGTAGATGCTGCCCAGATGGTTTTTAATGTCTGCCCTCTTACTGAATAGTCTGTGTGAGAGGCAGGAAAGTGGACAGGATGGGGGCATTGCCAGGCTTCTGCTCAAAAGTATTTGGGGCTGGAGAGCTAGTACAGGGGTGCAGCCTAGGCTGAAGAACTAGCACAGGGCTCAGGCGTGTTTCTGAGTGGCTGCAAGGCCTCTGTCAAGCTCCCTCTGCCCCGCTTTAATCCCACCAGTGATTCCTGATGTATTGTGGTCATGATGTATCAGAAATTCAAGGCCCCACAAATGGTGTCCCAGTTCAGCCCTGCTCCTTCATCTGCAGCCACCACTGCCTCTGACAAGGTCCTTTGGATGCTGCTGCTTCCAAACCCAGGTAGCTCAGAGACCTCCAGTATCCAGCCAGGAGACATAGCAACAGTGGTCACGGTGCGTGGCCAGAGGCCTGGCTGTCCCGCAGACTCAGCAGCTGCTTTCCTCTCCAGGGTGGGGAGGCACCCAACCACCATCCCACCCCCTCTCATCCTGTCTCCTCTCGCCCATCACCTCTACCACACAGACTCCGAGTCCCTCATTGTTCACTGCCCGTGTCAGCTCTGGGTTTAGCACCTGTGGCATCTGGGCTTGAAAGGACATGTCAGTGCTATTGCTGCTGCATGTTCTCCTGCCATGGAGAATTGTCTCTCCTGTCCTGTGGGTCCCACAGTCAGCCTACGAGGAGCACTCAGTAGCTTCTAGGCAATTTCTGGCAGCCTAAATCTGGTCAGAAATGGTGAGTGACTTCCGTTTTGCACTAAAAACAGTAAAAATCACCAAAGTCTTGCTTGTGGTCACCCTGTGACATTAGTAGCCACTCTTCTAAGTGACACACCCAAAGGTGCCACCAGTTTTGCTGACCGCCCCCCCCCCAGTGTCTTGAACTGTCAAAGGCTGCTCAGAAAGCAGGGCACATCACCAAGACATTAGAAAACTTGTTGACAGAATTCATGGCCTGGGCATTGCCACAGGCTCATTTTTTGCATGAGAAAATTTAAGCATGCAAAAGCTGACTTATTTATACATCTTCCTTGGTAAATTAACAACAGAGTACCAGCCAGGAACCAAGATTTACTGAACCTCCAAATTAATCTTAGCCCATTGAACGATTCTGTGGCTTGCTCCAGCTAGATTTAGCGGAAGGACTGGGCTGAAACAGTACTCTCTCCTTTACTGGATGCCAGCCACTGGGTATGGCTGAGTCTATGGATCACTGGGCTTCTTAGAGAGTGCAGAGTCCCCTAGAAGCATTGGGTTCTTCCTAGAATCTCACACTGCTGTTTAGTGAGAAATGGCAACTCACAATGGTTGCCTCCAAGCATGAAACAGTGAAGACAACAAAAGCAGCCAACAACCCCTTGCAGTCTGACTTTCTATGTAAAACTTACTTATCCCATAGCATATGGATATTTCCCAAGCACTAAATGCCTTTGGATTATATTTTACCAGGAAAAAAATAAAATGTGCCAAGTTATGCACTGTATGTGACAACCTTCCATACATTTGAATGTTTCTAAGAAATGTTTCCTGTTATATTTGGATGTTCTGCAAGCAAGGAGAAACAATTTGCTTAGCATTAACAGATTACAGGAAGATTCTGAGCTGTGTTAGAAAAGTTTTACAGACATAAACATTTCATATGCCAGCTTTTACAGCAGGTATCAGAGAAATATCAGCTGACTTGTGACTCTGTGTTTAAGATGTCAACAATGTCAGTCCCATGATGGGTGGTATTGCAGCTTTGGCAGATTTGGGAATTCAGGAAAAACCCCTCTGATAGAGAGATGGGAACATTTGGGGAAAGACACCTTAGACCATGAGAAGCCAGCTGTCTTTCACGCTCATGGTTCCACTGAAAGGCAGTGTGCTTTAAAGCCTCATGTGTGCATACACTACACAGTTATCTTTGTGTGAGTGCACCCACACACACGCATGCACGCACCCACACACCATCTCTAAACATTGCAACTTTGATCAAGTCCCTACTTCTGATCATGACTGTGCCTTAGAACCCAACAGCAGAGATGTCCCCTCTGAGGATTGCTTTGAATATTAAATTAGCAGGAAAACTGGCTAAGCTCATGAAAAGCTGTTTCTTGTTGATAAGCAATAGAAGCAAAGACAAAATATAGGCAATGACACCCAAAGGGTGAGCTCTAACACAGTGAAGAACGTGTAAGGGGTAACTGGTCATGTAAGGAGCATCTGAAGGTCGATGCTCTTCAGTGATCCTGCCCTTTGCTGAGTCACGAAGGAGGACGCTGTGCATGGCCAGGGAACTCAGTTGAAGTTGCTTATGCAAAACAGGTGTGTGTTCCAGGGCAAACTTGCATCGATGGGGCCAGTCCTTATCTGGTCAGCAAGCTACCCTGAGTCTTCAACCAGTTTCCATGCACCTTTATCAGCCAAGGACTCTCCGGCCACTCCACCTGCTCCTGGCCAGGGGAGGCACCTGTCCAGAAAGCTCAGAAAGAATAAAACCTTTTCTACCAGGAGCAGCCCTCAGGAAATAGTCCCCTAAAGCATCTGGCATCTCATCACTCCCCAAGGCCTGTCTGCGTCATCTCACCTTTCTTCTCAGCTTCTCTGGGTTTCCTGTTCTGATTCTCTGGGGGGGGTGTGTTTATGTGTCTCAGCTCTTCTCTCCACGACTTTCCTTTCCCTGGCATCTCTCTGCCACCACTTGGTACTTTCCTTCTTTCTCCCTCCCTTTCATTTTAGGAACACTGGGTTCTTGCTCCAGGCATCCAGGAGGGTTTACATTTCCTTTCAAATTTCTGTTTTATTGAGGTACCTTGTTTTATGATGCTGTCAATAGGAGTTCCAGGCATTCACCCCCAGCTCAGGCCCCTCTACAGATACCTCAAGACCATCCACCCACCCACTACCCAGCTCCGGTCCCCTCCACGGATACCTCAAGATCCCCCTCCACTAGCCAACCCCACCTCCTTAGCAACTTATTTCTTCATTTAATTCTAAGCATTTGGGTCAAATGTTTACAATATTTTTGGCTCTTATGGTTTTGATGAATATAGTTATTTAGCTTCAACATTGCTTTAAATTCAGAAAACCACAAAATTAATTGGGGAAGTCAAGGAGACTTTTAAATAAATAATATTAGTGTCTCTGCTTATGGTGGCACAGTCATAAAATGTGACTTATGTGTCATTTTGAGAAGAGAGAACTGAGACTGCAGCCCCTAGAGCCCACAGACAGCCTGGAACAGCCTCTTCTTCCCACAGCTGAGGCCCAGCCACACTTTTACTTCACTTTTGTAGTAAAATCTACTATTTCATCTCTTGTTACAAGGTTATTCAGGCAATAAAGTCAACATGTAGCACTGAAACACGGTACCCATGACTGCAATTATCATATTGACATCAATGATTCTCTTCCAAGCCTCCATGGACTACAGGCACCCAGCAGGCCTGGGACTCTCATTTCCCCTTTCATATCCTAACTTAGCAACAGTTTGTAAATATCCATTGAATCCTGCTGCCCTACCCCATGGACCCATTCTGAGAAACATACCTGCTATCCTCAACCTGGTCCTGGAAAGGGACACCCCAGAAAGGAGGGATGTGGATGAGAAGTCAAGCCAGGGCTGTGGGGTCAGGTGTGCGAGCCTCCACAGAGCAGCCCTGCGGGAAGGGGCAGCGAGGGAGGGGGGGGGAAGTGCTCACTGCCCAGAGGAGGGCATCTAGACCGGCGAGCAACTCTGCAGTCCAGGCCTCAGCCTACGTGTCCTGCTGGCCAGTGCCAGCACTCTGAGTCATTAACTGTGCACACACCAAGCAAGCCATGTCCACCACATTGAAAGGGTCAACACTGCAGAAAGTTCAGCAGGAAAAGTGTTGGTGAACCCGCAGGAGAATCTTAGTGCCAGCAGGCAGCAGCTTTGAATGAACTGGAAGGACGTGTGCTGTGGAAGGGAGGGAAAGAGCCCCAGAGGAGAGGAACCATGCCTGAGAAAACAGTCACAAGCCTGCGCTTCCAAATGCACCCAAGTCCAGTTTTCAAGGCAGAGGAAGTCTGTTACTGTTGCAGCCTGACCTCATTTAAAAGTACCCCAGGAGCTGCCAGGTTGGAGTACAAATGACAAATGCTAGCTGAAAAGGATCCTAATTCAGAATTCTGAGCATGAGCTCAAGTAAACGCCTCCATGGGTGTGGCCGTCCACAGCCTCCTGTGAAGGATCCAAGCAGGCACTAAGTCAGGTCCCAGAGGGCCATGTCTGCTGGAGAAAACAGCCGAGACTGGGGGGGGCAGGAAAGGAAGTGTCATTCTCCCTCCAGAACTTTCTGATCTCAGCTGCTTTTTGTTGCTGTGAAATTACATTCATTAACAAAGTCCCCTGGGAAGGTTGCCTTGGTCAAGCGGAAGTCAAAAAATCATGTTGTGGAATGAGATGAAAATGGATCCAAAGGTTTTCTCAGTCCCCAGGCCTTGAAAAAGCCAACAACTGGGTAGCAACTCACACCTCAGGGTGAAAGGTCTCCATGCTGCCGCCCACTGAGGACTGCTTCCTGCTTGGAGCCCTTCACCCAGACAAGTTCACTCTGCTGTGAAACAGAGTGAACTTTCTCCCTTGACCCTTCTCTGACAAGGACCAAAGAAGAAGCCAATAAAAATATGCAGAGTCCGGCCACTACTCTGTGGAAACCATGGAAGCTGGGTTCCTTTTCTCTCACTCCTGGCCCAAACTCTGGAGTTGACTCCATCATTCCCGGGGCTCCAAGGCCACAAACGTGCTCACCAGGCTGTACTTCTACCCAGGGAGGCTCACATCTCAGCCTGGTGGTGTAAGTGGCTTGGCCATGGAGAGAGAAACGAGGGATGCACTTCGAGCCACAGTCCAGAGCTGGGCCCACAAACACACCTGGGAGACTTCCTGTCCAGTAGGGAATTGCCACTGCAGATGGCTGTCTGATCTGAGCAGCTTCACGAGTCTCAGCAGGACCTGAACTGTGTGCTGAGCCTGCTCCAGCCTCCTGATGGCATCACAGCCTCCCTGATGGCATATCATAACCTGCACAGGGAGCCGACAATAGGTCTGTTCATCAGCCTGAAGTTATGCAAGTTCAGCCTTTCTTTCTCTAGTAAACCTTCCTCGGCTGAGCAGAGAGAAAACCCACACAAAGTCCACAAGATGCTCACACAAATGCTGGGTCCTTTCAGGATGCTGTCACTAGACACAAATATGCTGCATCCTTTCAGGATTTGCCACAGGACAGTCACACAAACACTGGGTCCTTTCAGGATTCTGTCAGTGGCCAGCCTATTATTTCCTTCCTCACCACAAGTTTTCAAAATTTCCTCTTTACATGCCTTGCACTGGAATAAAGATTCATCCATGTCACTGAATTTGTCTTTGTGATCGCTTCTTTCTGTGCTGACCCTGGAAATAGGAACTTCCTGAGCTTTTGGAGGTATTCGTTTGCTGGGTTTCAGGCTACTTTCAAGCAATTCTATCAATCTGTACACCTCAAAATTGTTACCTAAAAACAAAATCCCTTGATCTCTAACACAAAGGCGGAACTTTTGCCAACCTGTAAGGATAATGAATGAAAATTTTAAGTCACTGCTCCTTGCTGACAAATAAATAAAATGGGCTTGTGCAGAAAACTGGAGAGAAACAGTGTGCAAGGAACCCATCATCCCCAAATAATTCATGAGGCCTGGGTCCTCTCTCGGGCCTCACCAAAAAGTCCCGGCTGGCTGGACACCCCAAACCCACCACAACTAAAAAAACAGTCATGGACAGTCGCATTCCCATCGGTAGTCTGGACAAGGACCCACCTGACTGGCCTCTCTAGTATCTTGCCAGACAGTCACCAGTGCAGGCAGCAAGTGACTCAGGGGTACAGGAGAATGTGTGTAGTGTGAGACCCTACCCATGCTGAAGAGAGCTGCTGGGCCACCTTCCCTACAGTGCCCATGGACAGCTAGTGCTGCACAGAAGGGCATTTCCTGGCAGTTTTACACCAAACTACTCTGCACTCTGCTCAGCTATTCATTAGAATCCTGAAGGCAGAGAAAAGACTCCAACCCGATACTTCCCCATGCAGAGGCACAAACCTATAATCTTTCATGTTTAAACATTTTATGGAGGAAAGGTTAAGAAGGGGATCCGGACACCTGCATATTATCTGTCGTTTTCAAACAAGGGAGAGCTGAGTAACCAACCCACAGCCTAGAGCCATTCTCACAGGACCCTGGCATCTCACTGGTCTCGTCCAGCTTTCTGCTTTCTCGTAGGCAGCCCCCTGTTCAGAGCAGTAGCCAAACTCCATTCGCACAAAAGATGCTCTGTCTTCTTACCAGTGACTGTAAAAACATCCTGCGCCTAGTTTTAAGCTCTTCGCCACAGAATAGCAAAGGCCCTAAGCCTTCTCCCGGTGCATACTAAGGAAATGATAAAGTGACAGAAACCCCAAGCTTGGAGGGTTTTTATTGTATTTCATTGCCAATTTTCCCCTGGTACTGACACACTAATCCTCACAGAATCTAAAGTGGACTTGCCCATAACCCGGTGGAGAAGAGGCGTGAGGGTGAAGGGAGGAAGGAAGCTGGTAATTGTGGGAGCCTCTCCACTCCCCTTAAGAGTCACCATTGAATCCTGTCTCTGTAGGGGCCAACGTGCACTGGAAGCCACCCAGTACTTCATTGGTATGCAAATAAGTCCAAGTCCGCCAAGTTCAGCCTGGCATCCGTTCCTGGTGGCCTGTCAGTACATGACTTTAAGAAAAGGTACCAGATCCCAGATCCAGGGAGATTTCGCCGCATTATAAACCTGTCCATAATCTCTCTCACCAACCTGACAAAGCAGCTGCCTGGTCACAAAGGGGGCATGTCTTCCTTCACCACCATCTTGATTCTTATGGAAACAAAAATTCCAGGAGACAAAGCATCCGGCCACGGCTCAGCGAGAAGGAGGAAGGGGTTCAGCTCAGCCAAAGGCTGGTTTCCATGGGAACAAGAGTGGCTGTGTGCGGGCAGCCCCTTCCCACTCCCCGGCTAGGACACTCACGCCACTGTCCGGCACTGTGCATGTGCAGCCAACTTTCCTTCTGTTCCTTCACCCTCCTGCCGCCATCTGCCTGGCAACAATGCCTGGCCCCATCCCCACCGCAACAGAAGGGTAAGAACTCACAGCATCACCCGGGAGGCGAAGCCTGAGGCACCGACTGTCCCCAGAAGGAGCGAGCCAGAGTCCGTTCCTGGCGCAGGGCCCTGTCCTGTGTTTGTGGCCTCATTTCCCAGCCCTTCTTCAAGCAGGTCAGGACTTCTTAACTCTTGCTACTACACATGACACACACAGATAAATGAACTTCCCACGTGCATCAAGGCAGTGGGGATCTAGGGTAGGCAAGGAAAGAATATTGGTGGGAAAGGGTCAGAGAAGAAGAGTTTTAAGCCAGGCCAAATGGAGCAGTTTCCTAGAGATTGAGTGGAGGCACCTGCCCGCAAGACTGAGCAAGCAGAGAAGGGCCCGAACAGGCTCCCTCTCACCTGCCCGCAAGACTGAGAGAGCAGAGAAGGGCCCGAACAGGCTCCCTCCTCTGCTCACACGGGTCCTGCCTCCTCTGCCCTACCAGTTTGTCCCTGATCTCACGCTGTGGGCCTCCATGTATGTGATTTCTTATATCACCCCTTGAGATATTTGGGGTTTAGGGGGCCCTAAGGGCCCTAGTTGAGAAAGGCCCTAACAGCAAATGATCTTGCTAGAAACAAAAGGGAACGAGGCGGGGTGAGTTTAGGAATGCGGTCCCCAGAAAAGGAATTATTGGTATGGAGCCCCACGAGGGTGGGTCTGGGGTGCTTAACCTACAAATGGCCTGGGAACTGCCTGACCACCTGGGAGGCCAAATGATCTCTGTGCTGCCCACAGTCAACAGAAACGCCACTGACCCACCTGTTACAAAAGGGAAAGGCCTCTGCCCTTCGGGAGACCCCTCCTGCAACCTGGGAGCTTCTCTGCCTTCTTTTCACTTCCCTTCCCTTCCTTAAGGAAATCCTTTCTCAATATGGCCACAGGATCTCCAGGCCCTGATGGTTTGAGGACAAGCACTTGGGTGGCAGTACCCACTAGGACAATCTTGCCCTCCTCTGATGAGGTGGGCTCCAGGCCCAGACGCGGGATCCAGGGGAAACCCAAGTTTGCTTTCTCTCCTGGGTCACAATACCTTTAATTTGGCACTTTTTTCTAATTTATTTTGACTTTTAAATTAAAAAAGGGAACTATTTATGAATCTATTACTCAGAAAGTGCCTTGCAAAATATTTTAGCACATAAATCCTCATCACTTCGCTAAGTGTCAGGACTTTTTTAATTATTATTAAAGAAAAGGCCTATTTCTTCACATTGTTCATAAATCACCATGAAAATATTTAGTGCTACAAGTTCCTTAGCTTTCAAAGACATGCTTTTCTTTAAAAGCTTTACAGGAGGCTTCAAAGTCTACCCCTGGCAAAGTCCCAATGTTATTCACGGCAAGCTTGCAGATTCAAAGAAGGCTGCATTTTGTTTGTAAGTATTTATTTAGGAGCTCGACAATCCGTTTTCTTTTGCAAGATAAAATGTCAATTTTCATCATTTAGATCCAAACTTGAAAAACAGAAAGATTTAACCTATTTCTGTATAGCTATGCTGCAGTCTTGCCGCACTGAAAGGTGTCTTGGGATATCGGGCACTAACGGAGTCATTAAAGATTGAGAGCCATTTCAAACCTGAGTGAATAAGAAATACGATTTGTTGGAAAAGGCAGAAACAGTCTGTAAATCTGTCTTCTCCTCCCTCAGCTTCCCTGGAGCCGAGCCCTGCCTATAGGGCAGAGGGCACCCGCAATCTCTTGATTTCTTCTGCACACAGGTGCCTGCCCTGACAGTCCCCACCCCAAGCTCACTTCAAATGTCATTTTCAAAACGGTAAGCAGGTGAGAATGTGGAGAGCCACTTGTGGTTGTGCTTCCCCCTGGGCCTCTGCTAATTCATGGGCCCTCCGGCCTTTCTTCCTTTCTCCTCTTCCATCCTGCTTCTTTTGACTGCTTCCAGTCCCGTCTTGTCTTTCTCCCAGAACCTTCCCAGAATGGTGCTTTGACTCCGTCTTTCTGAGCACCAACAGATGCCTTCTGGGCATTCCCGAGAGCCTTTGCTCTGCTCTGTCAGCCTGGGAAGAGGACGAGCTCTGCCTTCTTCCAGCCACTCGGCTTCTGGGTAGCACCCAGTGCAACCCAGAGGGCATCTGTCCACTGCTTCTAGTAGTGCCGCATCGTAAACACCAAGAGCAGGTTCCTGCAGACAGACCTGGTGACCTGAGCTGGTCAGAACCTGGGGGGCCACCCTAGGGGGCCAAGGCAAGACAATCTGTTCAAGCTCAGGTGTGCCGAGGCCACGTGTCACAGTGGATACGGGCGCCCCCTTCTCCCCTGCCAGCCCCCAGCTGTCGGGCACACACCAGGTCCTGCCTTGCTTCATCTCTGCCTGCACCCACTCCCTTTGCTCACACTGGGTAAGTCTGTCAGGGTCCCAGCGAGGTAATCACTGGGCTCCCCACTAGCCTTCCCTCACAGTGTGGGAACGTGTTCCCCGCTTCCAGGCAAGGTCCTCCCTTCCTGGTGGCTCTCTGGGCTGTCTCACCCACTCCCACTGCTGCTGGTTCAATCTCAGGGTTTGGCTCACCCCAGACACTTGCCCTGGGGTGTTGATCTGCCCCTAGGCTGGAACTGGCAATGCTCTGGGCTTTACTGCGCCCTCTTTTTGCCCACCCCCTCTTTTCCGAGGTGCTTCTGCCCTTAAGGGGTTGAGGCGTCTTTCTGTGCCCAGTTTTCTCTCTCCTGACCTGGCTCCTAAGCCTGACCCTTCCTCCCTCCTCTCCTCGGCTTCTCTCTCCACTCTTTCCCAGGGCTTCCATTCCAATCCCACTCAGTTCTTGCCATTCATCTTTTCCTACGAATCCACAGCTTCACTTCCCTCTGGGCTGGTTGCAGCTTCTGAGTCACCCCTGGTACCCCACCCCACCCCACAGAAACCAGCTCCCAAGGGCTAATTCTGAGCATGATCCTCCCACTGGCTTCGAGCAAGATACCAACTTGTTCACTGCCAAGACTTCATTGCTTGATTCTGAGTTTCCTGGCACCTCCCAACCCACAGAGATCTGTGGCAAGACTGGTAGTGGTCTCCGCTCATTCCAAAGCATTCACTGATTCTCCTCAGTGGGCCGGGCCCTCTAGAACAAAATGTAGTCATAGGGATCTCAGCAGTCTGGGAAAGTCTACTACAGTGGAGTCAGAGACGAGGAAGCAAGAATCATTAAAGTAATTCATCATAATTAAACACCAGAAGAAGTGCAGGAAGCTGCCGACACAAAGTCTCCGGGCTGTGCAGAGCACCAGCGCCAAAGACAGGCAGAAGAGAAGGAAAGAAGGGGGTAAAGGCAATAGGTGGGGCCCTCAGGAGCAGCACCTACAGGGACGGCCTGGAGGGGCAGGGAGGGCAGGGCAGCAGGGGAGACTGAGGTAAAGCCCAGACACAGGACAGAAAATGGGTCCGGTCTCAGCACCTGATACCTGGAAACAGGCCAGCCTCAGGCACAAGTTCAGAGGCTGCATGTGGAATCTCTTCTCTCCATTCTGGTCACCTCATCCTAGTGCTCTAAGCCCGAGGCCACAAGCTTAGAATTTCTGTCTGTGCTTAACACAAGGAGTGCACTGTAGGCAATGAAATGGTGAAGACACTTCCCTTTTCCACACACACGGCAGGCCAGAGAAGAGCAAGACAAGTGGTGTCTGGGGAAGGAAGCGAGCGAGTCAGGATTCCACACGTCCCCGCCTGACAGGACCGAAATAGTGAAGATGACAGGCTGGTCTGTCTTTGGAAACAGGCATGTGGAGGACGGGTGACCTCAGGCCTCAGATTTTTCCCTGCAGGACTCAGGGAGGCGGGCTCTGAAGAGGAGCTTCTGGAAACTTGGAAACTATCTTCTGCTCACACGAATTCTTGAAAAGTCGCCCCAGAGTAGTCTGAAAATAGATTTTATCTGGGTGAATCGAGGGGGGACGGCGGGTGGGATTGAGGGGGCCCAGAGGGCAGCTCTGAGGAACTCTGGAGCTTGCTGCCACCATTTCCTTCCTGTGTTCTTTTGGCCCTGACCTGAGTATACTTTTGTTTTACAAGTTAAAATAAACAAAAACCAGCATTCCTTTATGCCCAACTTCTGCCTTCACCAGGCATAAATTTAAAAAATGGAAGATGGCAAGATTTCATTTGACCTTTTCACTGAAGTGATTTGAGGTTAATTTGTTTTTATAAGCATGTACGGCAAGGCACTGCCGCTGTGATACTCTGCTCTAAAGATCAAAGCCGGCTTCCCCATTAGTCAGCCCAGCAGAAGCTTCCTCATTTCTAATTTCTCTTTCGAGGTTTGATTGTTCCCGAGATAGGCAATTTAGCATTTAATCGGCCAGAATTAGCAATGAAAGGGTGGCCACAAGAATTCATGCCTGCCCAAAATAATGTAACCGAAAAGGATTTTTAAATAAGTCTGGCATCCAGGGTATTGAGTTAAAATGAACAGGTGCCAGTTAGCTTTTAAGTACTTGAAAGTCTCAAGAATGTTTCCACTAATATCCACTTACTTCATTTGATCCCAAGCTCAGCTCTTCAGTGGTTGTGAGGCTCAGAGTCTAAGGACATCTGTAGCTTTCACAGGAGTTGTCCCACCTTCCTTTGATATAATATCTGAAAGTGACCAGTGTATCTGCTTGTGAGGATGCGGCTGGCCCATCTTCACAGCAACCGAAAGCAGGATTTACTTCTGGCTCACAGAACTGTAGCATTCAAGTGTCTGGGCTGGAAGGTCAACTTCCTTATTCCTTCTTGTTTCTTGGTTCTTCTGAAGTCCTTGAACTCAGTCGCCACCAAATCCAAGCTCCAGGGAGTAGCATGGAAGAGGCAAAGAAAAGTGAATTCCACGCATCCCATTCAGGTCAGCTGGGGCAAGTTGAACACATCATTCTGCACACTCAGTTTGTCAGGCCTTAGGCATGCAGCCTAGGGCCGGAGTGATAGTACAGTGGGTAGGGCATTTGCCTTGCATGCAGCCAACCCGGGTTCAATTCCCTGGCATCCCATATGGTCCCCCAAGCACTGTCAGGGGCAATTCCTGAGTGTAAAACCAGGAATAACCGCTGAGCAAAGCAGGCTGTCACCACCCAAAAAAAAAAAAAAAGTCATGCAGCCTAAATAAACAGTGAAAGGATCTTGGAAAGGTAGTCTAACTAAAATTTCTCTCACCAATAGCAAGTCAGGAAAATTGAATTTATGACTTAGAACCAACCATCATTTCATTTTTAGCTTTTCAACATACAGTGGCAAAATAAAATGTCGCAACGACATGATAGATTTGAGAGCCAGATCTTATTGAAAAGACACAACACTTAATCTCCTCTTTCAGCAAATTGAAAACCAAACCATTTTTTCCTAGAACAGAAGGCATCACTCGCTCAGTTAGAAGCATGAAATTTGTTATTATATTGGTAGAAAATGATATAAGACAAGAAAAAGAAAAAAATAGGGTTAGTACTTTCACAGTCCATGAAATGTGGAAAGGGCATATGGTGGGAAGGAAGAGAATGAAAAGTCAAAAGGTATGTTTCTGGACCATACTTTGAAAGATAAAGGGATTTAAGCATAAAAGGTGGGGAACACAGAAGTTTCAGAAAAGTATGAAGAATACATAAAGGAAGGGGCAGGGGAGAATCCTGCCTCCAGCCCTTACTCCCTGCCTTCCTGCCTTCAGACTCTGGGAAGAGATTTTCCACGGGCTTTTGTGCATCAGCCTGAAGCTAGTGGTGTGCACTGATTTCAGTGAATTCTTAATGGAAACTCTCCGGGAATCTTCTTAGCTCCTTTATGTTCAGAGCATTGAGCTGAGAGGCAGGAGATGTGACATATGGAAAATCAAGGATGAACTAAATGACCCTGCGGTAACATCTGGGAGCACCGAAGAGGCCAGGGGAAGGAAGTGGCTAAGACACAGGAAACCAAGCAGAGACTGAGTAAGCCAGCCCATGCCCAAAGAAAGACCACCAGAGTGTATATATAAATGTTGTTTTGTTAATGTCATAGAAAGAAAATACAACTACATTATTCTCCCAGAATATTCTCCTAGTAGTTAAAGAGAAGAAGGATTTATAATACAAACAAACAAATCCCTTGTTCTGAACAAAAGCACGCCCTAATTTCATGTGGAACAGTACAGAAGGTAAACAGGACTGTTGCCAAACCTTTATGACAAACAGGCAGAAAAGTTTCCACCCATCAATTCCCAAGATCTTATAGCAAAGCTATTTCCTTGCTTGACTAAAAGCAAACAAATAAAACCCAAAAGGGAGCAAAATTTTAAAAAAATCTTTAGATGAGCTCAATTTAAAGCAATATATTTGTCGAATGAAACCTGGTCCCAAGATAACATCAAACACTAAGTACTTTGGTGCTTCCTTACTTTTCAGTGTACACAAATTGCAAATGCAAAAACTGAGAAACACTTATGTAAATCTTTACTGCATTTGAAATGAAGGCGTAGAGGACCGATCCCCATGGCATCAGGACCTTTGGTTTCAGTTCTTCTTCTCTCTTTTCCACAGTCAGCTCCAGAAAACAACCCTAGCCTTGTTCTTGCCACATAGACACAGCATAATTTATCTTTGTCCTCCAATCACACCTAACATACAGATTAAACTGGCAAACGTAATGAAACTTATTCTGAAAATGACTACAAACTCCAACTCCATCTCAATCCATATGGATATAACTCTCATCATTCATTTTAAAACCCTTTCAAGCTTCTTTTTTTTTTCTTTTTGGGTCACACCCAGCGATGCTCAGGGGTTACTCCTTGCTCTACACTCAGGAATTACTCCTGGTGGTGCTCGGGGACCATATGGGATGCCGGGGATCGAACCCAGGTCAACTGTGCGAAAGGCAAATGCCCTACCCGCTGGACTATCGCTCGGGCCCTCCCCTCAAGCTTCTTCTTGAGACTTTCCCAATGACCACATCCAGTAGCCCCAGTGAACTTGCATCCTCTTCAGGCTTAGCTACAGCGCTGCCTGCAATGCTTTTCCTTCCTTGAGAAACTCTTTCTTGTCAAGAACCTCTTTGACATCAATAGCTCCCCATTCATTGCAACTGCTCTCCTTCCTGCTTCTTTCTCTCTTACTCATGTGTAGGTCATGCAAAAATATTATATTTGAAATTTCATCTTACCTCTCTGCATCTTCTCCCTTCTAGACCTCAGCAAAAGCATGTACCAAAATGCCATGGGTCCTACAAGGGTAGGTTCCAGAAGAAGCTCGTGGAGGGTCACACAGCGCGCATGTAACCAGTATTTCTTACTCAGCGGAACTTCTCCCCAGAGTGATGCATTAATTCACGTTGTATCAGCAGCACAAGAGGGGTGTTTACTTCTACTTTAGTACCCCTCAACAACCATGGTCAGGATGGAGAGGTGTCAAACTGCATCTCATTGGTGCTTAATATGTATTGAAATTAAATGGTGGAACATATTTCATAGTTTAGAGAGCATTCAGGTTTCAGTTTCCAATTTATCTAACACAGCAAACTCTTGATGGCTTCCTTTGTCTTTTTATGCTAAATTGCTTAATTTTACTTATATACCTGGAGACAAAGACTCTGTTCTAGTATCTATTGTTTGTTTGTTTATTCATTTATCTATTTATTTGATTTGGGGCCACAATCAGTAGTGCTTAGGACCTGCACTGAGGGATTACTCCTGGCAATACTCAGGGTACCATAAGTGGGTCCACACATTGAACCAGGAATGGTTGCACACAGCACAAGAATCTCCACCCTGAACTACCTCCGGCCTCTGTTCTACTTATTCATAAATATACTTTTTTATCTTTTAAATGTTTTAAAGCTCTATATTAATCTACACTATTCTTTATTTTAATAGTATCCAGTTCTTTTCTTTTAAATTTGTACTTTGTGTGTAGAGTTTAAAAAAATTTAATTTGAAAATCAGAAAACCAACTTCCATAATATCTAAATGGTTTCCTGCCCAGCAGTCTGTTTTCAAGTCACTGCTTTTCATTGACACAGTAGGAGATTCAAATATAATGTATAGCTTTAGAAACATACTAATAAGCAAATGTTGTATGATTAATGAACATTTCCCTTGCTGGAGTATAATGTCACTCCTGGCAATCTGCATGTGGTGTGACTAATTCTGGGCTCTTCAACTCTCTTCATTTGCCAGTTGTTCCAATCCTTCTCCAACATCAACTTCAGACTGTCTGGTGTCTTGCCTCATGAAAGTACATTTCCACAGGACTTTTCAAAGAGGGCATCTTGTGTAAGCTTCGGGTGAGGGTATATGAAGGTATTTTTGGGGTGCGTGTTTCACGTTTATTTTTGTCATATACTCTGAAAGTATTACCAACCAAAAATGACTTTTCAGAAACTTGATGGGGGGACAAGAAGGCATGATCAGAGAAACGGAGAGTATATTTAGCATGCAGGAATCTTGGCTTCAATCTCAGGAGTGAACACAGAGCTGGAGGAACCCTCAAGCACTGCCAGGTGTAACACAAAATACGGTAGGTAGGTAGATAGATAGATAGATAGATAGATAGATAGATAGATAGATAGATAGATAGATAGATAGATAGATAGATAGATAGATAGATAGATAGATAGATAGATAGATAGATAGATAGATAGATAGATAGATAGATAGATAGATAGATAGATAGATAGATGAGATAGATAGATAATGGAAGGATGATGGATGGATGGATGGATGAATGGATAGACAGGTAGATAGGTAGATAAGTAGCTAGCTAGTTACATAGATAACTCTTGTTTTATATATATAAAGCAAGATGACAAATAATACTTTCATTTTGAGATCCCTTTTCAACTCCAAAAAAGTATGAGTCTATTATGGTGCTAGAACCTTAGAAAAGATTTTTCTATGCAGAATTAAAGACAAAAACATAAGCTTTCTGTTATTCTCTCTCTCGCTCTCTTTTAAAGCTCCTAAGGTATGTGGGCATCTTCAAAAGGAAACTTCACACGCTTATTATTAGCATTTGAAGATCCCCATTTTATAAACACAGTCGAACTTAATGCATCATTTCTGAACTGATGGCTGTGTAAGCCTGACTCTGAAATTAAAATGGTTTAAAAGTCAAGATCATTGAGGTGTTACAGTAATGAAGAATTTCAGATGATTCAGTCCAAGACAGCTGATATGACGGCACTTAATTTGTCCCAAGTGTGGGTGATACTGTCCTCATTAGCATATGAGTACCCCCAAAGAGAGACCTGATTTCATCCTCTCAGCAAGATGACCCCAAGCACCTCAAAATCAACTGAACTTCTTATATTCCTCTTCCAAAATCAAGCCTCAGTAATGGCATCACCAGCAGATTCTTCTACACACAGATTCAAGCATCAATCTTAGGGCATTTTCTTATGTGTACATGGACTTTAGGAAAGTAAAACACATCATTTTTGTGGATATTTCCTTTGTCCCCAAAGCTGGCAAGCTGTCTGTTGATGTTTATTGAGCCTGAAAGATCCAATGTCTTTGCGTCCTGAAGGGCTCTAATGCTGGGGCTAATTGAAGCTTAGGCTTCTGTCCACTCCAGCCACACCAGTGCTGGGAGTAGCTGAAGCTTCTCTCCAAGCACCCATGAGTGCATCCAGCTGCTCCCCTGGCTGCCCTGGCCTCTCTGCAGTCAAATGAACATTCCAGAAGCTGAGCTCAGATTCAGACACTGTCCCAGTCCCATATCAAATATCTGAATGGTTTTGTGCAATACATTCCCTACTATTCACCTACCATTTCACCACACCATAGTCTGACCCCAACCCACCTTTGGAGTCTAATATTCCGTGACTCACCCTCTCATAATATTTTTCCACATGCGCCTGCGCTCGAGGAGGAAGCCAGAGGATGAACTCTGGAGAAAGAGGCTTTGGATTTCAATTCTGGCTATTGTATATTGAAACTTCTTTTTATATACTCAAGGACGCTTCTTTCTGTTTTCCCAAGGCAATAGCAGCTAATCAGAGATTTTGAGTTTTACAGACTTGGCCCCTTCACCCCCAACTCCTGCTATGCCAGAAATCAAACCCAGTGCATAGATTTGATCCTCCCCAACTCCTGCCATGCCAGGAATTGAACCCAGTGCTTCTCACATGCACGGCAAGCACTCTACCAAGGAGCTACATCCCTGGTCCCTGGATTCAGGCCCTGCCTCAACGCTGCACACAATTTGGACAGGATCTTTCCCCTATCTAACCCTCATCAGAACCTATCTTGAAGATAGAATAAATGCAATCTGATGAGGAAACGGAAACAACATGGCAAAAGAGAAGAGTCTAAAACCATGCTGGCTCATGGTCTGAGATGCAGGAAGAGATGCCACCTCTGAGTGCTAGGAGTTCTGTTTAGAACTGGCTACATTGGGTTGTCTAATGTCACGTGTCTTCAACACATGCTTCAGGTGTTCATCCTATGGATGGCCATCACTGACTCCGCCCATAGCAAAGGGGACCACCGTTCTCTCTGCAGTCCTCTGGGCACTGCTTCTGCCAGGGAGTGACTGACTCTGACTCATCTCCACCCCAGGCTTACTAACAAGAATGTCCATGCAGGGATCACATCTACCCCACGCCCCGTGTTGGAGACTCTTGACCAACAGTAGAAGCCCAGAATGCCTGTGCTTCTACTGTACAGGGGACCATTGACCAGCAATGCCAGGAAAAGAATGTACAGCCAACTGTACATTTCATTGGTTGCTGCAAGATTTTCCAAGCCCGGCCCAGGTATGCCGATCCAGAGACTCACACACACAGGGCAGAGCTGTTACTTGCTCTCCCTGTGCCCAGCTGATCAAAAGGCATCTGGGAGGGATGGCAGGTTCTCGCCCTAGCCCATCACCCCAGCAGAGCCTCGCAAGAAGCCAGAGGAACCCCCCACACCGTGAGGGCCGCAATTTTCCACATCTGGACTCCCCTCTCATCAGAGCTCCACCCAGCAGAAGAGCTAATCACAGCCTGGCTCGCATGGCCTCAAGCGGCCGCGTGGTTCATCAATAAATGCTTGAGTTTTGTGGTGACTACGAGAGCATCCCACCCGCATGGCAGAGCCTGGCAAGCTACCCATGTTGTATTTGACATGCCAAATACCAGTACCAATTATAGACTTCACTCCCATGACTTGATGGAATGGTTTGAGGCTCTTTATGTTCCTGGAGTGGGCAGATTCCCTTGGGCTATCTCGCATGTGCCAGGATATATTGAGATGTTACCACTCATGTAAATCGATGATCTATGGGAAGTCAAATGATCAAGGGCAGATTTTAATAAAATGCTCCACCCAGAGCAATGTCATTGCCAGGGACTGGGTCATCCTCCTGGTAAGAAAGTCCCTTCCAGAGAACCCTTCAAACCCTGCATGCCTTTCACATCATCTCATTTAGAAACTTGTAGCAATAAAGTGGAGAATGTTCCCTCCAGATAGCTTGTAGGAAGTTACTGGGGAGCGATCCACATCCAACCACATAGTGCTAAATCCCACAGATGGACTGCACGACTCTCATTAGTAGAGGCAACATGTTTCCCAAGTAATGACAGATATGAAAGAAAACAGCACTTCTGTGAGTCTTTCTTACCTGCTATGCTCATGATAAAGGAAATAACATTCTGAACACGCAAGAGACGGGTTTCTAGAGACAGCTTTGAGACTGTGATGGAGATGGGAAGGGCAGGACAGGGCTCCCCCTCTTGTGCTCAGAATTGCAGGGAATGACCTATTAAATGCCTGCCTGCTTGGGCATTACTGAAGAACAGTAGCATGGGCACTAGGTTGGCTTCAAATCCCAGCCCACTTCAAGAGTCCTATGAAGATCCAGAAAATGGAGTAGTTTGGGACTTACATCTCAGACCTGTGGGAGAGAAGCAGGGACCCCATGAAGCATCTCTGCAGGGCTCCTTGGCAAGGCTGAGGCTTCTGTCTAGCAGACCGGGCTCTGACACAGCTCTGTCACCCCAGCACTGGCAGTCCACAGCTCAGTAGAGTCTCCCTGAGTGAGCCGTTCTATTAGGCCAGGGCCTGTGGGTGAAAATGCCTGCAGGCTGTGGAGAGACAGGGATAGTGAACACTAAGACCCTGGAGCCATACAGGGGACCATTGATCAATAATGGCAGTTCTCTTTATCTTTCTCTCTCTGTCTCTCTGTGTCTTTGTCTCTGTGTCTCTGTCTTTCTGTCTCTGTCTTTGTCTCTCCTCTCTCACCTTTCAGTATTGATCATCGTAAATCTACTTTTATAATAGACCCTCCAGGAATGGCCTCTGCCTACTTCTGGACTCAAGACTCATTCAGAGCCAAGAATAGAGCCTGTGCGACAGATGTGGCAGCAGCACATGCTGTCACTGGGTCCAGCCTTCACTGACCTCCACTCACACTGGTTCCTTTACACTCTTCTCTTTTATTTACAAATAAATAAAATTTTATTTTTATATAAAATTTATACATTTATATAAAATTTTATGCGTTACTTTATATCAAACAACAGATTATTTATTAATAAATCAATGCATTAATTTATAAAATAAATAAAACATTTTATTAGTACACGTGTTACTAATACACTTTTTGCTTTGAGGCCACACCCAGTGGTACTCAGAGGTTACCCCCGGTTCTGTGCTTAGAAAGCACTCCTGGCAGGCTCAGGTACCATATGGGATGCCAGGGATCAAACCTGAAAGATTGTATTATCACTCCAGCCACCTTCCCCCCAATATTTTTGGTCTTGGGCTACAACAAATGGTACTCAAGGTCAACTTGTGACTCTGCGTTCAGTCCTGGAGATGCTCAGGACCTTCTCCAGTCTTTGCTCCTTCTTTCCGTTAAGGTAAATTGTATTCATTCCTGACATTCAACTTAGCAATCAATATTTGTACATATTGGGAAATGGCTGTAGAGCCGGATTGATCCAGTTAGCATCCATCACCGCAGTAGTTGACAGTTGTTTCTTAAGTAACACTCCTCTAGAAAGTTTCAGAACCAGGACAGGATGCTAAGTGTCAGGGTTTTACAGAGGTGGACCCTGCCGGGCGCGACTCTGGTGGGCCCAGGAAGGCTGGACCCCAAGCACCGGAGCACAGCTGGGCCACCAGGCCTGTACCACTTCCCACCGTTGACTGACCCATTTGGTCCATCCTCTCCCCAGCCCACCTCTGACAGGATTCATGCTGGATCTCTGACTTGGGCTGGTATGGTTGGGGGCTGAGTAGGGCTGCAATGTCATTTTCCGGATATAATGATAACTGAGGTCCTATGCTGTGTGTCTTTCTTCATCTGGTGTGACTTAGTGCAATGCCCTGGAGGCCTGCCATGTTGTTGCAAATGACAAAGCTTTCGCTGTTTACTGTAGTTGAACCACACACCGTTGTGAAATATACCAGCTTCTTCATCTGCTCATCTGTCCATAAACCATGTCGTTTTCATCTCTCGGCTATTGTAAATAATTCTGCAACGAGCATGGGGATGTAGATGTCTTCTCAAATTATTGTTTTCATTTTCTTCAGATAAATACTCAGGAAGGGAAATTGCTGTCTCACCTGGTCTTTCTCATCTTGATTTCTGAGGCATTTCTACGCTGTTTTCCCTATTGGCACCAGCACTTCACATACCTGCCAGGGAGAATATAGAAAGCTTCTTTTCCCCACACTCTCCAAAATTCATCATTTGATGTTTCTGGTTATCGTATTCTAAAACAATGAGAAGGTGATCACTCATTCAGGTGTGCATCTGACTCAGTTTCCCTGAGTATAAGTGACCTTGAGCACCTCTGCCTGCACCTATAGCTTACATGTGTGTCTTCTTGGGAGAAAATGAAATTGTTTCCTATTGGTATTCTCTACCCGTTTTGTAACTGCTGTTTGTTTGCGACTGAGCTATATGAGTTTATCACATAGTTGAGTAGCAATCTCTGACCAAAAATCTGACTTGCAAATGTTTTCTCCCCTTCAGTAGAGCGCCTTCTCATGTGTTTATGCATGTTTTCTCCCCCTCAGTAGGGCGCCTTCTCATATGTTCATGCATGTTTTCTCCCCATCAGTAGGGCGCCTTCTCATGTGTTCATGTTTTCTCCCCTTCAGTAGAGCGCCTTCTCATGTGTTCATACATGATTTCTCCCCCCTCAGTAGGGCGCCTTCTCATGTGTTCATGCATGTTTTCTCCCCCTCAGTAGGGCGCCTTCTCACGTGTTCATGTTTTCTCCCCTTCAGTAGAGCGCCTTCTCATGTGTCCATGTTTTCTTCCCTTCATCTCATGTGGTCATGTGTTCTCCCCTCAGAAGTGTGCCTTTTCATCATTTTCATGTTTTCCTTTGATTTGCAGAAAAATTTTAGTTTGGAGTGATCCCCACTGGTTTATTTGTGCTTTGGTTGTCAAATATAAAACATCATTGCCTAGGCAGATGTAGGGAACTTGTTTTCCTCTTCTTCTAGTTATTTGGGTCTCAGATATCCAGCGTCCTTTCTCCCCATGCCCCACAAACTAATGAGGCAACAAACACCATCTGCTACCTCCCAACACCTCTCACTCTCTTGCACTTCATCTCCTGGCCCAGAGCTCCTGTTATGCTGATCTCAATATATTGTTGGCTTTTCCTTCCTCACTGGGCCATGTCTGTCTTTCTCTTGCTTTTTTTCCCCTAACACTGAAGACGAGCTTAGAGTAGGTGCCCTGTTTGCTGAGTTAAGAACCCTGAAAATCAGATATTATTCAACCATCAGAAATTTGTGACTGCAGTTTTCAGAACCGTCCCTCGAATTCTAATTATAAATCAAAAACCCGTATTATGAATTCCAGGCATAAGGGATCCCTCCAGACATATGAAGAAAGATGCAGGCTCTGACCAAGAACTGGGCCTAGAGGGCAAGAAAGGGTAAGGGGCGTGAACGAGAAGAGGGGACAGATCAAGCATTTCTGAATTTTCCTCCCTTCCATTCAGCTTCCACGTATTGCTATTCACAATGAAAAAAGTCACATTTGTTTTGTCTGTTTGGATCACACCTGGCGATGTTCAGGGGTTACTCCTAATCCTAACTCTGCACTCAGGAATTACTCCTGGCAGCGCTTGGAGTTCGGACTTCCCTCTCATCCGGATTTCCCTCTCGTCACAACTCCACCCAGCAGACCAGACTATCACAGCCCGGATCATCCACACCCACCCTGCAGCAGTTTCTTTTCAATCCGGCCCAGGTATGCTGAACCAGAGACTCTCAGACATGGGGCAGAGCTGTTCCTTGCTCTCCCTGTGCCTAGCTACTCGTGAGGTGCCCGGCAGGCATGGCGGGTTCTAGCCCTGGCCTGCCACCTCAGCAGAGCCTCACAACAAGCCAGACCACCCTAAACTACTGCATGGGGCCCGCCATTTTCCATATTCGGACTTCCCTCTCGTCACAACTCCACCCAGCAGACCAGACTATCACAGCCCAGATCATCGACACCCACCCTGCAGCAGTTTCTTTTTCAATCCGGCCCAGGTATGCTGAACCAGAGACACTCAGACATGGGGCAGAGCAGCTCCTTGCTCTCCCTGTGCCCAGCTACTCGTGAGGCACCCGGGAGGCATGGCGGGTTCTAGCCTTGGCCTGCCACCTCAGCAGAGCCTCACAACAAGCCAGACCACCCTCCACTACTGCATGTGGCCTGCCATTTTCCACATCCAGACTTCCCTCTCATCACAACTCCACCCAGCAGACCAGACTATCATACAGCCCAGTCGCGGCCGCTAGCTGCCATGCGGTTCATCTATAAATGCTTTATTTAGAGGTGACTACAACAGTATGCCACCCGCACAGCAAGCCTGGCAAGCTGCTCGTGTAGTATTTCATATGCCAAATACCAGTAACATTTATATTAGGTCATTCCCGTGACCTAATATAATGGTTTGAGGCTCTTTATGTTCCTGGAGCAAGCGGATGCCTTTGGGTTCTCCTAGCATGAGACGGGACATAAGGAGATATTACTGGTGCCCGCTCTAGCAACTAGATGATTAACGAGAAGATAGTGATAGTGATAGCGCTTTGGGAGACCATATGCGATGCTGGGAAATGAACACAGGTAAGCCATATGTAAGGAAAACACCCTACCCTATTTTTTTTATATACCAAAGGGTCCAAGACAGGTGTGCGGGTGTGAGCCATCAGACTGACAGAGGAGATGGGGCACAGCAGTGTGGTTGCTGCTGCCAGAACCTGGTGCAGGAAACAGCCCGAAGATCTTGCCAGGCTGATGTGGGCAGGCTATGAGAGGAAAGATCTGGGCACAGCAGCTCCCACCAGCTCTGTAAGGAATTAGACCCTGTGTGACTTTCTTGACAGTGTCCACCAGGTCTCCGTCTAGTGGAGAAACAAGGCGGATGCCTTCTAAGGGCTGCACTCCCCTCTGGGTCTTTCTCTCATTTGCTCAACGGTAGTTGCACATTTCCAGTAAACCAGAGGAGCACTAAGCCCTTTCTTTGTCTTTCAAACGCGCTGTCAGGGACCACATGTCAGTGGGGGCAGTTGGCAGGTGAGCCCTAGTCTCCATATTTGATGGTCTTCAGCTTGAGGAAGGCTTCTTTGGCAGTAGAACCCAGCACAGTGCATGTGCTGGTACGAAGCTCACAGGCTTTCTTTCCCATGGACTTCTAATTCATTAGCTACTATTTTTCTTAGTATAAACCAGCCTTTATTAAAGGAGTTCTTGTTTTTCATTGACTAAATTTTCTGGAAAAATATCTTTCAGTGTGCTGATGCCTGTGTTTTTTTTCTTTTATATTTTATGGTGTATTTTTAAGTCTTACTTTATTTTTATTTTAATGTATGGTTTTGATTAATTTCTAAGATTTCTGAAAGAATAAGGTTCAACAACACACAGAATTTAGGTTATAATTAGATACTTGTAACAAATGAGTACATGATAAATGTGGATTTGGGACTTTTAAAGAAGAAAAACATTTCTAAAATAAATACATGGTATTTATTGCAAACAAGCCATTTATACATATTTATGTATTGCATATCTGGTATATTAGCATATGTGGTATATAGAGGCATTGCATATATGTGTACGTGAGTATATTCATATAGATTTATTTTAAATGTTATAAAGCTAATAGGAACTTAAATTTCATTATGGAAGACTATTCCATTTTGGATAGTTGCTAAGGAAACATAGTGGAGAAAGGATTATGTCATTCACTGGTCTTAATGTACAAGACCACAGCTAGAGTATAGGTAATAGTTGGCCTGTTTTCTACACTTTTTTTTTAGTTTGAATGAAATAAAAACTACAAAAAAGGGATATACCCTCAAGAAAAGAATAGCTGTATGTTGGAATCCTTTATATACATACAACAGGTCAACTATTACCTAAGAACCAGGAATTGGTTAGGACTAGTTATATATTAGTATCAACAGTGGATATTGGGTTTAATTCTGTATCCAGTATTAGCAGTGTATACAAGTATCACCTCTATACTCTTGTGTACAAACTCAATACATCAAGATCCTTCATGAGCTGTATTACTGATTCACCACCAATAACAACTCCATATGTCCTGTCACATGCTAGTGTAGCCCAAAGGGCAACTGCTCACACCAGGAACACGAAGAGCCTCAAACCATTCCTTTAAATCATGGGAATGAGGTCTATAATTGTTACTGGTTTTTGGCATATCAAATACGACACAGGTAGCTTGCCAGGCTCTGCCATGCGGTGGGATACTCTTGTAGTAGCCTCTCACCTCATGCATTTATTGATGAATGTGAAGCCGCAAAGTGGCCACACAAGGCATGGAAAGATTTGATGGCGTTAGACGGAGGTCCAAATTCATTTTTTTTACTTATTGCTGCCCAGTTTTCCCAGCACTACTTGTTGAAGAGGCTTTCCTTGCTCCATTTTGTATTTTTTTGCACCTTTATCAAAGATTAAATGATCTTGTATTTGAGGATGGGTGTCAGGATACTCAACTCTATTCTATAGGTTCACAGGTCTGTTTTTATTCCAATACCATGTGGTTTTAATTACTACTGCTTTGTAATACAGTTTGAAGTTGGGAAAGGTGATGCCTCTCATCTTGATCCTAGTGTGGAGTTGAGCCTAACCCACAGCATAAATGCTAGCTGCTATATAGAGATGGCTCTGCTCAATGTGACTAACCGCAATGATGCCACATTCTAAGAGCTCTCTCCTGGGCAAAGCACAGCAGAGAGGAAAGACTCAGGGAATTCCCTACACCCCACTAGGACCCCAATGGAAATCCTGCAGTGACCAGTGGACTGGCAGTGACCAGTTTTTAAACCCCTTTCAAACTAAACTGGTTCAATGATAACAAGGGTTTCTGAAATGGAGGCTAAGAAGAACCAGGCTGCCACCCCACAGCCAGGCCCTGTCCTAGACAGCTTCTCCAGGGCTGCAGCAGGCTCCTAGGAAAGGACCTTTCCTGAAATGTCAGCTGCAAAGGCTTCCTGGGGCCCTCAGCTGTGACTTTGACCTCCATGTTCCTGCCACTCTCTGCTGGCAGCCTGGTCCTTATGTTTCTAACACTTTCTGGCTCCACCCCCACCAACAGCCCAAGAACACTACACACCCCAGGGGGATCAAGGCACCCTCACAGCTCTGCTGCAGCAGGGTCCTCTGTCTCTGTGACCTCTCCTGCTTCTGGAAGAGCCTAGAAGATTATTTTCCTGATCAAAGACAGGAAATCTCAGGCAGATCTATTCCTTGTGGCTCCCTCCGTGAAATCCCTTTTCCCAAAGCAAAATACCTCAACGTGTACTTCCCAGAGTCACCTAATGCTAATCTGTTTAGGCTGCAAAGATAGTTCATAAAATGTTTCTTAAAGAGATGTGATTCTGGCAAAAACAAAGCCCTGCTCTAGAAACAAAGGCAAGTCCTTTGCTGGCTGAGCCAAGAGGTTTCTCACAGAACACCACATGGAATAAAGTAAAGATAGTTTTTAAAACACAATACCAGGCATTACTTCTAGGGCAAGAGTTTTTTAGTTTAGCCCAATGTTTCACTTCGATGTTGTTAAAATAAGTGTATTGTCAATGATGTCTTTGTTCAAATAAAGTAAATTATGAACTTAATTCGATTTAACTCAACAAACATCTCTCCAGAGTCTCCTTTGCCTTAAGTTCGAGGACAGACCGTTTATATCCATTACAGGATCTTCCAGAGACAAAGGTGGTGGATACGGGCCTGATCTGGCATGCACACACACGCATACACACACAGACACACGCATGTGCCCACACATGCACACACATTCACATATGTGCATGTACACATGAACACACATGTGCATACACATAGAAACAGACATACACACATATGCACACACTGATGAACCCATGCACACAAACACACACAAGACAAACACATGCACACACCCATACACACAAACCCGCAGACACACACATGCACAGACACACATGTACACACATGCACACACATGTGTGTACACATATAAGCACACATGTGCACGCACACACACAAAGCCTCAAAAAGCTTAACTATTCAGACTCTCCACAAGTCAGACAGCTGTAAGTGACAGCTGGGGCTTGCCCCTGGGTGTGCCAGAGGCTGCCCTGAGAGGCGGCTCCTTGACTCATCCTTGTTCCCAGGAGCTCAGAACAGCTACAGAGAACTGGACTACTAATCATTCCTAAGGAAATAATGCGAGCACCTATGGAGAAAGGTGAACTAGCAAGCCAGCCCCTTCCTTCCTGTGGCGCCTGTAAAGGAGTCTGCTTTGTTGTTTTAGTGGTGTTTGATTTTCACTTTGTTCTCTGCTGGGCAAAGGGAAAGTTCCAATAAGCACCCAACAGGGAGGCGAGGGCCACCTGACCAGCATTTGCAGGCATCATGGTTCGATGCCATGCACGCAGCAAGGAGGAGGGTCCGCCTGACCAGCATTCACAGACTTCATGGTTCCATGCCATCCACGCTTCTTCCTCTGGCCTTTTTGAGAACTTTAACTGCCGCCTAAATGTTCCTCACTCACCACTGCGAAGAATCGCCATAATGAAGCATTCAACCCTCGCTATAAATGTACACAATTACCCAGCTGCTCAAGGCTCACAGATGCTTAAGCTTGGTTTAGATAAAAAGAAAAAGGAGTAACACAAACTTTGGAGGAAACGCTGAGTGTCTGTCCAAGTCTTCCTAACATTACTTCATTTTTATTTTTTAATACCTTGTAAGTGAAGCTCTCTGAGTAGTCAATTGTCAGGCAATAAAGTGTGGTGGTGCATGTAACAATTATGTAACAGCCGTAGAGACATTTAGTATCTTCTACCACCTTAGCACACAATAAAAGTAAGAATTAAATACAGATCGATAAAGCTGATAGAGCAACACCATAATTGGTAGGTTTCAAGGACAATGTCACTGAGAAGCATGGAAAGAAAGAAAAAGAAGGACGACAGGAGAGGATGAAGGGAAAAGAAAAAGGAGAAGAAATAGGAGGAGAAGGGAGAGGAAGAGGAGGCAGAATATGGGAAGGACCTGGGTACCATGTTACTGATGTCTAAAATTCCCGAACATGGCACCTAGTGAAACATCACAACAGCTAAGCCTTGCCTGGCATCAACCTGCCCCAGCCCAAGTCCTGTTATTGCATGTAGACCCCAACCACTGCCAGGAGTGGTCCCTGAGCACAGCTAGGTGTAGCCCCCCAAACCTAACATAAAATGAAACAAAATTTGGACAGAAACATTGGGAAGCCAATGGAGAAAAAAAAACACAAAAAATCCTTAGTAGAACTAAGGGACGTTATGAGCAGAAACTACTAGCCACATTCCCTAAGCAGGTGTCGAACAGCACGTCAGCCTGGGCTGGGAACACCGGCCCTGGGCCAGGAGCACCTGGCTCAGGTCTCCATCCCGCTCTGGCAAAGTGCTTGCTGTGCTTCGGGGTCCATTTGGTCTGACAGTTCGCACCTTCGGAGAGCTCTGCTCTGTCTCATGGTCCCCACTGCAGCATTCATTTCCTTGTCCCTGTCTCCTGTTGAGCCCTATCCTGGCCTTATTCCTGTCATCTTCTCAACAGTCATCAGGCTATTCTGACTCAAGTCCACTTTCATACAAGCAACCTGATATGTTTTTTTTTGGCAGTCTTGTGATCAAGGCCTGTCACTTGTCTTCCCATTGTTCATCAATTTGCTTGAGCGGGCGCCAGTAAAGTCTCCATTCGTTGGGAAAGAGGTTCATTATTGTTACTGCTTTTGGCATATCGAATACACCACAATTAGCTTGCCAGGCTCTGCCATGGCTCTGGGTTCATCCCAGAGAACCCAGTCTTTTTTCTATGTCAGACCATCAACCATCCAGGGCCCACAGGGCAAAGCCTTGGGGTGTAGACAAGCCTGTCTCCTGTCTGCCACCTATCTATGCAGCCGGGCACCACAGCCAAACCTACAACACCTCAAGGGGCAGGATCAAGGCTACAATCCAAAATGTTGCATCTAACTTACAAAGTTATATTTTCAGAAGCTTTTACCAAGAATAAAAAAAAATCAATGCAACACAAAATCCCTCTTGTAAATGCCAGACAGACCACCCTGATGGACTATTGTTTATGTACACAAGTGGGTGAGGGAGGAAAGGAAATAGAGAGTTCACGGGTGGGGGGAGAGAGAGGAAGGGAGAGGGAGGGAGGAGAAGCTAACAGAATCATGGCATCACTGCTAACATTCTTGCTCATGTGGGGCCTTCCCTGCACCCTTTATTTCTAAGGTTATTTGGTAACTCCGGCAGCAATTTGTTAGAAGGAGCACTTCTGAGTCATACTTCACTTCAACTAAGACCTGTGAGATCTCAGGGGTCTCTCCTATAGACCCCCAGACCACTGAGGACCCTAATCAAAGACTGTGCAGAGTTCTGAGCCAGGGAGCCCTCAGTCAGAATGCACAGAACATCCATGCTAGAAGGAGCCAGATGTCACGGTTCTGAAGATGACGGCTGGGCAAGCTATTGTTCTTCCTAACCCACTAGCCACATGGGCACAGAGGGAGCAGGGTAGCAGGGTGTGGCACAGAGGGAGCAGGGTTGGAGGGTGGCACAGAGGCGCTAAAGTTGGCTGTGGAGTAGATGAAGGCCTGGGGCTGCTTGAGCCTTCTCATTTGTTTAGTTTCTTGTCCTTCTGTCCAGTCTGCAAGGACTCCATCCCTAGCAATTACTCGCAGAGCTCTTATAGGGCGTCTGGATGCTGCTGCTGCCACCACACCTCTGGTCTACACAGCACAGGCACCCACAGCCTCCCGACACACTCAGCCTTCCATGGAGCACCCTGAGTCCCTCTCCCTCTATTTTCCTTTGGCATATGGTTATAGCATCAAACTGCTTCATGGTGACTTCTCTGGCCACTTTTGTCTTCATGGGGAGCTCAAACCATTCAATGCCAGAATGACAGTACAGGACTTAAGGCACTGGTCTTACATGGTTGACCCAGTCTTGATCTACAACACCTTATACTGTCCCCTAAATACTGCTAGGAGTGATCCCTGAGCACAATGCCAGGAATAAGCCTGAGTACTACCACCTTCTCTTCTCTCCCCCCCTCCTCAGGGTAAAAGTAGTCTACCACTACACTTATATCTTCAGACTTAAAATACTTCTCTGTATTTCTGAATCTAAAAGGAATGCCTGGGCACCCAGAGTATTGTGGACACCAGGTAGTATGCCTCTGGGCCCACTGAGTGTATGCTCTGTCTCTACTATCATTGCTGTGTTCTAGAGAGGAAAAAGGACACAGATGGACTCAGGGAGTACCTTCCAGAAGACCCAGTTTGTTTTGCCAGATATGGCTCACATGACCATCCATACTGGCAAAGTCCTCTGGGAAATGTAGTCTTCGTTCTAAGTGCCTAGTGCCCAATGTTAGACTACTAACAGAATCTATCATACTGGCAACCCAAGCAAATCTACTATCAAATAGGTAGGCGTGACACACACGCAGTGTTGAGAGATGGGTGATTAATAAAAGCTACATCTGATTGAGGTAGTGCTCCAAAGGCCAGTGTTTGGGTAAATAGACTAATAGAGCATAGAGAAACATAGAGGATAGAGAACAATGGTCTTCACCCACTGGCCCAGAGGATGGTGCCAGTTTGCTGATATTGAAAACTTGAAAACCTTTGCCCACCACCTTGTTCATAACTGCCAGCCTACACACCAGTGTTCAGGAAAGACGTTGGCCCATGAGTGTAGAAAGGTTGAAGAGCATCAATGTGAAGCTGAGAAAAATGTGAAGCTACAGATCCTGATATAACTGCAGCTTTCATCTGAAATTCCTGGGCTGAAACCTGTTTCACCCTGAGTTTTTATGCAAACAATTTCCCTCATCATCAACATCCCTTCTCTAGGCCCCTTCTGAGCATGCTGTCCTCTTCCCGAGATCCACTTCACAAATCCGCCAACAAAGTTCTTCCTAGTGGCCCCTGACTAGAGCCTGCTGCCAAGTGGACTGCTCTCACCAAGTTCTTTGCAAGTAGCCTTCTGTAAAATGTTTGCTTTCAAACTCCTCCTAAGCATTAATAAATCATTCTTGGATGGCTAAATAGATGATGTTTTTAATTAAGTATGCCATGGGCTCTTTGAGATCAATTCTCTTCTCAGATGAATCTATCACCTAAAGCATCTGAGTGGGTTGGCACAGAGTACAGTAGGTGTTTTATAAATTACTGCATTGGGAGAAAACAAAATTCTAATGACTTAATAATTAATACTTTGCTCTCTTGAGATATAACAAGCCTGAATGCCTTAGTTCCTTTTCAGCTTTTTGATTCCTCTAGAGAATAACTTTGGTGCAAGAAGCTACACCCCAGAGAGCAGTATTTGGGGAGGCCAGTCCTCAAATGCAAGTGAAGTTTCTTTGAACAAAAGTGCAATGGGAAATAGTGAAGAAGGAATTTTACAGTACTCTGAGAGAACTATGACAATTACCTTTAAAATACATATTTGCCATATACTGGACAACCTTTCGAATCGACCCAACCCTCAGTGCACAGAGAACATCGACAAGTGTCAGCAAACTCTCCCTTCTCTCCCAACTCTCAGTCCCAGAGCCCTGCCCACTGCTGTCCAGGCTGCACTTGCTGGCTGGGCCGCTCTGCTCTGGCGCCTTCTCTGTCCTCTCACCCTTGTTTCTGGTCCAGCATCTTCCTCTGGTTTTCTCCACACTCACATCCTCTCTGGGGAGAGGGAGTCAGGCTCCATGTGGAACTTCCTGGCACTGGAGTTTTCCTTGAGAATTACTAACACTGACCAGAGAATCGAGCTCCTGGCATGAACTGTACCTACAAGTCCCGAGTTTCCCAGATGTTTCCTGATGAGACCCTGGACAGTGAGCTGCTGTCTTCCTGAAATCCACTTTTGGGCATGGAGAAGTCTGACCTTCCAATGCACATAGGGCCCCCACACTAACCCCAACACTGCCTCCTCAGTTGACCATTTAATTCATATTTTGCTTCGGAAAAGAAAAAACTGTCATAAGCCATTTTGTGGCTCCTTTCCTGAAATATGTAGTATAAAAATAAAACATTCTCTAAATCAGTAAAGCAAAAACGGTTTAGTATATATTTGATCCTGAATGTCCTAAGCTTAGTTCCTGGTATTTAAATTCTAACATTTTTTTTATCATAAAATAAACTATTATTTCCTATTTAATGTGTGGTTACAGATCAAAGTCAGTTTGTCTTCCAGGCTATTGTAGCTTTCTCTTGTCAAGAAATCCATCCAAACTATACTTCCCATTTGTTCTGGGCCACATTTCCCTCCTCTGAGACCCATGAATATCACTGCCCCGGGAAGCAAGGGGAGAAAGGAAAGGGGAAAAGAACAGAGAAGCCAATCACTCGATACCAGATCAATGTCACTAATTAAATATGGAAGCTCAGGAACCAATTAGCTAGGATCCGATTCATACATTCTTTTGCAGATTTCTGCTGCATATGTTAAAATAAAAACACACCCTGAGAGCAGAAAGGATGTGTGTAATTGGCTTCTCTTGTTAGTCATTATGGGGATTGTTGGGTAAGCTACAAAGCGCCTTGTCCATCACATGTCAGTTACTGGCTACATTCAGGTTTGAGTTCTTTGAAGGGAAAAATCACATCTCAACGCTTTTCATATGTCACGGCAATAACCACAAGGCTGGGTTCCTATTAGATGCTCAATAAACGCACATACTGCACCCAGTCTTAGCAAAATAGAACTGTCCATTGTTCTCTCTAAACATAGAATCACCCAAAGGAAACTGGAGATGGCTAATTGGAGACATGTGTTAAGAGGAGGAAAATGATCCTGTTGCTCAATCTCAACTGAACACTTTGAATCAAGGGTCTTAATGGATACTTGAAGCAACTTGCTAAGCCGTCCCTGTGAGTACAGGGTCAGAGCACCAGGCAACGCAACCATGCTGCTGACTGACCAAGGTGGAAAACAGTCCTAAGAAAAAGGACCCATAATAATAGTGAATTTATCTTAGCCACACTAAGATGTATGGGCCCTCTGTCCTACAAGCCTTTAAGATACAACAGAATCATATAACATTAAATCTGGAGAACTTTGGGGACATTCTTTATAGTTTAGTATAGGGAAAAATTGTTTTCTCTAGAACAAATATTATTCTTCCTGGGAAATGAGTTTAGTTAATACTATGAAATACCTAAAAAGAAAAGTGTAGTTAAATACATCTAGTGGATCACCAGAGATATATAGTGTGTAACAACTCCGTAAGATCTTTTATAAACAAACCTTTTAAAATAATATCTGCTAATCTCATTTTTTGTGATGTGCTTATTTTAACCTTGAAGATACAAACATGTTTTCAGTTCTAATTTTAGAGGGAAAGAGTAAACTAAGTTAATTAAGCAGGTTTTTAGTCCCATAGTTACTCCATGTCAGAACTGACATTGTTAGTGGACTAGTGGTATTAGCAGCAAAAATGGTAGTAGTAGTAAGAGTGACACCAGCACTATTACCATCTTAATAGTTACTATAGGCTCAGCTCCAGTGGTAACAATGGGAATAGAAGTAGTGATGTAAAGAATAGCAATAATTACCATAGTAGCAATAACAACACTGCAAGTGGTGGAATAATAGCAGGGGTAGAAGAAACAGTAGTAGCAACAATGAGAATAACAGCAAAAGTAACTATATTTCCACCAGTAGTACTAACAGAGGCAGTGACACCAGCAGTAATAGTAACAGTTTAACAATGTCAAGAGTAACAACAATGGTAGTAATAGTAATAGAAATAGCAAGATCACAGAAATGGGAATAATAGAAGTAGTAGTAGTAGCATTAGCAATAATACTAAAATACAATATGCAGCCTAATATTACTAATTAATTATATATAATATGCTGACTGAGAGCTCCCAGCTACCACAGCCAGCAACCGGAAGAGAGACACTCCAGACCCACAGCTGCACAGCTCAGCCCCACGTGGAGCAGCCCATAGAGTTCTGGAAGATGGTAAATGGCTCAGCCAGCCCCTGGCCGAGTCCAACATAGCTCCTAGGGCTCGCTCACATGTGCAGGGGGAGGGGGCACACTGGCCAGACTTGGAGCAGGGATTTGGGCTCCTCCTCCCATTCCTCTTCCTCCATGTTGGAGGGCATGGCTGTGAGCTCCCAGCCATCACAGCTAGCAACCGGAAGAGAGACACTCCAGTCCTACAGCTGCACTGGTGCGCTGCCGCGCAATAGTCTTAGACAGTAATGGAAGTTAGGACCAGGTCCCCAAGACTTTCATAGTGTATAAACACTGTAATGATCATTCTCCCTCACAGTAGAGACTGGCAAGCTACCCCTGTTGTATTTGATATGCCAAAAACCAGTAACAATTATAGACCTCATTCCCATGACCTGAAGGATTAGTGTGAGGCTCTTTATGTTCCTGGCACAAGCAGATGTCCTTGGGCTACACTAGCATGTGACAGGACATAGGGAGATGTTACTGGTGCCCGCACAAGCAAATTGATGAACAACAGGAAGACAAGTGACAAGTGACAATATGCAGCCTAGCAGCAGTATTTGTAATAGTAGACATAGTAATAGGAACAGAATCACCAGTAGTGGAGAGCAGCAGCAGTAGTAGCAAAAACAATATTATCAATGTTAGCAATAGCATCAAGAGTAGCAGTGTTTGTAATTAGCATACAATCAGTAGTAAGAACACCAGTAATTACAGGACTGAGGTACTAATAGTACTAAAATACCAAGAGAGGCTGTGATGGTACTAGTAGCAATAGGATCAGCAGCACCCAAAGCAGTAAATAGTAAGAGCAGTAGCAGGGCGTGGCAACAATAGCAGTAATAAAGGTATCATTGTAGTGTCTCCTGTTAAGGATATTATAATTGTTCAGAAACCTTGTCTGTTTTCCAGTCTTGCCAAACCACAGGTATTCCTGCCATTGTATTCTCAGTCCTGTAGCCAGCAGCCTGACAGCAAGTAGGCACTTCATAAATATTTATTGACTATAAAATGAATAAATACTTGCAAACAATCAATTTCAAGACTAAGAAAGCACTGCTCGAGAATGCCAGTGTGTTCCTGTATCATCCTGAATCAACATATTTCTCTCTAGCACTCTTCTTCTCTAGAGTCATACAGACTGGGCTTTGTATGTTCAGAGCAGCCCTGTGAAAGGTCTCGAATCCCAGGAAGCAGAGCTATGAAAGACAGAGCTTCATGTCAATGAGCAAAGGCACCTTACAAGGGATTCACAAATTACCTTAAAATATGAACAGTATACGCAGGGAGGAAAATTTGAGATCGTTGCTATTCACCAGAGCCATACACTTAAAAGATCCCCACTGCCAAATTATTCTGTTAGCAATACTCCAAATAAGGAAACAGCAGGTGTAGGCAAGCGGGAAGGAGACACATCTACAAAATGATGGGCATTACCTGTAATGAAGTAAGTTAAGGTTTTAATGAGCCTACTGGGAGCCACTTGGCAATCACTGTTTAATAAGAGGAAAGATCAACAAAGGAGAAATGATGATGGATGTTTTGTAACCAAAAAAAATGTTCTTAGTATCTTTCTCCTCTTCTCTCCTGATGTATTCTTCTTAACTGTGTGGTTTCTCTAATTTCCCTCCTTTGCTCAAAGATCTATATTCCAGGATATCAGTAATTTTTACTTTTAGTTATTTTATTTTTAGATATCAGTTTTTATTTTTAGACCTACCAGAAAAAAGGATAAAAAATGTGCTTGAAAGATGCTTTCTTGTCCTCCTGAGGCCACCGAGGGCTGGGTGAGCTGGAACTCAGAGCTACACTGACTCCCTTGGCATGTATGTGCCTCTCCATTGAGACACCCAAGAACTCTCACAAGGTAATAAGAAAAATACAAACACCCAAAAGGAAAAGGCACCAAAGGATGTTTTACCATAGGAAGTCTAAATTGTTCCTCATATACTAAATGCCATCAGCCAGCTGATTATGAAAGAATGTAAATTAAAACCATAAGATGTTACTATCAAGAAAACCTACAATTAAAAACAGCAGCATACACACAGTAGACACAGACCTTACACCTTTTTGGGGGGCATGGTTGTGAATATGTGTAATCATTTTGGGAAACTCTTCAGCAGATACTGAATACCCTGCTGCATAAAGAAATACAAACTTTTGTGTACCTGAAGACTACTGTGATAGTTTATGACAATATTATTATAAGAGCTAAACTTAGCTCCAATGCAGAAAGAATCACACCAATAAACAAGTTTGATGTTACTATAAAATGAAATACTATATAAAATGAACATTAACCCTAACTCCATGTCATAGTATAAATGAGTCACCAAACAGTATGAAAGTAATATTAATCTTAAAAACAGCATATCCTGGGTTGGTGAGAGAGAGAGAATACAGCAGGTAGGGTAATTGCCTTGCCCAGGGTAAACCGGGCTCCATACCTGGTACTGCATATGGTCTACTACCCACCAGGAAAGATTCTTTAGCACAGATCCAGGAGTAAACCCCCAAACAGCCAGGTGTTGTCCCAAAACAACAACCAAAAATAGCATGTCCTAAATTATTCTATGTGTGCAATATTCAGTCATAAGCAAAACTAATTCACAGTCTTAGAACGGAGATGGCAGTTAATGACCTTCGGGTAGAGAGGCGGAGGGACAGAGAAGCTTGGTAGCAGTGCAGCTTGTATTTCGCTTCTTGGTGTGGTTAAACTCTTGAAGCCACTTTGAGAAATTCCATTGAACTATGTGGCACTCACATTTATGTCTGTCGTATATCAATAAACATTTGTTAAATGGATTAGTAGATTGAAAAATTCTGATAACCTTTTACTCCTCCAGGTTATTTTTACTTTACTCAATAATAACTTCAATATCCTTGCTGACTGCCTGCAGGTTCTGGAAAAGGAGAGGAAATCACGCCAGGGGAAGAAAGAACAATGCTGAGGCTGTGCAAGGAAAGCCGAGGCCTTCAAGGACACTACAAAGGCGAACCTGGACACTTGATCCGGGGACCGTTTATGCTTGGTTGGTGGTTAGGGAAGGAATGTTTCAGTAAGGCTCCCAAGAAGTCTTCATGTCAGATGACACAACTCCCCCATATAAGTACCCTTCCCGTGTCCATGCACATAAGTGCTGAGGCCCACAGAGTTGAGGGCCTGCCTCTATTAGACTGAACAACCATGTGGAAGGTCTCAGTTGTTCAAGTTGTCCTCTCATGCAAATAAAGGAGGATGTTCCACTGCTTACAATTCTGCTATAGGCCTTTGCCTCCTGGGCTTTTATATGGTGTTGTACCCGCGGACTAGCACTGCATGAAGCCAATGCTTCCATCAATGCTCACTATGCTGAGTCATTTCAACTGGATTCAAACAGAGTCGTAAAACAAAATCTCCATTCCGGTATCATTCATTGCAATCAAGACTTATTGTATACATGTGCAGTGTGTTTTATTTAACCAGTAGTCCATACAGAGTTCTGCCAAAACCTGCTTCATCATAAAGCCCAAATTTTGAAACAATTTCCTTGAGAGGTTTGTTTAAATTACTAATAAAATTTAGAGAGGTTCCTTTACAGATGATAGGAAAAGATCTGGAGATACTGAGCTCTCAGGCAAAATGAGACCTGTGTGTGCTCTTCTGGATATTTGTTACATATGTGTGTATATTTGCGTGTGTGTTCAGACATCCATAAGCATCTCTCCATCTGTCTTCCCAATCAACCCAAATCTATGGTGGGCTTTGTGCAAATGTCAAGCCCAGTTGCAGAGGTGAGCTGAGAACTGCATGAAGCCTTAAAGTCACTGCTCACCCACATCAGGGTGAACCTTTATCTCTTCCCTGACTAGCTCCACCTTAAGCTGCAAGGTTCCACCCCTTCTCCAGCACATATGATTTCTTCTTTGTTGTGTACAGAGAAATATCAGCCTTCCTGGTCATGTGGGAAGATCCTATCTTATCTGAACATATCAGAAGAGTGACTTTCCTGGCATATTTGCCTTCTGGAGACCACAATGTCTTCCTTTCTGTCCCAAACATTCATCATACTCCACCCACCAGTGCTAGAAACTTGTGTGGAATACGTCTTCTTAACTGCCTACTCCCTACAAAAACTTTCTTATAGAGCAGAAATCACAATTCCTACAATACTTTCAGTTTCATGCACCGCTTACCTCTCTTTTTATCTTCTCTTAAACTTAGCGATCCAGGATTTGACTGTGTAACTATTTGGGACCTTCATGTAGAGCAGGCCACAGGACAGTTCTTTTCCAGTGGTCAAGAATGTTCTTTCTCTTCTCCACTCTGGCTCATGCTCACGACTTAGAGCACATCTAGCTGGCTTCTTCTGGACTATGAGTTCCCAGCAATGGCCTTCCACACCTCGCTCACCTAAAGCATCTATGAATCTAGAGAACTTTATTTGTAGGTTATATAAATATTTGTCTTATAAACTTTAAAATAATTACATGGATGTTATGCTGTAAAAATATTGAGAATCGTTTTTAAAAATTATTTGCAAAACAACAGAAGGATCAGAAATATTACATACAGCAGGGGACTTGTCTTGCATGCAGCCAGCCCAGATTCAATCCCCAGAACTTCACATGGTCTGCCTGAGGCCCACCAGGAGGGATTCCTAAGACATACCCATGTGTAAGTCCTGGGTATAGCCGGTACGGCCCAAAAACCATGTGTGTGTGTGTGTGTGTGACACTTTTTGCCCAAAGTGAAATAGGCAAAAACCTAGTAATACTTTCACAAACAAGCCAAAAACGCCACTGCTTCAAATACCAGCCACAAAGTACTGATTTGATTCATGAAGCTTTTCCCCTACTGGCCAGGGATAGACAATAAAATTAGCACTGACAAATGAGAAGTCAGATTTGTTTATATTTTCTATAAATGTCTAAATTTTCTTCCCAAATTGGGATACCACGTTTATTGTGATTCATGCAAATAATAATCTGTAAGGAGTAATGTTTTAGGTATGTTAGATAAGAATTCAATCCTACCTAAATCCAGATACGTTATTGCTATGTGTGTTGCCAGCTTCCTCTAGAAAAAAATCTGTACATTGAATCAACCTGGTGGTCCTCCGCTCCCGGAGGGTCACCATATTGATGCCGAACTTAGTGCGGACACCCGATCGGCATAGCGCACTACAGCCCAGAACTCCTGGACTCAAGCGATCCTCTGGCCTCAGCCTCCCGAGTAGCTGGGACTACAGGCGCGTGCCACCATGCCTGGCTTCAGATATCTCACACCAGTCTTCAGATATCTCACACTTTCCTCATTTTTCCTCTATATCATAAGTGACCATTGGTTAGGTTCACACATAAGAGGAAGAGCCAAGTTGCCTTTGCAACACCTAAGTGTTCAGAGCAAAGGAAATCCAAGGTGGGAAGGATCAATGGACAGGTCCTAACTTCCCCAGAGGAGAAAAGAATCTTCCAGGCCAAAGTAAGTGCACAGATGCATTCTAAAGCAAGGCAAGCACTCCATATTTGCAGGGAACACAGCTTGTGCTGGAGTTGATGTGAGGGGACTCTAGATTCCCAGGGGTGAGAATGACACGCACAAACTCTAGATTCTCAGAGGTGAGACTGATATATACAAGGCAAGGGATCCAGGCAACGCGAGCTCCATAGAAACCTAATATCAGAGAGTGTTGAAGCAGTGGAACCCATACCCTGACACAATTTGTGTCTTGAAGACACCACCCTGGGAGTCACACTTGGCATGGGTGAATGGGGTGAGAGCATGGCAGGTGTTACAGGCTCCACACTGGGAACGGTGCATTCTGTCTTTGAGCTGTGGAGAGGTGAGGAGTGACTATACCCGAGAAGTATTTCCAAGCTGGAAACAAATCCTTTGGTGGCGAGCATGGGCTAGCAAAGTGGGATCAGAGGATGTACCCAGACTGGGGCTGGGAAAAACAGCAAAAAGGAGGTACATATGCTACAAGATGAATTATTTTTGTGGGGAGACCAGGGGTCCAGCTGGCTGTCTGGAAATTGACGTTTGTGTGGGATGGTAACGCAGATGACCAGGGCCAAAGAGTGTACAGCAGGGAAGGCACTTGTCTTGCACATGTCTAACCCAGGTTCTATCCTTGGCACCACACCAGGTCCCTGAGCTTGACCAGGAGTGAGCGTTGGTCATCAAAGTCTGATGTTGAAAAAGAAAAAGAAATCAGACATCTAGTAGCAGGGTCGGGAGTCAGATGCTGTCCTTTGGGAAGGACAAGGAAGGAAGCCTTGGCAAAGAGAGAGGTAGGCAAGGCCCAAAAGGAGGCGCAAGGAACTGGCAAAAGTTAAAGATTCCATCAAAGAGAGAAAAAATACCAACAGGAGAAAACTAAGGGAATACCCAGGGCTCCCCAAACGAGAGGTTTCAAAGGAGAAAGTACCAGTCCCTATAGACTATAGAGAAAATGAGCAGCAAATGGTGGGTAATAGACGGTGCCCCCTTCTCTGTCTGCTCACTGATAACCTTTCCTATCTCAACCAACACAGCTCAAGGTAAACTCATGGAAATGCCCTAAAGCATCACCCGACTCCACTTAATTGTCCTTATTTATTAAATGTCCAGTCACACAACATTCCTGTCATCTGTCGGCTGGTGGCACTGCTGGAGACACGGCCACCTCACCTATGAGATGATGTGCATTACCATCCCACACAAACCACAATTTCCAGACAGCCAGTTGGACCCCTTTACCTCTCCCCAGAGGACAACACATAGGACTTGTCTTCACTTTGCCAGACACACCCAGACTATGATCAAGGAGCTATTATCAGTATTGGTGGCTTTGGGGAATTTCCTTCCTTCCCAAACATGAGATCTCTGAGCTGTAGGGCTGGACACAGGCAGCCAAAGCCCCTTTTGATCCTCAAATCTACGAACAATACAAATGAGAAGAAGAAAGTTGATCTAAGAGAAAAATATCCCCGTAGGTGTGGTGATGTGTTCCCATACAGATCTCTAGGTCAGGGCAATGTGACGTCCTCAGCTGACATCCTACCTGGCAGTAAATGACCCTGAAGGACATAGGGAGAAGGTACAGAGGACCATGGTGGTTTACCAAGAAATGGCGCAAAATCTCAGTGACAAAGGAAGGGCCGAGCCCACAGGAAGCAGCAACACTGAAGGTCTATACTTTAGCCAGGGGAAGAGGCTTGACATCTTCAGAATTCACCTGGTCACAGTACGCAGAAGAGACTGCCCAGAGATACAGATTCTGTAGAAAGTGAATTTGGGGAGAATAATTATCCTCTAGATCCCAAAGCAAAACCTTGAACTGAGGCCGGCAGGAACAATGGGGATGGGGGAGAGAGAAGGCAGGAGTGTGGGTACACATTATCTTGGGGTGTCCAAGCAGCCCAGCCCTGGGAAACAGAGACAGGCCCCAGCCCCGGCCCCCGGCCCCCAGCCCAGCCTGAGAGTCTGTGCACAGGACGTGGCCTATGCCTGAGACAAACAGCAGTAGGTAGGTCTGTGCTCTGGCTCTCGGCCTGTCTTAAAAATAAACCGTCACAGCTGCACTTGCACAAAGAAATAGTCTCTTCAACTTCAAAGGAAAACAGCTGAGAAAGGGAGAAAACAAACAAATTGCAAGATCTGAGATTTCATCTGGCGTGAGAATGCTTTTCAAAAGCTGAGTCCTACCCTAAGCTGCTTCCTGTCATATTTGAATGTGGCCCCATGGACAGCTGCCTGCAGCCCTGCCAGGTGAGGCCAAGGGTGGAGGGCACCGTGTGGCACCATCCCAGACCCTCACCCAGGCTCCAAAGCAAATCCCGAGGCCACTTTAATACCCTGCAAGGAAAACACTGAGGAGGAGGCATCATGTGCGGGAAAGTTAAAGACTGAGAGGCTTGAAGGCCACGGGCTTGGTGCAGGAAGTCACAGGATGCTACTTTTCAAAGGTCAACAGGAAAAATGAAGATTCTCCTCCCAGCCTCTGCATGCAGAGTAATGGGGTGCTGCAAACATCAGTGAATTCCTGGGACAGCGTCTGTCGAGAATGTAAACCTTAATATCATACAATATTTGGATCTGACAAACTCAAGCAAGCGGCAGAAAAGTCTCATTCCAGGCATTAAACCGAAACAGCAGATCTCATTGGTCACGCACATGGCTGTTCACGGTTCGGCTCTCAGCTCAACAGTGGACTTTTCTCAGTCCTAAAATGAATGGGAGAACAGAAGGGAAAGTCGACTGACCAGAGCAAGGGACAAGGGGGTGGACAGCGGTTGGCATCATTGGAGAAAAACTGGCTGAGCCCTTTAAAGGTCCAGGGCTCCGTCCTGGAAAGTGTCGCCGTGAGCCCTTCCTGCCGCCTTGAAGACTCTACTCCTGTCCACACTGCTCTGTCCTGCTCTGGACCTTTATGGCCCTTGATGTCCAGATGCATTTATCATGAATTGCTGACAAAGCCTTCTGTTATTTCACTCCCCAAATGTCTCAGAGATGACAGAGATGCCGAGAAGCTTCGCCAGGTCCTGCCTCCAAGCCTAACCATGCGGCCAGGCAGATTGAGAATCTCCCCAGACCCTCACTGAGCAACCTCTGGACACCCCTGTCTGCTCCAACAGGAAAGCCTGGGCTCCTGCTGACACTCAGTCTTTTGCCTTTTAATATTCCAGGGAGGCAATAGCCCAGCACAAAATACAGAAATGTCTTTTACTGTCTTCATAGCCTTTATTTTTGGTTTTTTATTTTCTTATTATACCACCATGAGATATACAATTATAAAGATGTTCATGATTGGTTTTCAGTCATACAATGTTCCAGCACCCGTACCTCCACCAGTGTCCATTTCCCACCACCTATGTCCCCAGAGTCCCTTCTCCCCTTCCCCAGCCTGTCTCCATAGCAGGTATTTTTCCTTCTCTCTCTCTCTCTCTCTCTCTCTCTCTCTCTCTCTCTCTCTCTCTCTCTCTCTCTCTCTCTCACACACACACATTGTGGCTTGCCACACATACATTTAGGTTATCACGTTTATCCCTTTGCCTACATTCAATGCTCAGTTCTAATCTGGCATTACCATTTTCAACAGTTAATAGAACACTGGTATATATTTACATTCCACAAATTAATGCAGTCATTCTATGTCTGTCCTTTAACTTCTAGCTGATTTCACTAAGCAAGATAATCTCCATGTCCGTCCATTTGTAGGCAAATTTCATGACTTCATTTCTTCTGACAGCTGCATAGTATTCCATTGTGTGGATGTACCATAGTTTCTTTATCAAGTCTTCTGTTCTTGGGCACTCAGGTTCATTCCAGATTCTGACTATTGTAAATAGAGCTGCAACGAATATAGAAGCGCAGAGAGTGTTTCTGGCTGTGTGTTTTCAGGTCCCCAGGGTATATTACCAGGAGTGGTATGGCTGGGTCAAATGAAAACTCAATATCGGAGTTTTTGGAGGAATGTCCATATTGTTTTCAAAAAGGGCTGGACCAGTGGGCATTCCCACCAACAGTGAATGAGAGTCCCTTTCTCCCGGCATCCACACCAGCACTAGTTGTTCTTGCTCTTTTGGATGTGTGCCAGTCTCTGTGGTGTGAGATATCTCATTGTTGTTTTGATTTGTATATCCATAATGATTAATGATGAGGGGCACTTTTTCAAATGCCTTTTGGCCATTTAAATTTCTTTGTCAAAGTTTCTGTTCATTTCTTCTCCCCATTTTTATTGGGTTGGATTTGTTTTCCTGTAAAGTTCTATCAGTGTTTTGGATATCTTTGATATAAGCCCCTTATCACATGGATATTGGACAAATATTCTTTCCCATTCTGTAGGCTGTTTTGGCATCTTGGTCACTGTTTCTTTTGAAGTGCAGAAGCTTTTCAGCTTTATATAATCCCATATGTTTATCTTTGCTTCCATTTGCTTTGTCAGTGGTGTTTAATCATTGAAGATGCCTTTAGCTTCAACGTAGAGTGTTTCGCCTTTGTTTACTTCAATGTACCTTATAGATTCATGTCTGATGTTGTGTTCTTTGATCCATTTTTATCTGACCTTTTTGAATAGTGTTAGAAGAAGGTCTAAGTTCATTTTTTACATGTTGCTGCCCAGTTTCCCAGCACCACCTGTTGAAGAGGCTTTCTTTGCTCCACTTAATATTTTTTGTTCATTTATCAAAGACTAAGCAATCCTATATTTGAGAATGTGTGTCAGGATAGTCAGTTCTATTCCATAAGTCAACAAGTCTGTCTCTATACCAATACCATGTCATTTTAGTCACTACTGCTTTGTAGTACAGTTTGAAGTTGGGAAAGATGATGCCTCCCATCTTCTTTCTCCCAAGGATTGCTTTAGCTATACATGGAGGTTTATTATTCCACACAAATTTCAGGAGTGTTTGGCTAATTTCTTTGAATAATGTCATGGGTATCCTTATAGGGACTGCATTGAATCTGTATAAAGCTCTAGGGGCCAGTCGGCATTTCCACCAACATTGAATGAGAGTCCCTTTCTCCCTGCATTTTTAACAATGTTAATTCTCAAAATCCATGAGCAGAAATGTGTCTCTATTTTCTTGTGACCTCTTTTATTTCTTGAAGCAACATTTTGTAGTTTTCTTTGTAGCCTTTACATTCCTAGTTCAACTGATTCCTAGGTATTTGATTTTCTGTGACACAATTGTGAATGGGATCATTTTTTTTAAGTATGCCTTTCTTCTCTTTCATTGTTTGCATATCAGAAAGCTATTGGCTTTTGGGTATTGATTTTGTATCCTTTCACTCTATTATAGGAATATACTGTTTCTAGGAGTTTTTTGATAGAGAGTTTAGTGTTCTCTAGGTATAATATCATGTCAGCTGCAAATAGTGATAGCTTGATTTCTTCATTTCCTATCTGGATGCCCTTAATATTCCTTTCTTCCCTGATTGCTATGGCAAGTGCTTCCAGTAGTATGTTAAATAGAAGTGGTGAGAATGGGCAGCCTTGTCTTGTGCCTGATCTTAGGAGAAGGCCTTCAGTTTTTTCACATTGAGAATAATTGTGTGTTCATGGCCTTTGGCCCATAAATTCTGCACTGAGGAAGTGACCGTAAAACATTTAGGGTAGTCCTCATTCTCAAGTGGCTCTACAGTCAGGTGCAGAGTAAAAAGTGTGGCAGCCAGCTGCAGGCACCATTCTGAACTCTATCCTCAGGGTCACAGTGGGCAGGGTCACACCCATGCAGGCCCTACACTTCCCCTGGAGCTCAGCACCACCAACTGCACCTGAATGCTTGGCTCAGTATTGGCATCTCAGAACATTCTAGACCAAGGGAGGAAAAACAAGAGGATATTTAAGCTCATGTTTCTGCTTCAGTTAATTGTGGTGTGTCTTTAATATGAGATATTATACAACCCTCAATATATATTAAATAAAAGCAAGGGAACTTGTAATTTTTAGGAAAAAAAAACTGCAGGTTGCAACATAACTGGTAATACTATGATCGTGTTTTAGTGGCACAGAGAGAAAGAAGGAAAAACATTTGATGGTACTTTTTAGTGGTCATAGAGAGTTATTTGTCCATATTTGCTATAGTAAACTGCATCTGTTTTTTCATAGGACAACATTAATGATTAATTTTTAACAACACATGTGTATGCCCCATGGGTGCTTGCCTATCCACACCTGCATTGTTTGACTCTATTTTTATAATGAAGAAACCTTATGTCAAGACAAGGCGGTGAGACCTGTTCCCCATTGTGAGAGGAAGCCCAGGGGAAGCAACCTTGCAGGGTGGCTGCAGAAGCTCTCTAATGAAACCGTACATAGAAGGGAATGTGTGTAAATAATGGATGTAAAACATCACTCTTATCACTTGTCTTCCCGTTGCACCACCAGGAGTAATTCCTGAGTGCAGAGCCAGGAGTAACCCCTGAGCACGCCGGGTGTGACCCAAAAAGAAAAAAGAAAAGAAAGAAAAAGACTGGGCCCCCTGGGATGAACCCAGAGCCACAGCAGAGCCTGGCAAGCTACCCGTGGTGTATTCATATGCCAAAAACAGTAACAATAATGGACCTCATTCCCAAGGAGTGGAGACATTACTGGCACCCGCCGAGCAAATGTAAAACATACATTATGTATGTATAACATAATGTATGGAAAAGCCAGAGAACAACCAGTCAAACAGGAGCCATGTATTCAAAGGTTGCCCAGCCCCAAATTACTTTGCTACCTTTTTTTTCCTCCATTCTAAACTATTTTATTTATGTGCGGTCACACAATAAAATATTCCATCTTTCTCTGGGGAGCATGCCTGCTTTTACTGGAGTCCCAGGAAACAGCAAGGGCGCCACGCACTTTCCTGGAGGTGGAACTGGGTATCACCGTGTGGAGGTCAGTTCTCATGGCCGGGAACTGCTGGGGATGGTGTTCCTTGGTGTGCTCTAGGCAAGACGGTCCCTGCTGCAAACACAGGCTAATTTCTAAGAATGTTTCTGGAAGATGCTTGCCTCCAAGGCAATGCGTTGAGAATGCTCTCCAAGGCCCTGAGAGCACCCTGTGCCACCATGGCTTCTCACCCTCCTGGGAAAGGTGCTGCCCGTGGCCTTCCAAGGGATTGAAAAGGGCAAAAAACAGGGGGTGTGGGGGGCTGTGTGGGGCGGCAGATGGCGCCGAGAATATTTGCACTTCCAGACCTCTCTATCCACCTAACAAGAGCTAAAAGGAGTGGGGTCTCCCCCCTGGGGGCCCTGCACTGGGGAGCCCACCCCTGGGCCCCTCCTTTGGAATGCTGGGGGAAGCCCACAGAACTGCTATTTACCTACAGGCGAAAACTAAACACACCCAGAATGGGGATGCAATCCAGGCCGAGAAGCCCGGGAGACCAGACACAGGCCTGGCAATATTTACTCCAGGTGGCCTCTTGTGGGTATTAGTCAAACCCTGTGGAGCGCCCTGAATTATTCAGACCAGCCTCTGGCAGTGGGAGGATTTTCCGCACCTCATCTCCTCCTCCACCAACCTTTCTCTTTCAAGGGAGACTGGGCAAGGCATATGTCAGTGTTCAAAGGGGGTAAACTCGCAGCCAACATAGGGATGCCATTATGGAATTCAAAAGGTCCTGGGAAGAGGCAAACCCACAGATTTGAAGGGGAATTTCTCATGCAGTGAAATCGTAAAGGCCTGTGGAGAAATCTTCTGATGTAAACTCTTCAAAGGAGGAAGTGTTCAGTATCCCCGGAAGGATGAGGTGAGCAGCCTGGAAGCCAGAGGGGAGAGAGGGGAGATCTTTGTGGTAGAGCAACTGTTGGGTAAGTCACCAGATATAAGACTCCGATTCCTCGGCCCTTAGATAAGTAAAGTAAACATCCTAATGGGGTTGATATAACCGTGGCTAAGGAAGCCATGTAAGGATTCGGAGCAGCAGATGTGCAGATGGGAAGCAAATGCGTATGACCCCCAAGTGGCAGGACAGATGCTCCCTCCTGGAGGTGGGGTGAAGGGTTAGAGAGATAGCAACAGCATACTTAGATAGGCTAAATACCTTCCACTTACACTTTTCATAAATTTTAATGCTGGAAATGAGGACAAAAATTCAGGTCATCCAAAAAATAATGCTACTCAGTTATTCGAGGTGGGATTTTTTTTTTCAGGAATGAAAAGGAGTCACGTCTACTCACCCCAGCTGCCGACTGATTCAGGAAACAAGCAAATGTGATTATGATTACTTCTAGCAATTCCTTAAGAACTGGTTCTGATACCTAAAGCAATTCCTGGTTTTCCTCTCAGACTCTACTCCAGATTTGCTCCAGGAGCTAAGTGTGAAGCTGCGATCTGTCTCACCTGATGGCGAGCATCATTCACAGAGCAACACATGTCGGGTGGCTCATGGCCCACAGCATATGTTCACGGGATAAGAGCTCCTGAGGAGTGGGCACTGAACAAAAACACAGTTCACAGAAGGCCAGAGTTTCACATCGAGTATAGACCCCAATCCTCAATCTTCGCAGTCCAAGTAACAGATCTCATAATAATCAGAGCAACAAGATGGGCAAGGAGACACTGAATACTGACTATTCATGTTAGCAGTTCACGTCATAACACAGAAGCAAACACACCAACAATTCCTCTGCTCATTCAGGAAGCTGGCTCTCAAAGCAATTAGGTACTAATCTATGAGATGTCTCTGCACGAGGGGCTTCTAGACCATTACCTTCTGGATGTCTGATATAACATATGCATTCATGATCCAGTGGCCAAAATGTGACCTTAGGGACTAAGGGAAAAACCAAGTTTGGTTTTGTCTCTGAGGGTCAGAGGTTGAATATCCTTAGGCAAGTTACTTAACCTTGTAAACTCAATTTGACCCTCTGTAAAAGGACTGTGAACATCAAGATGCTTCAGAAGACGAGACTTACTATGAAGGAGGAAGAGGAGGAGTGGAAGGAGGAAAACGAGGAGGAGGAAGAAGAGGAGGAGGCTAGGAATTGTTTGAGTCAATAAAGGCTGATGAGCACTGACTTGAAACAAAACAGGTAAAGCACTTAAAGCACTGCTAGTTATTACCCAGTCACTACCTGTAATCACAGCACTGCTCGTTATTACCCAGTCACTACCTGTAATCACAGCACTGCTCGTTATTACCCAGTGACCCTCAGTAATCACAGAACTGCTCATTACTACCCAGTGACTCTCGGTATTCACAGTACTGCTCGTTATTGCCCAGTCACTACCTGTAACCACAGCACTGCTCGTTATTACCCAGTGACTCTCAGTAATCACAAAACTGCTTGTTATTACCCAGTGACTCTCGGTATTCACAGCACTGCTCGTTATTACCCAGTCACTACCTGTAACCACAGCACTGCTCGTTATTACCCAGTGACTCTCAGTAATCACAAAACTGCTTGTTATTACCCAGTGACTCTCGGTATTCACAGCACTGCTCATTATTACCCATTGACTCTTGGTATTCACAGTACTGCTCGTTATTACCCAGTCACTACCTGTAATCACAGCACTGCTCATTACTACCCAGTGACTCTCGGTAATCACAGCACTGCTCGTTATTACCCAGTCACTACCTGTAACCACAGCACTGCTCATTATTACCCAGTGACTCTCAGTAATCACAGCACTGCCTGTTATTACCCATTGACTCGGTATTCACAGGACTGCTCGTTATTACCCAGTGACTCTCGGTATTCACAGTACTGTTCGTTATTACCCAGTGACTCTCGGTAATCACAGTACTGCTAGTTATTACCCAGTGACTCTCGGTATTCACAGCACTGTTCATTCACTTGATCACTTGAATCCCGTTATTCATCGATTTGCTCGAGCAGGCGCCAGTAACATTTCCATTGGACCCTATCACGTGCCAATGTAGCCCAATGACATCTAGTGATCAGGTGATCAAGTTCGTTATTACCCAGTGACTCTGAGTATTCACAGCACTGCTCGTTATTATCCAGTGACTCTGAGTATTCACAGCACTGCTCGTTATTACCCAGTGACTCCGGTAATCACAGAACTGCTCATTACTACACAGTGACTGTCGGTAATTGCAGTACTGCTTGTTACTACCCAGTGACTACCTGTAATCACAGCACTGCTCATTATTACCCAGTGACTACCTGTAATCACAGCACTGCTTGTTATTACCCATTGACTCTTGGTAATCATGGCACTGCTCATTACTACCCAGTGACTGTCGGTAATCACAGTACTGCTTGTTATTACCCAGTGACTACCTGTAATCGCAGCACTGCTCGTTATTACCTAGTGACTCTTGGTAATCACAGCACTGCTTGTTATTACCCAGTGACTCTCGGCAATCACAGTTATCATCAACTAAGACAATGAAGGATAGAAGTAGATCTTCATTATTTATATGGCAGGCATTTCAGCTTCTTGAAAGAAGCTGGTTTTTTTAATTTTTTTATTATACCACCATGAAACATACAATTACAAAGGTATTCATAACTGGTTCTTGGTAATACAGTATTCAAGCACCCATCCCTCCACCAGTGCCCCATTTCCACCACCAATGTACCCCCCCCCCTCCCACCCCACCTCCAGGCTGCCTTAATAGCAGGTACCCCAGTTTCCTCTCTTTCTCTCTCTGTCTTTCTATCTCTGTCTCTGCATCTCGCTCCCTCTTATTTTACACATTGTGGCTAGCCCTGCAGATATTTAGAGTTTATCACTTAAGTCTCTGTGTATATTCAATGGTGAGTTTTAATCTGCCATTACCATTTCCCACATTAAGTAAAACACTGGTATCTATTTATGTCCTATTAATGAATGCAGTCATTCTATATCTGTCCTTTTCCTTCTGACTAATTTCACTCAGCATGATAGTCTCCATGTTCATCCATTTGCAGGTAAATTTCATAATTTCATCTTTTCTGACAGCTGCATAGTATTCCATAGTGTAGATGAACCACAGTTCCTTTAGCCAGTCCTCTGTTCTCGGGCATTTAGGTTGTTTCCAGATTCTAGCTATTGTAAACAGCGCAGAGATAAATAAAGAAGTACAGATAGTGTTTCTGCTATGTGTTTTTCAGTCTCTAGGGTATATTCCCAGGAGTGCTATTGCTGGATCAAATGGGAGCTCAATATCTAGTTTTCAGAGGAATGCCCATATTGTTTTCCAAAAGGGCTGGACCAGTCAGCATTCCCACCAACAGTGGATGAGAGTCCCTTTTTCCCCACATCCACGCCAGCACCGGTTGTCCTTGCAGTTCTGAATGTGTGCCAGTCTCTGTGGTGTGAGATGGTACCTCATTGTTGTTTTGATTTGCATCTCCCTGATGATTAAAGACGAAGAGCACTTTTTCATATGCCTTTTGGCCATTCGAATTTCTTCTTTTTGGAAGCTTCTGTTCATTTCTTCTCCCCATTTTTTTGATGGGGTTGGCTGTTTTTTTCTTGTGAAGGGCTACCAGTGCCTGATATATCCTGATATTAACCCCTTGTCAGATGGGTATTGGGTGAATATCCTTTCCCACTCTGTGGATTGTCTTTGTATCTTGGTCACCGTTTATTTTGAGGTGCAGAAGCTTTTTAGTTTTATATAATCCCATTTGTTTATCATTGCTTCCATTTGCTTGGTCAGTGGTGTGTCGCCTTTAAAGATACTTTTCGTTTCGATGTCGTAGAGCGTTTCTCCTATGTTTTCTTTGATGTACCTTATAGATTCATGTCTGATGTTGAGATCTATAATCCAGTTTGATCTGACTTTTGTGCATGGCATTAAAAGGAGGTCTAAGTTCATTTTTCACATGTAGCTGCCCAGTTTTCCCAGCACCATTTGTTGAAGAGGCTTTCTTTGCTCCACTTAATATTTTTTGATCCTTTATCGAAGATTAAGTGGTTGTATATTTGAGAGTGTGTTTCAGGATATTCAGTTCTATTCCATAGGTCTACGGGTCTGTCTCTATACCAATACCACACTGTCTTAATTACAACTGCTCTGTAGTAGAGCTTGAGGTTGGGGAAAGTGATACCTCCCATCTTCTTTTTCCCAAGGATTGCTTTAGCTATTCGTGGGGGTTTATTATTCCATACAAATTTCAGGAGTGTTTGTTCAATTTCTTTGAAGAACATCATGGGTATCTTTATAGGGAATGCATTGAATCTGTATAAAGCTCTAGGGAGTATTACCATTTTGATAATATTATTCCTTCCAATCCATGAGCAAGGAATTCATCTCCATTTCTTCAGGTCTGCTTTTATTTTCTGAAGTAACATTTTGTAGTTTTCTTTGTAGAGATCCTTTACATTCTTTGTCAAACTGATTCCTAGGTATTTGATTTTCTGCAGTGCAATTGTGAATGGAATAGTTTCTTTAATGTCTCTTTCTTCTCTTTCCCTGTTTGCATATAGGAAGGCCATTGACTTTTGGGTATTGATTTTGTACCCTGCCACTCTACTATAGGAATGTATTATTTCTAGGAGCCTCTTGGTAGAGAGTTTCGGGTTTTCCAAGTATAATATCATGTCATCTGCAAATAGTGACAACTTGGCTTCCTCCCTTCTATCCGGATGCCCTTAATGTCTTTTTTCTTCCCTGATTGCTATGGCAAGTACTTCCAATACTATATTGAATAGAGTGGTGAGAGTGGGCAGCCTTGTCTTGTCCCTGATCTTAAGGGGAAGGCTTTCAGTTTTTCCCCCATTGAGAATGATGCTCACTGTGGTCTTGTAGTAGATGGCCTGGATTATCTTGAGGAAGGTTCCTTCAATCAAAATTTTTCAGAGAGTTTTTATCATGAATGGGTGTTGAATCTTGTCAAATGCCTTCTCTGCATCTATTGATATGATCATATGGTTTTTATTTTTCTTTTTGTTGATATGATGTATTATGTTGATTGACTCCGCGGATGTTGAACCATCCTTGCATTCCCAGGATGAATCCCACTTGGTCATGGTGTATAATCTTTTGATGACTCTTTGAATTCTATTTGCTAGTATTTTGTTGAAGATCTTAGCATCTGTGTTCATCAGGGGATTGGTCTGTAGTTTTCCTTTTTTTTGTGACATCTCTGTCTGCTTTGGGTATCAGGGTAATATGTGCCTCATAAAAGCTATTTGGGGGGTGTTTCTGTTTCTTCAATTTGTCGGAAGAGCTTAAAAAGTATTGGGAGTAGGTCGTCTTTAAAGGTTTTATAGAATTCACTGGTGAATCCATCTGGACCTGGGCTTTTGTGTTTGGGGAGACTTTTGATTACCGATTCCATCTCCTTGATGGAGATAGGTTTGTTGAGGTATTCCAAATCTTCTTGTTGCAGACTTGGGAGGCTATCGGAATTCAGGAATTTGTCAATTTCTTCTAGGTTCTCTTGTTTCGTGGGCATACAGGCTCTCATAGTAATCTCTGATGATCTTTTGAATTTCTCTGGTTTCTGTTGTGATGTCCCCGTTTTCATTTCTGATCCTATTTATTTGGGTTCTCTCTTTTCCTTTTCTTACAAGTCTTGCAAGTGGTTTGTCAATGTTGTTTATTTTTTCAAAGAACCAGCTTTTGGTTTCGTTGATCTTCTGGATTGTTTTTGACATTCCATCTCATTGATTTCTGCTCTAAGTTTTATTATTTCTTTCTTTCTGCTTGGGTTGGGCTCCTTTCGTTGATCACTCTCTAAGATATTAAGTTGTGAGGTCAGACTGTTTGTGATGGCCTTTTCTTCTTTTCTGATGAATGCTTGAAGAGCTATGAACTTGCCTCTTAACACTGCTTTTGCTGTATCCCACAAGTTCTGGTAATTCGTGTCTTCAGTCTCATTTGTTTCCAGGAATCTTTGGATTTCCTCTTTGATTTCTTTTTATGACTTGTTGGTTGTTCAGCAGTGAGCTGTTTAGTTTCCAGGTACTTGGTATTGGTCTCAGTTGTTGTGTACGATTAACTTCTATTTTCAGTGCCTCATGGTCTGAAAAAAAATAGTTGGCACAATTTCTATCTTCTTGATTTTATCGAGGTATGATTTATGGCTCAGCATGTGATCTATTTTGGAGTATGTTCCATGTGCACTGGAGAAGAAAGTGTAATCAGCTTTTTGGGGATGAAATGCCCTGTATATGTCTACCAGCCCTCTTTGTTCCATCTCTTCTTTTAGGGCCAGTATTTCCTTGGTAAGTTTCAATCTTGTTGATCTATCCAGGGTTGAAAGAGCAGTGTTGAAGTCTCTAACTACAATTGTGTTGCTGTCAATGTCTTCTTTGAAGTCTATTAGTAGTTGTTCTAGGTATTTTGCTGGCCCCTCGTTGGGTGCATATATGTTTAATAGCGTGATTTCTTCCTGATATATGCATCCCTTGACTATTAAGAAGTGACTTTCATTGTCCCTTCTGACCTTCTTCAGCCTAAAGTCTATGTTGTCGGATACCAGTATGGCTACCCCAGCCTTTTTGGATGGGTTGTTTGAGTGAAGGCTTGTTTCCAGCCTTTTATTTTGAATCTGTCTTTGCTCCGATTGTTCAGTGTGTTTCTTGAAGGCAGCAGAATGTCGGATTCAGTTTTTTGATCTATTTTGCCACTCTGTGTCTCTTAACTGGTGCATTTAGACCATTGACATTGAGAGAGATTATTGTCATGGGATTTTGTGCCATCTTTCTGTATAGGTTGGTTGTTCTTTTGGGTTATGTCTCATCTTATAGTAGACCTTTCAGTCCTTCTTTTAAGGCTAGATTTGATTTTACAAAGTTCCTAAGCTGTTGTTTATCCAGGAAGTTGTATATCTGTCCTTCAAATCTGAGTGAGAGTTTAGCCGGGTAAAGAATTCTTGCTGAGGCATTCATTTCATTAAGTTTTTTTTACTATATCCCACCACTGCCTTCGGGCTTGGAGGGTGTCTTCTGAGAAGTCTGCTGAAAGTCGAATGGTTGCTCCTTTGTATACAATTTCCTTCTTTTGATCTTGCTGCCTGAAGAATTATGTCTCTGTCTATGGCATCCATTACTTTGATTAGGATGTGTCTTGGGGTCTTTCTATTGGGGTCTCTTCTTGCTGGTACACGTTAAGCTTCTTGGATCTGGATGCCCTCATCCTTTAACTTGGGGAACTTTTCAGCCAGGATGTTTTTAACTGTTTTAATTTCCTTGGGGTTACTTTCCTGTCCCTCTGGGACTCAAATAATTCTTATGTTGTTCCGCCTGGCTTCATCCCATTGTTCTCTGTTCCGTTGTTGATCCATTTTCCAGTCTTTTCCCATCTTATGTAGTTCTCTGAGTGCTTTCTGCAGCTCATATTCAGTCTCACTGATTCTCTCTTCCGCTGCTGTCATCCTACTGTTGAGAGCCCCTATTGTGTTTTTCATTTCATCTACTGAGTTTTTAAGCGATGATATTTCTATTTGCATGGTTCTCATTTCCTCCCGTAATTTATTGACTGCCCTTTCAACTGCTTCGTTTATGTTCTCCTGTATTTTATTGGACATCTGCTCCATTTTTTCGTTGAGCTCCTTAAGCATATATATCAAATACAACACAGGTAGCTTGCCAGGCTCTGCTGTGCAGGTAGCATATTCTTGTAGGCCGTGTTGTATTTGATATATACAATACCCATGTTGTATTTGATATATATGCCAAATACCAGTAACAATTATAGACCTCATTCCGAATGGATTGAGGCTCTTTAAGTTCCTGGAGCAAGCAGATGCCTTGGGCTCTACTAGCATGAGACAGGACATATCGAGATGTTACTGGGGCCTGCTCGAGCAAATCGATGATGAACGGGAAGACTCCTTAAGCATCCTACCAATTTCTTCTTTAAATTCATTGTCAGAGAGATCATGCACATCTGCATTTTTTTTTGAGTATTCAGGGTTGATTCCTTCATCTGTTCTTCGAGCTGGGGATCTCCGTTGTTTCCCCAGGGTGTTGTGGTGCTCAGGGATAGATTCCTCTAGTGTGCTGTTTCTTTTTTCTTGAGGGTATTACCTTCCCTTTGTGTTGAATTTCCTAGTATTTGTATTAATAAGCGGCTGCGTGAGCGGCCACCAGCCCGGCCAGCCACACACCCCAGGGGGAATACCTGAGGCAGACACAGGCCAGTGTGAGAAGAAGAAGCTGTTTTTATCCACAAAATCAGCAGCTTCACCCAGGCTGCCAACTCCCTGTTCAGGATCTTCTGGCGTCCCCAAGAAAATCAGGGATCAAGTTCCCTTTTACCTCAAGGGTCAATGGCAGATGGATAAAACTCCATGAGTCCATCACAGTTCCAGAAGGCTTTTACTTTTATTCCAATAACTAAACAAACTCTAGTACTACAATCCAGGGTGGGAGGTGCCCCAGTCCTATGACTGTGGTCAGACCTCTTCTGACCATGTGCTTAGGTCCTGATGACAACAGCCAAAATGGCTTTGTGTCCCCTTCTCCAAAATGCAGCTTTATCTCTCTCAAACTGCTCCAAAAGAAAAGATGGGCCACCTTGTGGAAATCTGCAAATCTCCAGGTAAACCACACCTAACCCAGGTTCAATAAAATGCTAATATGCCAAGGCCAAGTCCCTTCTTCCCAGATCAACTCATATTTGAAGAGGGATCTGGCATAAAATCACACCTAAGAACAAAGGCATCTCAGGATGTATATACATACATGGGGGGAACAACATCATAATTTCAGACCATAAACTACATGCAGCTAGATAGTGGTCTCCAATACCCATAAGGTCCTTGTTCACTCTAGTTTGTTCTAGGGTAATTTTGAGGTGCTCTGTTCTCTGTTTACTGAAAGGGCTATGCTTCCTCACCTTAGGCAAGCTAGCAGGACCCCTCCTGTAATCTTAGCAGATCTGATTTCTAAAAGGTGGTCCCAACATAGTCAGGATGGCTTCCTCCCTGGTAATTATAGTCCCACTCAGGGACCCCTGGGGGATAAGAGGAAGGATGACCAAACCAGACAGTGCTGAACTATTGGCAGATATCATAACACTATTCCAAGGGCTTTTAAAATCAAATTCTTATCCAAACTTGCCCCCAAAATTCCTATTTTGTTTTGCACAATAGGGATCTCTTTGGTGTAAGGCCTTGGCCTTAGGGCATTCAAATGACTTTAAGCTGCAAAGACTCAGAGCAGCTAGAGTGTGTCACCCAACCACAATCACCACGATCTGGTGAGAAGCTGTGCAGCCAGGTTAAGTGAGAACAGCTCTGCTACTCTAGGGTCTCAGTAGACCCTGGTATTGCTTCATCTGCTCTTGTCATCATCCCTTATGGGGCTAGAGCTGGCAAAGCTTCCACAGATGTCTGGGTTTCCCATGCTTTCTATTGCAGAAGTATCAACTCATCCAGTACTTCCCAGAACTTCATAATTGGCTATTTGTGCTAGAGCTTTTTGGGTTTGTTTATGTGTGTGTGCGTGCCACACGCATGCACTAGAGCATTTGATTTCTTCTGTTGACCTTAGGCAGGTGTAATATGTACTATATTACAATTACATATTACATAGGTGTACATATGTACCATATATACCTATAGAACCCTCAAGAGTGGCTGTGGGGTATATTTAAGATCATATTTAAAGATCACAAGATTTAAGGTCAAAGGACATTAGAATAAAAAAAACACTAAACATCAGTGATCCAAATCGTCCCATTTCCATTGGTGTCACTCAGTGAGGAGGGTGGAGGTGTTAAAGGTATGTTCAAGATTCCACAGCTGGTTCCAATGCCCCTGGTATGTCATACTTACTGCCACATTATCAACTGTACCTATAGAAATAGCTGAATATCACAGACAGATGCTTGCCATGGACCAAAAATCACAAGTACCAAAGCCTTAGGAATATTTGAACTTAGAGAACAGTTTAAACATTTGGGCTACATTGGCACGTAATAGGGTCCAATGGAAATGTTACTGGCGCCCGCTTGAGCAAATCAATGAATAACAGGATTCAAGTGATCAAGTGATCAAGTGAAGAGAACAGTTTATCTAAATTAGAGTACAAAAGAAAATAATGAACAAATGTCTTTCCATGGCAGAAACCCAGGTAAGAAATTATATGGCTGTCCTCCTGGCCCTTGTTTCTACTGTTCTTGAATATCAATTTTGTACTGTTTTTAACATATCCCACAAATGAGTGCAAGGACCAGGAGGACTTGTGCATTGTTGGAAACTTGCCATAAGTTAGGACAGAGAAGGGTTAATAACAGTAATATAAATGATTAATGTGGACAAGAATTGAGTGCTGAAATTAGGTAAATATATACATGATAACCTGTCATTACCTGTATCACAAACCACAATGCCCATAAGGAGAGAGAAAGAATGAAGAAAGAAGATTGTTGCAGGACACCTAAAAGCCAAGGCCTCTGCATCTGCCCTGGATTGCCTCCTGCAGGTCACTTCATAGATAGGGGGTAGTCTGAATGTGGCAGTCTTATCTGACCATGTATTCTGTAATGGCTGGTATATTCTCTCATGCTACCACAATCATCGTGGGACTAGCTAGATATTACCAGCATATTTGCCTGGCCATGTTGGATCTCTAAGTAATTAGACAAGAGAGAAATGCTGTTTGCCTCCAAGCAAGCAAGCATGGCTCCCTGATAACTCAAAGGCAACTAAAATACAAAACTACCATGAAGTAGACGAGACTCTTGTGAAGGTTTGGAGAAATTTTTAACTGGCATTAGTATTAGTCTTTGGTACATAGACATGCCATCTCAGAAACCCCCTCTCTACCCTATAAAGGCAGATCTTGGCTCAAGACATTAGGTGAGGTGCTGGGAGAAATTACCTGAGGACATTTGACTCTTCCTGCCAGGGGAAGTTACATTTAGCTTATAGCTTCTCCCAGCTCTGCTAGGAGGCTTTTAATTAGCTCTGGATCCTTGTAAACAGCCAGATGGACTCCTGAAGTTGCTACATTTCTATAGAGCTATTTTCCTGTTTTCATTCTTAGATAGCCCAGCCCAGAATGGGCTGGGCTGGGGAGTTTGGGCAGATTTCTAGCTATAAAATAAGTTGCAAGAAAAAAGAGGCTCTCTTTTTTCCCCCTTTTTGCCATTTCAGCTTCCCTTGGTGTTTTGCTTCTCCGTCCTCTCCATTCTCTGTTGGGCCTCAACATGTGTTGGCAGCCATCTTGGCCTACACCTGGCTGGGGCCTAGCTGGGAACCCAGAATCTGGAGGTTTTCCCTGCTCTTGGATTGTATATTGGAACCTGTGATAGTAAAGCCCTTTTAAAACTGCATCGGATACCTGAGTCTTCATCTATTCCCGCCGGCTTCAGAGGTAGAAGGGAACTAGCTTCCCGACACTGTCGGGGACCCCGTGGCGCTCCCCTGACAGAACATAAGAAGGAAAGAATGAAGAAAGTCCCTGCCATAAAGACTGGTTTGGGAGGGATGGGGTTTGGAGATGGTGGTGGGAGGAAAAGTGGGAACACTGGTCGTGGTAAATGTACACTGGTGAAGGGATGGGTATTGGAACATCCTATGACTGAAACCCAATCCTGAACCACTTGGTAATTTTGTGTCTCAAAGTGATTCAATACATTATTACACAAAAGGATATGACTGAACTAGACCATTATAGCATTACATTTGGGGTATATGGGGAGAAATTAAGAAAGTAGAATCAGCAGGACTTTATTATTTTCCCAGGGTTGCTACTGCACAGTACCTAATCCTGTAGGTATAGGGGCAAAAAGGATCACAATGCATTCTTTCGGGGTTTCTCGGGAGAATTTGAAAAATTCAGGTGTCAGGAAGGCTATACCCTCTCTGAAATCTTGCAAGAGAAAACCTCTCTTTCCTCTTGTGCTGTCTGAGCATAGCTTGCAACTTTTAGTAATTCTTGGTATATAGATGCATCCCTCAGGCCTCCCCTGCATTCCACATTCTCCCCCTACCCTCTACCTCCAAAACTACTCTACACCTACTTATGAGAAAACCAGTCATTGAGTGAAGGCCCACCTGATCTATGGTCCTCACATTAATTTTAGGAACAGACTCTGCAAAGACCTTGTTTCTAATAGGCTCACTCTGCAAGATTACTGGTAAGGGACGAGGACCCCAATTCCTTATTGACACACGTATTTCTGGTTTGAATGAAGGGTTGGTGTTAGGAGACTTTTGACCTAAAAACATTGTGGTCCATGCAACACTCAGTGGGGGTATGGTCTGTACAAAGGTTCTGGGGTACAGGAATGGCCTGGCCATGACATAACCCCCAAGATATGTGCAGGAGAGAAGGAACATCTGTGAACTCCATCTTTCTCTTCTGAGATATAGTTTCCCGATTGCCTGTTACCTCCCTTTTAGCATCAAATAAAGTATATAAAGGCAGACACAGCACAAAATGCTGCCTCTCTGGGGCCTCATCTCCAACCTTCAGTCAACTGATGAATGGACCAGGTGACCCCTCTCCACCTCCAATACTCTTCTTCCACAAATCCTGGCTCACGGCAGAGTCTGGGCCAGACCAGGTACTCAAAAAGGGTAAGCAAACACACATCCAGTGGGAAGATAACCTGGAAGACAAGTGTACAACCTAAGTAGTTCAAAGAGCAAGGATGACAGCTTTGCTCAGAGGAACTGAAAAAACATGAAAGACTGAAAGTGCTTTTTGGGGAAGATAGAGATGAAAGTGTGAAAACCCATTGAGCTGAGAGAAAAAATGAAAACAGAAGGCCAGAATTCCAGGTGCCTGAGAGAGAGAAGCCCCCAGATGAGAACTTGCAGGCACAATAGCTCCAGAAATTTCAGGAAATATGGATTTGAGGAGGAGGAGGGGAGAGGAAGTGAAGAGTGGGGAGAGGAAGTGAGGCAGGAAGCAGGATTGAATGACTAGCCAGGGAGAGGCAGAACCTGACCCCACTCCCCTCCACTGGCATCTTCTCCATCTCCCTCCCTTCAAGTGGTCTCTGGAGATAGAGGAAACAGCTTAGTTACTCCAGCCTTAGCGTGCTGGACATGGAGAAATGATACCAGCAGCACAAATGAGGGAACCCAGAGGAAGTCACTGCACCCACTGGTGAGGTGCTGGGCCCCCTCTGAAAATTCACTGAACAACATCCATAGGGTCCATATTAGCAGACAAAAGAGCAGAAAATGAGCCTTCAGAGAAAGACCAGCCCTAGAGAAATGCTAAGGATAAGGACACTGAGCCTGGCCCAGAGTCAACGGCCAGGTGTCCCCAGAGTGACTCCCATCCTTCCAGCGTGGGTAGAATCTGCTCTAGGAGGTAATTTAATGATAAATACAGGGAGGAGCTTCTAACTTACAGAACAGAGACAAAAGGAAACAAAGGAAAGAAAATGGGGGGAGGGAGAAACAAAGAAGAGCACAAAGGAAAAATGTCACAGGCAATTGGTATCCTTAGGGAAGTCAAGGAGTATTGGCTGTATCTGAATTGAACTCTTAGATTCTTAGAAAAGAAACAGCACGAAAATGAGGAAAATCTCTTGAGGATTCCACATTATCAATTTTTAGAAAATCAAATTGTTTGAAGTGTTTTTTTCTGTAAAGTAATTCTAAAAGGAAAAGAAATGAAAATTGGATGCAAAACTGCTTTTCATTTAGATGACTGAATGTAGAACAACGCCCACCCAAAAGGACAGGAAGAAGACCAGGGAAAGGTGGCCGTTAAAAATCGGCAAAGAAATGATTCAAAAAAAACTCTTTAGGCTGGAATTGGGGAGTTATTAGAACAATGTATTCAAGATCTGAAAAAGAGAATCTTTGCAGTGTTTTTTCAGTGACTCACAGAGATCCATTGGGAAGGATAAAAGGCAGAGCTCCATCAGGGCAGATAAAAGGTGCTTCAAACTGGCCAGTTTCTATGAAAGTGTCACCCTCACAAGTTTCCCGGAAAGTCAAGATGTGAAGTGTTTTATGCCACAGGACAGCAACCTGTAAAATGGTCCAGGGAGCAAGAGGTTACATTTGGAAGAGAAGAATGTAGAATTCTCACAGTGCTGGGGAAGGGAAAACATGGCCCAGGAGTTTGGGGAAATGACCCCTGCTACGTGGAGCCTCTCGGGTCAGAGTGGACTCCAGCCTATCAGTAAGAGCGTGGGTAGCCCAGGCCTCAGTTCTTGATTGGAGGGTCAGTAAAGAAGCTAGAGTCAGCGAGTCAGCACTGGAAACAGACATTGGATAAGAAAGAAACTATGTTTATCCAGGAACAAATTTCTGTGAGAGTCCATGATCAACAAAGAATATCGGGAACATCCCTGTAAAGCATGAAGAAGATGGGAAAGGGGGTATGGAATAGGGTGGGCACTCTCTGGAGACACCTACATGTTTGTCTTCCATTTAAAGCACAGCCAACAACAGAGCATCTGAAACACTGTATAGCGTTTACATAGATATATATAAGTTAGAACCTGATGTTAAAAAATCCAGTCATCTGATAAAAGCAGCAATGGGATGAAGGGGAACCCCTTTGGGTCTTGGGAAAGGAAGGTCAAGAGACCACTTGCTCCTAGCTTCACGTGGTCTAGTCAGAGTTGGCTTCTAAACTGCCTGCATACATTATTTAGTACAATTTAAAGTGAAAAAAAGGTCTACAAAGAACAAGCTACCTGCTGACTAGACAGAGCAAACATCTCACAAAGACACGAGCCCACCAGATGCTCCAAATATCCAGCCCAGGGCAGAAGGGCCTGGTCCCATGTCCAGAGAAACTGAATCCTGGATTCTGGGGAAGTGAGATTTCGCCAGTCACTCTTCTGGGTACTGTTTCTGAGCTGGGGAGCTACGATTAATTATTCTGTGTTGTTCAGGGAATCCAGGAGTCTGAGCAGAGTGTTTAAGGGGTCAGCAAGGATCACACTGCAATCCAGTCTCTACTGTGCATAAACACGTGGTTTGCTTTGAATAAATGGGGTCCTCCTCATGTGGAGGAGGAAGGAAAATAATGCCCTCCAATAGTTAAAACTCAAGATGAATAAAAATAATCACACCTGTTACCCTGAGACCCAGATGAGAAATTTCTTGTGAAGATTCCGGCCCATAACACAGGCTCCGAAAGTGTCTGGGAAGTGATAGGCTGTTGGGGAGAGTGTGGGCTTGAGAGGTTTAGGGGTTAGGATCTAGGTTTAACTAGGTTTAGGGGTTAGGCATTAGGTTTAACTAGGTTTAGGGGTTAGGCATTAGGTTTAACTCCACAGTCTGGCTCCACCAGCCAGAAGCCCAGGCAGAGATGATATTATTAGCATCACAAGATTGATTGCTCTGGTCATCAAAACTTAGAAATTCTCATAAACTTATTGTAAACTTCAAAATTTAACTATGATTCAAATAATCGTGGGCCCCATCCCCAATGACCTAATAAATCTTTCCGTTTTGTCTGTGCCACTTTTCTCTGAACTTGGATGATTGTCACATGGATGAAAAAGTCGTCATCCACTGAGGACTGTCTAACTAAACCAGTTAGAAACATATAACTCCTTGTTTTCCTTCCTGAAGACTTTCCAGCCTTAGGAGGGAATCTAGCTGCTAGTTCCCCAGTCTCCACACTCCTACCATTCATTTCAAATGATCTTTGGGAGAAAGGGGCTGCTTCTGTTGAAATTTATGGAGCTTGGGTTATCTGAGAGTAACCGCTTTAGGATTTGCATTTGCTCTTTTCCTGACTGCATTGCCAGTGGAACCTGGGTTATGTCTCCTGCACAGTTGCTCACCAGTGCATATTCACCACCTCCATCACTTCCATGACCAATCCGAAGACCACATGTTAATGGAATCATGGCCTGAATTTGCCGGGAAGAGATAAAGTTCAGCCAGGAGGGAGATTGCCTTGTATGGGGGCTAACCAGGTTTAATCCCTGGTGCCACCTCTGGCCCCCAGCATCACTAAAAGAAATCCCTGAACATAGTCAGGTGTGGCCAAATCCCCCATAATGACAAAATTGTTAATATTGGGTCATGATATTCTTTCCCATAATTGAAGGGCTATTAAATATGCAATGAAATGAGTCAGTGGTCACTCTTTGTCTGATTTTTCCTATGATTATTCATCTTTTTCTTGTTAAGAAATTATACTAGTTCTATAATACATTATTTCATTTATCTCAGTTTTAAATGACATAAAATTAAATAATGATTACTTGACATATAATGAGTGTCCTTAATTGAAATGAATAAAATTATATAAAATTGGAACTGTCTCAGAAAATCTGGGGCATATGGCCACAATATGGTTTCTTTCCGTGGGTACTAGTAAGTATTCATCATAATGATCTCACATTAATTAGAGAAAGTACCAGAGGCAAAAATTAGACTGTATGGCACTGAGAAAAACACTCAAACAACAATCAGAAGATGTTGAAAATGTACTTAGCATTGTTGACATAAAGTTGAGATAAATTAATCAAGAGATCCAGGCTCATAAGATCAATGAGAAGGGTGTCTATAGTACTGAGCTCATCACTTTACTGGTACATGGAAAAATCATTTAAAAAATTGTTAGTCTAAGGTGCCCACAAACTAGTAGAAATAAATTACAAAACAGAAAATCACTAGCAGAAATAAATTAGTCTCTGCTACAGCATTTGAAGGACCAGTTTAATGGACTAGTGTACAGCTCAACAAAGACTGGAACAGAAACTTGTTAATGTGCATCATCAAATTTCTCAATTGACTGTTTTATCTCTGTCAAGAGTAAGACTGAGCCATTTACACGTTCTCCCTTGTAAGAAGTACATGCAGAATGTGGTTGCGTTAGCAAGCACATCCTTTATCAACCCACTCAGACAAATGCTCTCCCCTAGATGGACCGCCAGGAAACCAAACCCCAGGATCGGGTTCTTTTTGCCAACTACCACATGGTGCTGACAAATAATTAACCATCAATTCTCTGCAGCAATCAGGAGATGTTTATTTGCCAGGTTATGTGGTATGAATTTCTCCAGTTATTACTAATTTTACACTACCAACTAGTTAGTGCTGACCTCCCAAAGTTAATACAAACATGCTCAGAAACATCATGGAGTCGTTGAATCTCAGTTAACTATCACCATGAAATGGGATAAAACTATTCCATTTTATAGATTAGGAAATTGAGGCTTGGAGAAACAAGCTAAGTTGTCTAGGATCGTGCAGTTTATAATGGATCAGGTTATAATTTGAGCAGGGAAGGTGTGTGCCCAGCATCCCAATTTCATTGCCTATACTTGCCAGCTCCTCTGGTTCAGAATTACCCACCCTTGTTTCACTCAACCCAGTCACCCAAAGTCCTGCCTGCCTGCTTGCTGACTCACCTAGAGCTGCCCAGCACTACTCTGCTCCTGCGCCTGCCCCCGGCTCCTTGCCCCTTCATGCTCTGTCTCAAACACTCCAGGTTTTCTACATGTTTCACTTTGCCTTTGGTTTGAACTCTTTCCTACCTCACCTCTGGCTTGAACCCTTTCATACCTCATCTCTGGGTGCTAGCTTCACCCCCTCTCTCCTCATGTCAGTCCCCTGCCTATCTGTGGAGCCTCATCGTGACTCCAAATCCCACCCGCTTAGAGCTCACAACCTCACACCACCTCTAGCAGTTCTGATAGAAAATCCTTGCAAGGTAGCTATGGCTGCCAGAAATCAGTAGAATCTTAAGAACTCACCTGATGGTATGTACAGGGATACAGAAGCACTGCTCAGACCACCTGGAAATTAGAGTTCCACATTGAGTGCCCACAAAGCACCAGCAATAATGGAAAAAGCAAAGGTATTCAGCTATTTTAACTGTTGGGAACGTTCAGCACTCATGTGTGGTTTTCAGAGAAATGAGATATGGAATAGAAGCTATCAAATGATGACAAACCATCCTTGTATTATAGAAGAGAAAATATCAAGAAAGGGAGCAGGTGGGGTAATGACTGATCAATGACTGATCAGTTGGGCTGGATATAACATAATGACATCGGAGGGTCTTGGGCACATTGGATGGTGCTGGAATATAGAAACTGTACTTTAAAAACATCAGCATTAGCACTACTATAAGTATGAATCAATCTTAAAGTAATGAAGAATATTTAAATTGGGATTTGAGTACAGATTCTCCATCATTCACAATCTATTCATTCAATACATATTTGTAAGACCAAAATATCATTTTACACAGCAAACATATGCACCAGCTAAGAAGCCTTTTATTGCTTCTAGGAGGGTTCTGATCAGTGCTTGCCCTCACCATCCACCAGAGTAGAAAGGAAAGATCACCCAGGGCCAGAGGCCTGTCAACAAGACCCTTCAGACCATGACTCTGCATCCTGTGGTCATCTGGAAAAGTCTCTTATATGTCAAGTGTCTTGGTATCTCTATCAAGGTTTCTTCTTCAGCACAGTGTCAAACCAACTAGTCTAAGAAATTATTAGACCGCTCATTGCATACTGACAAAACTATAGTCATATGATATTTATTTCTCTACCCACCAGATTTTAAAATATAGTAATTTCAGTTATTACTGACATTATTACTATAGACTGGGCCACCTGGGGAAAGCCAGAGCCACAGTGGAGCCTGGCAAGCTACCCGAGGTGTATTCGATATGCCAAAACCAGTAACAATAATGGCCCAAATTCCCAACGAATGGAATCAGTAACTGGAGCCAACTCGAGCAAATCGATGAACAATGGGAATACAAGTGATTGAAGACCCACCAGATAAAGGACTATAATATGAGATCTTCTCAGCTTCCAATTAAAATTTTCCAGTAATGGTCCTTAGAATTCTGGGCTTCCATTTTGGTGGATACATGAGTATGGAGTTACATAATCTTGAGTTCTTGAACCACAGATTTCCAGGATTTCCTTCCTTCCTTCCTTCCTTCCTTCCTTCCTTCCTTCCTTCCTTCCTTCCTTCCTTCCTCTCTTTTCCTCCCTCCCTCTCTCTTTCTTTCTCTTTTCCTTCCTTCTTTTTTTCCTTCCTTCCTTCCTTCCTTTCTTTCTTTCTTTCTTTCTTTCTTTCTTTCTTTCTTTCTTTCTTTTCTTTCTTTCTTTCTTTCTTTCTTTCTTTCTTTCTTTTTTTCTTCCTTCTCTCCTTCCTTTCTTTCTCTTTCTTTCCCTCCCTCCCCTCTCTCTCTTTCTCTCTCTCTATTCCTTCCTTCTTTCCTTCTTTCTTTCTCTCTCTTTCCCTCCCTTGCCCCTCTATCTCTTTCTTTCTCTCTCTCTTCCTTCCTTCCTTCCTTTTGCTTTTTGGATCAGACTCTGAGATGCTCCAGGATACACCTGGCTCTATACTCAGGCATTACTCCTGGCGGTGCTCAGGGGACCATATGGGATGACAGGGATCTCACCAAGGTGAGCTACGTGCAAGGCAAATGCCCAACATGCTGTACTATCACACTGGTTCACCTAGAATTTCTGTTAAAACCCTGAGTCTATCTGCAAAACTTGAGTTTTAACTTCCTTTCAAGTTGATTCTCATTGGTCAGATAATGTTATAGTCATTATCCAATGCAGTTTTTTTTCTCATTTATTTTACACAGGAATTCAGTAGGCTCACGAGCATTCAGTGATGACAGTGGAAAGATCTAAGACAGTAAATGTCTGCTTCATGGAAACAGGAATGGATAAACAAAGAAGGCATGTAGAGTGCCAGCGGGCCGTATGATCTAAAGGCATTTATAGACACTGATATATGGTCCTTTCCCCGTGATTTTAGTTTTGGTCTCTAGCTGGCTCTACTCAAGGGTTGTTCTAGCTGTGTGTTTGGGTGTCACTTCTGGGACTACTCAGCCACGTGGTGCTGTGTATGAGACCTGACCCTTCTATCTGCAAAGCTCTTGCTGTACCCACTGAGATCTGCCTCCAACCATATATGTGGTCTTTCAGATCCCTTGGTAAAGGGCTGAAACGTGTTTGTTAGGTCATAATTGTCTTTGGAGTTAAGTATGTTGCATTTTGTTTGTGTTTTAAACCCTCAGCAGTGATGTTCAGAGGTTACTTTCGTCTGTGCTCTCTTGTCAGGCAAATTCATTACCCACGGTGCTGTTTCTCTGGCCCCTCTTCCCACATTCTATTTTGTTTATTTATTCATTCATTCATTCATTCATTCATTCATTTTTTATCCTTTTTTTTGGTTACAGCAGCGATGCTCATGGGTTATTCCTCCCTCTTCGCTCAGGAATTACTCCCTGGCAGTGCTTGGGGGAACATATGGGATGCCGGGGATCTAACCTGGGCTTGCAATACATACATTTAGAGGTTATCATGTGTATCTTTTTGCCTAAATTCGATGCTCAGTTCTGGGCTAGTATTACCATTTTTGACGATTAAGACAGAGCAATCCACACATCATGCAGTCAGACATTCTCAACATCCAGACTCCATAGTTCCTCAGAGCTCCATCCAAGAGAAAACCCAAAGTTTCATCAGTAAATGCTCGAGATGAGAACCTTCTACTGAGAGTATACCACCTACACGGCAGAGCCTGGCAAGCTACCCATGTTTTATTTGTTATGCCAAAAGCTAGTAACAATTATCGACCTCCATTCCATGACCTGCAGAATGGTTTGAGGCTCTTCCTGTTCCTGGAGCAAGCAGATGCCCTTGGGCTACACCTGCTTGTGACAGGACATATGGAGATGTTACTGGTGCCCGCTCGAGCAAATCGATGAACAACTGAAAGACAGTGACAGTGATAGGGTGATGAGCACACTGTTCTCTTCTCTGTCTTAATCTCTGACTCCCACATTTGTGGTAGATTCCACCTGTTGACAACACCTCCTGATTCATCTTTTGCCTGACCTTGGATATTGGTATCAAAATACATATTTATTTTTTGCTTTTTGCGCCACACCAGGCAATGCTCAGGGTTACTCCTGGCTCTGCACTCAGGAATTACTCCTTGCCATGCTTGGGGCCATATGGGATGCTGGGGATCGAACCTGGGCCAGCTCAGGCTGGCCACGTGCAAGGCAAACACCCTACATGCTGGACTATAGCTCCGCCCCTCAAAATACATATATATTTATATCATGCACAGGATTTCCACATCTGGACTTCTCTCTCTCGTCAGAAATCCACCCAGCAGACCAGCCTATCACAGTCCGGCTCATCGAAATCCACCCTGCTGCAGTCTTTTTTAATCCGGCCCAGGTATGCTGATCCAGAGACAGACATGGGGCAGAGCTGCTACTTTGCTCTCCCTGTGCCCAGCCACTCAAGGAGCCCAGGAGAGATGGCAGGTTCTAGCCCTGGCCCGCCAGCTCAGCAGAGCCTTGCAACAAGCCAGACGACCCCCCCACTCCATGAGGGCCTCCATTTTCCACATCCGGACTTCTCTCTCATCAGAACACCCAGCAGAGCAGCCTATCACAGCCCGGTTCTCTGGACTTAGAGATGACTGCAAGAGTATGCTACCTGCACGGCAGAGCCTGGCAAGCTACCCGTGTTGTATTTGATATGCCAAATACCAGTAACAATTATAGACCTCATTCCGGAATGGATTGTGGCTCTTTATGTTCCTGGAGCAAGCAGATGCCCTTTGGGCTCTACTAGCATGAGACAGGACATATGGAGATGTTACTGGGGCCCGCTCGAGCAAATCGATGAACAACGGGAAGACAGTGACAAACAGTGATACATTATCCAATGTCTTCTCTTTTTGTCCAGCTTTTTCTGGACTCCCTCAAAATAGTTCTGTTGAATCAAAGAGCTACCTACATATCTATCCCATAAAAATATAAAAATAATAGCACAAGAAGAGCTGATTTGTAGATAGCTGGAATATGGCTTTCTAGAGAAAATATGAGTGACTGACTCACATACACTCCCTTTTAAAACTATAAACAGAGTGGTTAGGATGATTTCACAGCATACTTATTTTAAAATAACATACAATGTCATTGTACATTTTATAATTTGTCAGGTCTGGTCCCAACTTCAGGGCTTTCCAGTGTCTCCAACAATATTAGGGTCCTGAGTTCAGGGGACTAGCAGCCATCTCCCTCTGGCCAATGGACACAGAAACATGACTGCCAGTTCTTTGAAAGTCCAAGGTTTCAATAATTCACACACCGACTGAGAGAGAGAGCAGCCAAGCAGAGCAGGGTTGACCAGACTAACTCCACTCATACCTCTGGCCTCTGACCCCCCCCAGCCAAACAAGAGACAAGAAAGCCCTTTTATTGCTTTCGAAGGTTAGGGGCAGGGTTTTACAAAAGCGGGGGGAGCAGGACTTCACAAGGATCAGGTGCAAAAAGCTAAAGGCTTTTTTTTACTCTGAAAACAAAGGAAGTGAGAAGGCCTTCCTCTCACCAGGTGCAGGAAACACAGGGAGGCACCGCAACAGCTCTCTGGAATGAGTGTGGAATCTCTGGATATTGTTTTCTCTCATCTTGGGCTAATAAACAATTATTTCAATGATATTTCTAGTCGTTTTGTATAGACATAGAAAGAGAGACATACATTTAGCTGCACCTGTTTTTAGGGTGAACCTTCCTGGGAGGTCACACTGTATACTCCACATGGCATTCCTCTCACCAGATCGATCATTCCAGCCCCTCGGGATCCTAATCAATTTCTTTAGGTAAACAATGTTCATTCTGTGACCTTTGCTCTCCTAGCTTTTTGTCAAAACAAAGTTTGTTTTAGGTCATGCACGTAATAACAGACAAGTGGTCCCACATTGAAACCAGGGTGGTCTCTCTTCCTGGTTCCATCCAGTCCCTCAGTGGGACCCTCCTTTCTTGAAGTGTGAGGAATTAAAAACAATCTATAGGCAATTGATATATTTAGTTAATAAATATGGTGGAAGACCTGGAATAACAAATTAGCCTTAACTGTCTTCCTGTATCTACACAAACGGGCACAGCTCCAATACAAGAGCTTGCAAGGGGCAGAAGTAAAGAGAAAAGCAATGTTTTAGCAAACCACTGAGCTTAGCTGGGAATTTGACACCTGCTGAAAAGGAGACCAAAGCCTGTAAACAAAAGGAACCCAACAATAATTCAGTCTAATTTGGCATGAGCTCTTTTATTGTTCCCTCAATCTATGGGAAGAATGAGTTTCTAAGTGGATTAGGCTGGTTCTATCTGTTCTGAATTCCCCTCTAACACATGCTTTATAGGCATTCTTCCCTGAGTCCTGTACTGAGCAATCCTGATTGAGTGCATCCAAATTTCAGGGTCCTGTGCTGGCAAGGCAAAGCTGACTAAGAGACACTTCCTATCTTGCTGCTGCAATTAGAGAAAAAGCTCCACATCTGATAGAATCCAGTGAGTCTACAATCAATGGATGTGGGAAACTCCAGCTCATAGGGCTTAATCTCTTTCTTTGTTTTGCCATGCTGGAAACCAAAGCCACACACAAACAAGTGTCCTCCTTGTTTGTGTAGGGACAAACAAGTCCTACACTTGATGCAGGGCTAATCCCCAGACCCTGCTCTAAGTTCAGGAGAAGTTTCAGCTCCAGAATTTTCAGTACTTGACCTCTTTTGTTGTTGTGACAATGGTGGTGGTTGTAAGCACAGAGCATGCTGCAAACCCTTCTTACTAAGGTTCTTCCCAGATATCTTGGTTTTATGATCTTGGGTAGTGATGAGTAATTGACTCTAGATCACCCCACAGTTTATTCTGTGGCCAGTGCTTCTATATTTTAAATTAGAAAATTTGATGTCAGGGGCCCTGGCCTGCAGCCCCTGGCACAAATGAAGGAGACCTAGATCTTGCCGAATTCATCCCCTGTGGAAAAAGGAGACGGATGGACTTAGGAGAAACTCTGCCTTGCCACTGCTAAGAAAAGAAAGAAAGAAAAACATCGACACAGCAGGGAGTTTTGGATAGCACTATTCATTTTACTGAGCACAGTTTAAGTCTTTATACAATATTTGGGTGGAGGGGTACAAGCACAAATGACATGGCATTTGCAAGCTCCTGGGCCATTGCAACAGATAACAATAACCATCATTGATTTACATATTACTGTGGTCAGAGGTCAGAAGACCAGGGCCTTTCTTCCTCACTTTAGCTTGGATAAGCACAGGTGTTTTGGGTGTAACCATATGGGCAAGGCCCATTTCTGGGTCCTGCCCTTAGGGCCTTGTGGCAAGAAAGTGCTGGACCCTTATGGGGGAAGTGCTGAACCCTAAGGCTAGCAGCTAAGAACCCAACATTTTAAACCACCACCTTCATCATATCTGTGGGAGTTATCAGTGAGGTGTCCAAACTTGGAGGTCTCAGAAATGTTTAGATGCCAGGAGAAGAGCTATGCCACCATTCACGCACATCACATGCCCGTGGCCTACATGCCACTCCACAATTCCTTCCATGAGTCAGGTTGTATTTCTCAGATAGTTCATCTGAAACTGTTTCTCCATTTCCTCATGAGCCAGAGTTATCATGGAAGCAGTGTTTCTCCTATTCATTCAAACCGTAGCCACTTGTAATTTCATTTCTTCCTGTCTTTCTTACTAGCTGGCCTCCAGACTCATGTTTTGACACCCCATTTTCACCATTTTCACCTGTGGCTCCTTGGAATATCCTGGGGACTGACAGGGAACAATATGGCCCGTGGTTTAGAAATGCTGATTTAGATCACTGCATTTTCCCAGGTGCTACAGCATTAGAAATAATATAGTATCGGTTTCCTATTTTTATTAGTGTAGATAGCAGAAACTGCAGTAAATAGTTCTGGTCAAAATACTATCCAATAAATAATTCACGGGAGACAGTAAAAAGCTCCGCACAGAATTTTATCTAACCAGGGCCAGAATGCTAACACTTCACCCCCAGATGACGCTCTGTTTATTCAGCCAACAAAACACTGAATTTCACTGAAATGGCAGCATCTGGAGACTCTTAGCACTGATGGATCTCCTCTCTCTCTCCTTCTGCATGTGACAGCTTGAAAAGGAATAAAACACTAGATCCTGGAGGCACCAGACAAGTGACAACTCTTCACAGAACCTCAGAAAGGTCCCTGCACCGCCTGGCAAGAAAAATGAAGGAGAGTGTGGACGGAGGGTTTAGTGATGCCCCCTGAGGTCAGAGTAGACCCCGGAGCTTTGAACTCTTTCTATTCAATGTGACCCTGGTACATACACTGGTCACATTTTTATGATGAAATTCCCCATGATTTCTTAGAGCAGGATTACAATATATAGTCAGAAGTAAATAACTTTAGGACTGGAGCAATAGTACAGAGGGTAAGGCATTTGCTTTGGGAGCGACCAATCTGGTTCAATCCCTGGCATCCCATATGTCCCCAAACACTGTCTAGAGTAATTTCTGAGCACAGAACCAGGCATAACCCTTGAGCATCACTAAGTGTGATCCAAAAAGACAAAAAAAAAGAAGTAAATAACTTTATATTTATAAAAATGTTCAAACTATTGTGTATACTCCATGCAAACTATCTTATAGGCAAATATTTCTATATGTGCAAGAATCTAACAACATGAAGAAATTGTTTGCATTTGGGGCCAGAGCGATAGTCCAGCAGGTAGGGGCGTTTGCCTTGCAAGCGGCTGGCCCATGCCGCCCCAGGTTCGATCCCCAGCATCCCATATGGTCCCCCGAGCACTGCCAGGAGTAATTCCTGAGTGCAGAGCCAGGAGAAACCCCTGAACATTGCCGGGTGTGACCCAAAAAGCAAAAAAAAAATTACTTGCATTTAATATCTAAGTCAAACTAAGGTTTGAAGCTTACTATAGCCTATTGTACATGGGATAATGTGAAGGAACTCCTAGCTACACTTAAATTTAAAGAATGAAGAATAACTGTTTCCATACAAGTTTAAGCTAAAAATATTCACACAGAATGACACTAAATAGAGTCATTCAAAAAAATAGACACAAAAGAGGAAGAAAACGACTAAAGGAAAGATGAAAGGTGGGAGAGGGAAGGAAAGAAAAAAAGGATGAAGGAAGGAAGGAAGGAAGGAAGGAAGGTAGGAAGGAAGGAAGGAGGGAAGGAAGGGCGGAAGGAGGGAAGGAAGGAAGGGAGGGAGGGAGGAAAATAAAGGCTAAAAAGGCTAATGATCTGTAAATTTTGCTCCAGTCATGTGAAACATACTAAAATATCTAGAATAAGTGTCACTGCCCTCAATCCCTATTGCAAGACTTTGCCTAACTTCAGAATTTCTCAGATTGGTAGTATCCCGCATCTGATTGATTTGGCGGGTTTCCTTGCTTCCAAGTACTGGAGCTGCACCCAGGTTATCATTCTTGGCTACACATTGATTCTTCCCAGAGGGAAGAAGAGGCTGGTCATCCAAGCTTGCTCAGGGGTGGTAGAACATGAGGTGGAGGAGCTGGCTAGCTCCAGCTGGCCAAAACTTATTCAAAGATGAGTTTTGTTCAAAGGATTATTTAAACTATTTCTTACAAAGCTGATTAACTCTTCCCCTATTTTTTTGTGACTCTGTAGTAAGTTAATTGGAAAAAACTGACCTGTCCTGCTGTACTGTAGAGCAGGTCAGATAGGAGGTTGGTGGGGAGATCCTGTCACCAAAACCCACAGTGCCTGTCTGAACTGGTGACAAAAACCTATGCAGTCACATCACTCATCAGAGTTGGGAAGGCTTCACCTTGAACACTCTGAACCTGGAAAACCTAGAAAAATTTTCCTGGGGTCTTTCAATAGATTCTTTTCCTCACAGTTTTTGAGGGTGGGGGGACCACACTCACCAGTGTTGGGGATGAAACCTAAGACCTCACCTCTGCAGGTGTGTTAAACCCACTGGGCCACATGCCCCAGTGGAGAGTCTTAAGGAATTTCAACGAAATTTTTTAAATTTATTTTTATTTTTTTATTTTGCTTTTTCCTGCCACCTGCCCCTTGAGGTGTTGCAGGGGTGGCTGTGGTACCAGGCTGCGTCAACAGATGGCAGACAGGAGACAGGCTTGTCTACACCCAGGGCTCTGCCCCATGGGCCCTGGATGGTTGATGGTCTGACAGAAAAAGACTGGGTCCGCTGGGATGAACCCAGAGCCACAGCAGAGCCTGGCAAGCTACCCGTGGTATATCTGATATGCCAAAAACAGTAACAATAATGGACCTCATTCCCAATGAATGGAGACTTTACTGGTGCCCGCTCTAGCAAATCAATGAACAATGGGAAGACAAGTGATACAAGATGTCCTGTAACATACTCCAATACACAATAGTATTACATCAGCTGTTTGTACATGCTTCAGATTTCTTTCCAGATAATAAAATATTACAATTGGAGTTGAATCTTTGACTATCTCCTCTAAGAATCCTTATTTGAGTATCTGAATATCCTCCCTCTTTAGAACTAGCAATGTTTGTTCATTCCATTGTATATTCAATATTGCAACCACTGCAACTGCCCATGTGTTGCATATGCTTATAAATGACAGAACATTCACATATTTCAAGATTTACAAGTTTCATGTGCCACATCCTACTACAGCTCATTTTTATTGGTGTTATTTTCATGAACTTTCTCCATGTTGATGCAGGTAACTTAATATCTGCATTTAATTCTGCATACCACTACCTATACTGCAAACATTCAGAATTGTGTGGTTACACATCAGGCTGCTTTCAGTGACACATCATCATAAATCACGGTGCAGCATGTTCTTGGGCACTCCTATGAACTCTTCCTGGTGCTGTGTACTAGAAGCACTTATCCACTAGGCATATAAACATTTCATTTTCTAGTTTTTATCAATTTACCTACAACTGTGGCCTGGTAGAAGTATCAATCTCTACTACTAGGTTAAGTTATAAATTTGGTTTCTCATCTTTTCAGGATTTGTCTGCTTCTTGATGGATGATGACTCATCTATAAAAGCAACAAGGCTTGCTGTCTTTTGATTGCATTTTATGCCTCTGTTAGTGCTGTAGCTGCCACTTGCTTTACAATGTATTTGTTGTTTTAGGGCTAGCTTCCATGTGCAGCCACAGTCTGTCTTCAGGTGATATTATTCCTTTTCTGTTTCATGGAAGAATTCTATATTGCATTCCTCCCCGTTAGTATAAATGTATGTATGTATGTGTGTACATGTTTATGTATGTATGTATGTATGTGTGTATGTATGTGTGTATGTATGTATGTTTGTCTGTATGTGTGTGTATAACTTGCACATAGTTTTTTCTCATTTTATTTTCTTTTCATTTTAGGCACCATGTCAGCAGTTAACAATAGTTTTCCATCCATCCAACGTTCATACACCACACTCTCCAGCAGAATGTTCCCATTTGTTAAACCAAGATTTTTCCCTCTCATGAATGTCAACTGGATATTTGCCTTATCAAATCAGACTTCAGTTTGATAGCTTAAAAGCAACCTCGCTATAAGCATTTACTCTAAGAAACTATGCAAGTGTCACAAATTAAGGCTGTCTTTTTATTTTTAGAGAACCCAGTTATGTAATTTACCAGAAGAATTAATATGTGATTTATTTTTACTTCCTACACATTTTCATTTTATACAAATTAACACTTTCCTTGATTTTGTCGTTTGTCTGCCTTTCAAAGTACTTAGCAATATTTCATCCTCACATTTTCTATTTCTTACCAAAATCCCTTCATTTTGTTATTCTGAGCCACACCAGCAGCGCTGAGGGGTTACTCTCAGTTCTGTGCTCAGAGCTTGCTCTCATGGGACCATGTGAGGCTGGGGATGAAGCCCAGGTCTACCATATGCGGACTAACACTCAGCCCACTGAGTCTGTCTCCAGCCCACAATCCCTTCTTAATGCACCAGATGTGCTAAGTATATTCTCTACGTCTTCTTCCTGAGAATCCCTCTTCTCCTGTTCCTGTTTGCACGGATGACCTCAGGCCAGATCCCACTTTCCAGAGCAAGATCAGCCATGCTCTGGCTTCAGGACCCGCCTGCCTCTCCTGCATAAGGCTCTAGTTCCTTTATGCCCAGTTCATTGTTTCATTTCTTGGTTCTCACTTCAATGGCGCATATCTACCTTCCTATGGGTCAGACAAGCTGTATGGAAAATGGACCTTTTGAGGGACTGCACAGCTGGCTGTGTCTTTTGTACATTTGCTCTGATAATGTGACTTCACAGCACTAGGAAGAGAAATAGAAGCCCCCTCCCCATACACCAAGACTGGTCTTTGTACTTGATTTGGCCGAGAAATGAGGCAGAAATGCCAGTGCTGAAGCCGGAACTCAAGTTTATCAGAGCCTCACACTGTTCTTTCCATCCAAAAACCTGCTTTTCCACTGAGATGACCTCTGAGGTGGTCGTGCTGGAAAAGGAAAAATCCCAAAGAAATGAGGCAGCTCAGCCAAATCCGTCCTAGACGGACTGTCTAGGTTGATCCCATAGCAGAAGGAAAAGTGTAAGTACAAAGGGAACCTCAATGAACCAGACCAAAAATTCCAAAGCCCAATTCATGAGCTACACAAGCTTGGGGATTTCAGACACAGAGTTGTATAGTGGGTTTTATGCAGCAAAGACTAATTCACACAGTTCCTGAAGAATCCCACATGAGAGGTGCATCTGACTCAACATGTCAGGAAAGATCCTCACCTTTCAGATATAAAACAATCCATCAAAACAGTTCTTCAAAATTTGCTGATGGTGTATTGAAATGACATCCGCACCCATAAAAGAAAACAATGTACTAGTTTTGAACTTTACAGTGCTCGTGTTATGAAAGTTCATTCTACCAAGTAAAGCAAATTCACTTCCTAGTCGGTACTTCTGCAACTGTCCTGACAATTTATCCTGCCACTTGATACCTGCTGCCTACGGCCAGTGACACCCCACATTACAGAGCACGTCTGTGGACACAGAGTCACCCACATGCAATCACTTGATCACTTGATCACTTGAATCCCGTTATTCATCGATTTACTCGAGCGGGCGCCAGTAACATTTCCACTGGACCCTATCACGTGCCAATGTAGCCCAATGGCATCTGGTTGATTGAGGAATATGAAGAGCCTCAAACCGTTCCTTCAGGGTCTTAACAAGGAAGTCTGACCATCTTGTAGGTAGGCGGCCACGTGATCTTTTGACATCCCGTGGGATCCAGTCGGTAACGGCTCTAGTCCAGCGGTTGTCTCCAAATCGCATTACATGTCCATCCCATCTGATTTTCGAAGCCTTGGCAAACAAGACAGCGTCCCTGATTCTGGAATAGCGATGGAGCTCAGAACACATGCAATCACACTTGTCAGGATTCGGAAGTGTTTGCTGGGCTTGGCACTTATCAAATCCCTGCCTTCAGAGCAAGACTGGTCCCTGATTTTCATTTGTTAGTGCCTTATTAGTACTAAATGCACTGAAAATTAATTCACTTCAAGTTACACTCTTGGGGTCAGTTCCAGGTTTGCGTCCAGTTTAAAAACATGAAATTTTGGAGGAGAAATGAACAGGAAGCACGTCCCAGGAAGGCGATACTTGACCACAGTGACACCATCAGACAAGACCTTGGGAGGAGGTGCTCCGGGTTTCTCTCTTTCTCCAGAGCTCCAGGCATGTGAAGGGCTGTGCAGAAATCTCGGGCTCAGTCCTGCGGCCACAGCTGACTCATGCTGCCAGGCGCGAGGCTGAGTGACGAATGTGTTCAAAGTTGGGGCCCCGGGGCCCTTGCAGAGATGCATCAGTTCTAGCTAGGGAGGTGAAGAGGGGCAGAAAAGAAGACTCTGGCCCTGGAAGTGTAAAAGAACGATCTGTTTTCGGAAACCTGGGTGATTTCAGTTATCTTGTAAGGTAATAGGAATTCAAAAAGTGGTACAAAAGTCTGATAGTCTATTCCCTTACAGATGATTATGTAGCTTTTAAAGATAAAGGACATTCTTTTCTCTAGTGAAATCCGAAACCGTGTATTATTTAAATCTCATCAGAATCAATATTTCCAAGTTGCTAAAAAGACAATGACAAATGATTCTTCCAATTCACTCCCTTCTTTGGGTATGTCCCTCACAGACTTTGTTGGTAACAGACATAAAATGGAAATGAAGGTTATGAGAGAAATATCTAAATGAATTACTTATGGGGAGAGTGAGGAATATCAGTGATATATAAAGAAGGAAATAAAAGACTGATGCCTCCTGAAAGTATCACAGCCTTCACAGCTTCCTTAATCCACGATACACATGCTCCACAACTTTGCTCCCTTTAGCTGTCAGAAATGAAGAACTACTAACACCACTTAATAAGAAGTGATGCCCTGCAGTACTTCCTAATTTCTTATGGCTTTAGTAATGTTGAAGAAATCATAATTAAATGACCTGTGGGCTGTGTATCCCAGAGATGAAAGATAGAAACAATCTTTGGTTTCCGCAGATGGAGAAACCAGTCAGGGGTGTAGATAAACTGAGATGAGGTGCACAGGAAGAGAGCTCTGAGCACAGAGGAAAATATTTCCCAAACATAGAGGACTTGTGGAAGGCCTCATCCATGAAAGGGTAAGGGGAGACTGGCAGAGTGGCTAGGACGGAACGGGACATGAGCGAGGCGGGGGCGTTCATCGGGGAATGGCAGTGATGTGTACTAACACCCAGGGAGAGACAGGTGGAGGTGATCACACAGAGCAATGAAAGGAGGAATTAGGGACAGGGGAATTAGGGAACACACTGGTGCTGAGAGCAGGGGATCCTGGGGCAAACAGCTCCCCATTCTGCCGGCTTGGCACCAACTGGTTTCCTGGTGTCTTTTACAAAAGTTCTATTTCTGGTATCTTGGTGTGACATTACTGCCCTTTTTATCTTTAATTTTCTGAGGGCGTTGTTTATGAGCCCAAATCTCTTCTTTTCAAGTGCGTGAATCACACATTTGTTTTCATCTTACGGCAGTCTTTGATTCTAGAAGAAATTGGAGACCCTGTGAATAATAAGAAGGTAACGGCCTTTATTCTACAATGTGAGGGTGATTATTTTGTTGGTAGTGATCCTAGCAACTGTGCAGGGAAGAATAAATATACCTCACTCTGCTGAAAAATCACTTTTGAAATAACTTTTCTGACAGAATTAAGGCTTTAAAGTCAGTTACAGACCTGAGTTCAAATCTAATGCTAGTCTTATAACATCAGTATCCTGGTGAAATAACCTCTACCTTTCAAGGTGTGTGGTGCGTAAATATTGTGTAGTAACAATGGATCCAAGTCATTTGTAGTATTTCATATTGCCCTCCGCAGCACCTTCCTGTCATGGCCTTGACCTGGGGCCTGGTTAAAGGGCCCATTGTGAATTACAGGGCCCTGTGTGAACTGTTAAATAAACTCTCTTGAGTCTTTTAACTGCATTCAAGATAGAGTTTACTTCAGTATGAGAACTCTAAGGATTCTAAAAATACGGTTAGTATCTTTCTAGTAAATACACAGTATCTTTCTAAACATAGACTTTTTAAATAATTTCAATATAACTTATTTTTTTATCACTATTACCCAAGTTTATAATGTAGTGACTTTATTTTATACTATATTTCTACATCCATTACAACTTTTCTTTGTTTTATTTTAATGAATTTTGGTGATTTATCAAAGTAGAAAATAATTCTACAGCTGGTTAATAGTCTCAGGGACATACACACAGAAAAAAGAAAAGTCCTTTTTCTTGCCCAAGTTTGAATTACAGAGTATATGATTTATAGATAGATATTTGGAAGTTGTCAAGTCTTTAAATCAAAATTTGTACTCTTAATGATGAGGCAATAGTGCACTAAGGTCTTCTTGATTGGTAGTGAAAGTGGGGAAATGTCCCAAGTTCTCTTCTGTACCATGTGTCTGATACTAGCAAAAATGACAATACTCTAGATGGATAGGATTTTCATGGTGAATTTCAACGAAATGAAAACACTTACATATTATTCCTACATGCACACTATTTTTTCTAAATTCCCTTAATAGGTCATTTTGGGAAAACCATGGGCTTCAGAACTATATTCACTAATGTGATCACACACACAAAATTCACACACATACACCATTGCAAAGCAAATGGGCACACACATACACTGTGTGTGGACATGTAAACACCTACTCACAATATCAGAGTCCTAATACTCACATTACTGGATCTGCATCTGGAAAAGGAAGGGACAAGAACCTAGAGTAACTGACACTTTTCACTTTGCGTGTTTATTTGTAGGCACGACATCAAAATAGTGTCTTACCAACTAGCAGCCGGCAAACATCTAGATAATGCTCCATGCCAACTAAAATGATTGATTAGGATGATGACATGAAAAAGAAGATGCAGTTAATGAGACATTTTATAAGTTGAAGAGCCAGATCCATAAGTTTGGATTCCAAGGCTGTCCTAGTTCTACCTGCCAAGTGCATGGCACGGGTGAGAAGAACATGCAGGATGCTTTGCTTCCAACAAACCTCAGAGCTTCAAGCATTCACCCCTCATTCACCCTGCAGTCATGTAGTTGGTACCGTACCCCTTCCACAGGAGGAAACAGAAACCCAGGGAGATTGTCCTGCCAAAGTTATGGCACTGTGGCCCCAGCCTACGAAACACGTTCTTTCCTTGTCTAACACCCTATGACTTGACTCATTCGATCCCTCATACTCTGCACTGTAGAAAGAAATCTCACTATTATGAGTGGAATTTCACAAAGTGTGGATGTCTCCAAGAATAACTGCTTTCACTGCCTCCATTCTCCACAGAGAGGTGAAATGCTGGGAAGTTGCTAACTCTAAGACATGATCACAGATTGTTTCCTTACATCCATAAGTGCTTCGTGCACCTAAAGCTTGCATAAGTCTATCTGTGGAGACAGAAGGTTGGGTATGGAAAGCAGAATCAGAAGGTCCTCCTGTCCGAATGCCTAGGAGAGTCCACGTGGCTTCATGGTCAGATGGCCCTAATAGTTTAGGCTGCAAGCTCCTGGGGGCAGGCTCACAGGCTTCATCCTGATTGTATGGCACCTGTGAGAACACAGGAATGATGTCTCTAACACTCCCCAAACAAAAAGTGCAAATGTTACATTTAAAAGACTTTGTTTTCTTTGGATAAAGTCACTAAAAGTCCACCCAAAGTTCATTAATAAGTACTTTATGTACATTTGCTATAAATATTGTCTTTATATTTTATCATTTAAAAATAAGCATGCATTTTGATCTGACTTTTGTGCATGGCGTTAGAAGGAGGTCTAAGTTCATTTTTACATGTAGCTGCCCAGTTTTCCCAGCACCACTTGTTGAAGAGGCTTTCTTTGCTCCACTTAATATTTTTTGCTCCTTTATCGAAGATTAAGTGGTTGTATATTTGTGAGTGCGTTTCAGGATACTCAGTTCTATTCCATAGGTCTACGGGTCTGTCTCTATACCAATACCACACTGTCTTAATTACAACTGCTCTGTAGTAGAGCTTGAGGTTGGGGAAAGTGATACCTCCCATCTTCTTTTTCCCAAGGATTGCTTTAGCTATTCGTGGGGTTTTATTATTCCATACAAATTTCAGGAGTGTTTGTTCAATTTCTTTGAAGAACATCATGGGTATCTTTATAGGGACCGCATTGAATCTGTATAAAGCTCTAGGGAGTATTACCATTTTGATAATGTTAATCCTTCCAATCCATGAGCAGGGAATGTGTCTCCATTTCCTCAGGTCTTCTTTATTTCCTGAAGTAACGTTTTGTAGTTTTCTTTGTAGAGATCCTTTACATTCTTTGTCAGACTGATTCCTAAGTATTTGATTTTCTGCGGTGCAATTGTGAATGGGATAGTTTCTTTAATGTCCCTTTCTTCTCTTTCGCTGTTTGCATATAGGAAGGCCATTGACTTTTGGGTATTGATTTTGTATCCTGCTACTCTACTGTAAGAATGTATTATTTCTATGAGCCTCTTGGTAGAGAGTTTTGGGTTTTCCAGGTATAATATCATGTCATCTGCAAATAGTGATAACTTGGCTTCTTCCCTTCCTATCTGGATGCCCTTAATGTCTTTTTCTTCCCTGATTGCTATGGCAAGTACTTCCAGTACTATATTGAATAGAAGTGGTGAGAGCGGGCAGCCTTGTCTTGTCCCTGATCTTAAGGGGGAAGGCTTTCAGTTTTTCCCCATTGAGAATGATGCTCGCTGTGGGCTTGTAGTAGATGGCCTGGATTATCTTGAGGAAGGTTCCTTCAATCCCCATTTTACGGAGAGCTTTCATCATGAACGGGTGTTGAATCTTGTCAAATGCCTTCTCTGCATCTGGAGATGCAAATCAAAACAACAATGAGGTACCATCTCACCCCACAGAGACTGGCACACATCCAAAACAGCAAGAACAACCGGTGCTGGCGTGGATGTGGGGAAAAAGGGACTCTCATCCACTGCTGGTGGGAGTGCCGACTGGTCCAGCCCTTTTGGAAAACAATATGGGCATTCCTCCGAAAGCTAGATATTGAGCTCCCATTTGATCCAGCAATAGCACTCCTGGGAATATATCCTAGAGACCGAAAAACACATAGCAGAAACACTATCTGTACTTCTTTATTCATCTCTGCGCTATTCACTATAGCTAGAATCTGGAAACAACCTAAATGCCCGAGAACAGAGGACTGGCTAAAGAAACTGTGGTTCATCTACACTATGGAATACTATGCGGCTGTCAGAAAGGATGAAATTATGAAATTTACCTGCAAATGGATGGACATGGAGTCTATCATGCTGAGTGAAATTAGCCAGAAGGAAAAGGACAGATATAGAATGACTGCATTCATTAATAGGATATAGATACCAGTGTTTTAATAAATATGGGAAATGGTAATGGCAGATTAAAACTCACCACTGAATATACACAAAGAGACTTAAGTGATAAACTCTAAATATCTGCAGGGCTAGCCATAATGTGTAAAATAAGAGGGAGAGAGATGCAGAGACAGAGAGAAAGATAGAGAGAGAAAGAGAGGAAACTGGGGTACCTGCTATTAAGGCGGGTGGGGGGACGGGAGGGGAGGGGTACATTGGTGGTGGAAATGGGGCACTGGTGGAGGGATGGGTGCTGGAATACTGTATTACCAAGAACCAATTATGAACACTTTTGTAATTGTGTGTTTCATGGTGGTATAATAAAAAATAAAAAAAATAAGCATGCATATCATGTATGACAAAATAAAACACACATGCGTATCTGTACTGTAGGCATATAGTTTACGTTAGGGCAAAGCTTAGAGTGAGAGAGAAAGAGGAATTTAGGTCATAACCTGACCCAGAGTTGTACACATATCCCAGGACTCACTTCTTCCTCACCCTCAGGGGCACTCTTGTTGACAGTAAGTCCTTTGAAGAGACAGAAGGACTCAGTTGCTCCTCACGTGTGCCCTGTTTCCAGTACTTGCGATTGCTGGAACCCCAGTTTGAATGAGTCCAGTTAGATTCGGTGCCTGCAGAGCCAGCAACCTAGGGTAAAGGCCAGCTGGGAGCTGGCGTCTGAGCCAGCAAGGGTTGGTAATCCCTGGGTGGTGACCTGGCCTCAACTTGAGACACATGAATTGTCTCTGTAGAGCATAGTTGTGGGGTGAGCACAGGGCCTGGGACTGAGCTGCATCGTGCGTCTGTGGGGCTGCACAGATCAGACCCCTTTGGGGCTCAGACCAGCCTTACCTCGGGGCAGCTTCATAACTGGTCTCATCCTATGCTCAGGAGAGCAAAAAATAGAAGCATTAAGTTAATTCAACCCTTTCCATGACTATGATGTCAAAGAACAGACCACTGTAAAGGGAGACTAAAAGCGAACTTAAACACAGGTAGTTAATTGGGAACCCTCAAAGTGGACCTTCTGTCTTGAGAGAAATCACTCACATACACTCACACACACACAGTAATTGTATTTTCTTCAAATTTCCAAAGAGCAACAACTTGTAGATGGTTTTAAAAAATATCCTGTGACCCCTCCCCCATCTACCTGGCCAATCTTAGCCTCAAGACATGTCTGTTTTCTCAGCAACTATGCATTTACCACAACTTAGGAAAAATTCAAAGTCTTCAAATTTCACTCTGCCCCATTGTCCTAAAGAGGCATTTCCTCAGGAGGAGAATGATCAACTTCCATACTGTAAAATGTTATCCGGTGAATTCCATTTGAGAAATTCACTCTGCTTTATTAGAAGAACAAGAATACATAGTACAAAATGATCCATCTTTTTCTTAAGCAATTGTTTTCACTTCAAACAAAATGGAAAGCAAACTTTTCATGTAAAATGTGGGCTGGGTTTACTTAAAATAAGGCCAAAACAACCACAAAAAGCTAAGTCTTCTGTATTTCCAAATTTAGTGACTAAACATGCCTGGTTTCATACACACCAAAAAAAAAACCCACAAAATATCTCAGTTTCAAATACATAGATTTGAACCTTCTGCCATATTTCATTCCAGAAATAGAGTAACTTAGAGAGGTAGGTGCCAAAATACCAGCCCCAGAATTACTCATGGTGGGCAGGTTAAACATGATAGCCTATCATTTTGTTTTCTTATAGAGGAAACCACCAAGAAAATTGCAGAAGGCAGGGAATATGTGAAGAAACTACACCCTTTTGTTTCATTTGAAGGCAGAGATACTTCCTGGGGAGGTATTTTTATAGCAATGTGCAGCCTGTGTGTTCGAATTACCCAGTGGTTCCAATCTGAAGCAGATGACACTATTTGGAGGCCTTCTGGGGAGGTGTCCTTTTACACCTCTCCCAAATGACATTTGCTTTTCCACTTCACAAGTCACACCACCCTGAATGGACACTGGCCTCCTCTCCTCAGCAACTCAGCAAGTCCTGCACCCAGCTCTTGAGGAACACGAGAAATTCTCCTTCTTGTGAGTGTAGTGAAGCTCAGGTCCCTGCTGGCCCTTCCTGCTCCGTGGGACCCTCAGACATCCAGAGTCTCCCCAACCCCATGAGCGTCTTCCCCAGCACCCACCTTTACTAGCCCATAGCCACCCCTCACTTCCCAGAGCTGTGGTGAGGGAAGGGATATTTGGACAATTAGTCTGTATTCAGAGCACCAGGCATTTCTGACACTGCAGTGGGGTTCCACATTCTCCAGTGATGACATGCCTGTTCTTTCATCTCCTCTGGGACCTACCCCTATACAACCAAGACCTGGGTCTTAGGTACCACTAACAAGAGCAGAGTAACTATCAGGTGCTTTTATAGAGTAACTATCAGGTGCTCTTATAGAGTATCTATCAGGTGCTCTTGTAGAGTAAGTATCAGGTGCTCTTGTAGAGTAACTACCAGGCGCTCTTGTAGAGTAACTACCAGGCACTCTTGTAGAGTAACTACCAGGCACTCTTGTAGAGTAACTACCAGGTGCTCTTGAAGAGTAACTACCAGGTGCTCTTGTAGAGTAACTACCAGGTGCTCTTGTAGAGTAACTACCAGGTGCTCTTGAAGAGTAACTACCAGGTGCTCTTGTAGAGTAACTACCAGGTGCTCTTGTAGAGTAACTTCCTGTAGAAACCATCTGGCTCCAGAGCTCTTTGGGGCTTGTGTGTCCTGGCAACATGGCTTCTGGACATTGATGTGTCCAGGGGATTTGCATAGCTCCGGCTTCATGGTGCCCTAGAGAAGCAGTCAGGAGACCGGCTGTCTAGTGCTGTTGAATGGAAAAAGTCCAAGGAAAATGCCCCCCCACACCCCTAGAAGAAGTAGGTCACACAAGTCTTAGCCTCCTTCTTCTGAGACCCTCCTTGGAGAGCCTTTGTCTGCCCATAACCCTCCCTCTGGACCTCTTCTTCTTCCTTCTTCCTTCCCTTCTCTATAAAAGTCATTGAAGAGGAGGGGTCTCTCACTTACCTCTGACTCCCCCCTCTGCCCCTGTTTGTTTTCAACTTTGTGTTTGGGTATGAATTTCTTTGGGGACAGATTTCGCTATTTCCATTCGGGTCCTTGTTATATCTCATCCAGCCCCAAAGCCATGTATTCAGCAGATCCTTCACACGGTTCCTCCTTTCAGTTCAGTGTCTTCTTGAAGGACCGGTGACAGCCACTGGGGCAGCTCTATGGGTTCAGTCACTTCCCTGGGCAGTTGGGAATAGATTGTAGAGTAACTACCAGGCACTGTTGTAGAATAACTACCAGGCGCTCTTGTAGAGTAACTACCAGGTGCTCTTGAAGAGTAACTACCAGATTGTAAGCACAACAGCCAAGCACCAGGGCACATGAGGATCAATGAACCTGCTGCATGTGGACCTTTGACATGGGTTCTTGGAAATAGCCCCCTTTCACCTTCCCTCTCTCCAACCATCCCCCGGCACTAACCACTGTCACATCTGTTAATTTTATTTTGTCACCTATCAGTTTTATTTCTATTATTTCACACTTGGATTGCTTCACATGACACTCTTGAGCTCCTTCCATTTTATTGCAAATGGCAAGGTTTTGCACTTATGATACTGAACAATATTCCACATGTCATAAGTGCACTGTATTCCTCTCTACCTGATCATCTATAAAGGGCACTTTGGTTGCTTCTGTATATCAGCTATCAGTATATCAGCTACCATAACAGCATGAACATTGCAATCAACATTGGGGTGAGAATATCTTCTTGTATAATTGACTACATATTTGAGCAGAACTCTGAAAGTAGAATAGAACCTATTGGTAGCTCTATCTTTCCTCTCTTAAGGAGGCTCCATAGCCTTTTCAGAGTGGTTTCACCAATTCACATTCCCCCACCAGAGCACAGGGTCCCTTTGCTCTGCACCCACCAACATTTGTCATAGTCACACTTGTGATACGGCAACTGATTGTGATCTTAAATGCCATATTTTTTGAGAATCAGTGAGGAGAGCACTTTCTCCGGTGTGGGAGGGTTCATTTCTATTCCTTTTGGATAAGTGATTCAAGTCTTCTGGTAAGTTTTGAATTTGACATGAGTCTGCTTCCCTGATTCCATGGAAGAGTAGGTGCTGGCCCAGGGGAGTGGGTCGCAGCAAGTACCATGACGAAATCTTTTTTGTCTTCAGAGCCATGATCAAGGAAGAGTGAGTGAGTGAGGCAAAGTGGTCGTGATGGTAACTTTCCATTCAATTCTCCATCCAGGGGCAGCCCGAGAGGTTTGCAAGCCTCCACCCACTGCTCAGGAAGAACGGAGAGCTAGCAGTGCGCTGTCAGGGCCCCAACAGGGCCTCCCACCACAAGCAGTGCCCTGGCCCCTCCAGAGTAGGCGACGGGTGCAATGCTCTGGCAGAGCACATGGGCATGGCTTCCTCCGGACACCTGCCCCTCACTATGAGGCTCTCTGTCTCTGACACGTGCCACAGTTTGTTCCCAGCGCCTAAACCTCACACAGAACGGAGACACCCTCTCTCTGTACAACATAAGGTCTGAGAAGCAAATAGTCAATGATGGATTAATGGCAGCGGGAGTGCCTCTGCTTTGGGAGAATCACTAGTTAGCAAATGGCAACACCATCAATGGGAATGAAATACGAAGATACGGTATGAAATGAAATCAGAAAGAAGAGTTTAGTGTGTAACAGTAATTTAAGTGATGCTGATAAATGAAAGAAACAAGCCAAGAGGAAACACTACCAAGAGTTCATGCAACTCCACTAAATGGGAGTGAAGTGCTACAAGAAGCCACAATAATGGAGCTATTTTTGGCGAGGAATCACACCTAAGGATGAATGTCCCTCACTGTCTTGTTCAATAGAGTGAAAGGTACAAGGGAGGCTTCTAAGTAGGTAAAGACCATGGAGAGAAAACAAATATTCACAGCAGGAAGGTGAAGATTTTCATAGGGAAGCACATCTCACCTCACCAGAGATGTTTGCTCCTCAGCGATTCTCTCGGGTAACAGACCGACTGCTGCTAGTAAACTACAAAATGGAAATCGATTATCTGAGAGCTGTTGTCTTTGGGAACTAGAGTAACATCTTATTCTTCACAGACATGTCTCTGTCCAAACCAGAAGAAGGAGGAGGGAGAAGAACAGAGAAGGGAGGGAAAGATGAAAGAGGAGGGGCAAGAGAAAGAGAAGTCAAAGAAGGTAGTGAGAAAATAGTTTTGCAGAGCGAGGAATGAATAAACTCGAGTTTGTTGTGGAGTGTGTGATGGCATAGGGCACACTTCTCAGACTGCCCAGAGAGAATCTCCATGGATGTTCACGGCAGAGTCCTAGGACACAAAACCCCAAAGTGAGCAATGTCAACATAGTCTGTCTGGAGGCAGGATTCTGGTCCAGAATATGGCAGACCAGGTGGTGGGCCAAAGTGGTGGCTACTAGCTATGGTGGCCATTACACACTTAACATGTAGCTGATTCAACCCAGATGTACCACAATTATAAAATACACACCAGAGTTTGAGAACTTTATACAAAATCAACCCTCCACCCACCAAGTAGCTCAGTAATACATCTTTCATATTGATAAAGGGTTTAGTATGCTATCCTCACGGCAGAGCCTGGCAAGCTACCCGTATCTGATATGCCAGATACCAGTAACAATTATAGACCTCATTCCCATGACCTGATGGAATGGTTTGATGCTCTTTATGTTCCTGGAGCAAGCAGGTGCCCTTGGGCTCTACTTGCATGAGACAGGTCATATGGAGATGTTACTGGTGCCCGCTCGAGCAAATCGATGATGAATGGGAAGACAGTGAAAGGGTTTAAACCATAACATTTGGATATGTCAAGTAAAATTTATCATTAAAACTAACTGCACCTGTTTTGCTTTTTCTAATGGGACTTATAGGAAATTTAAAAAAGACAGATGTGGCCGGTTTTCATAGGTCTGGGGTTTAAAGTAAGGCGTTTTCTATTAATAGCCCTTTCAGGAAAAAAACACTGAGGCTGGTCAATCAGGGAATTAGGGGAAAGTGTTCTGACATCAATCCAAACATTAGGGACCAGCAAAAAATCTCCCCATACTTGCTGGGTATCCTGCAATTCACAATGTGGGTCCTGTCACTGGAAAGGCATCATAGTCCGCAGGGAAGGGCCACATGGGACTATCACCACTCCCGATGTCAATGGCAAATTCAGGTGTTCTTGATGCTTCTGGCTAGGGATGAGATTCTGGTCACAGATTAAAAGTATCAGATATACATGATAGCCCTTAAATGCATGTAGAGCAAGCCACAATTTGTAAAGAAGGGAGAGAGAGTGAGAGTGAGAGGAAGAAGAGGAAAAGTGCCCACTATAGAGGCAGACTGGGGGAGGCGGAGGGAATATGGGGACATCAGTGGTGGGAAATGGGTAGATGGGCACTGGTGGAAGGATGGGTGCAGGAACACTATAGGACTGACACCCAATCATGAATATCTTTGTAATTGTATATCTCACAGTGGCATAATAAAATAAAAATTAAAAATAATGTATCCAGGGACCAGAGTGATAGTACCATGGGAGGGCTTTTGCCTTGCATGTGGCCAACTTGGGTTCAATTCTGCCATCCCATATGGCCTCCAACCACCACCAGGAGTAATTCCTGAGTGCAGAGCCAGGAGTAACCCCTGAGCATCAGCACGTGTGACCCAAAAAAGACAAAAAAAAATTTTTTTTGAAGTATCCAAACCCTATCATGCATTTGGTTTAATGGCTGAAGTAGCTCTACAACTCAGGAAATCCTGAGTTGTGAACTCACTCGTTGCTGATTAATTACAAAGGGCATAGAGGGTGCAAATCCCATTCATGCAGAGAAAGGCACAGGGAGGGGTCCCGCTGCTGAGCCTCTGACCTCTGGGTGTGCTGCCCAATATGGAAAGCAAGGAGCTGTCTGAGCCCAAACTAGACTTTCTTGAATTTTGCCCACTGGACCCTCTCTGAGTTCCATCCACTGGACTCTCCCTGGGTTCCACCCACTGGTTTCTATGGGGCTTCATTTATGAAGCATGATGAGCCAAGCCATCGACAACTACACTCAATTTACAGCCCCTCCTCTGTCTACAGAAGAGGGGACAGGCAAGGAATGGAACAAACAGAGAATCAAGCTCATCTCTTAGGAGGGGCCCTCATTAACACAACCAAATACCTAATGATGTGCATCACTTAGGAAACCCAAGTGCTCTCATGGTTCTGTGCCAGAAATAGGAAACTATTGTAAACTGCACTTTACGAGCAGTGGTAGAGTCTGTGGAGGGTCCTCCGTCGTCCCTGCATTCTCCATGTGTTCTGATTTCTCCCTGGAAGTGAGCTGCCAAACCTCTTTCCATGCTAAAAATGAAAAGCACAAAACTGGCTACCTGACAGCCTTCTCCCACGTCATTCTCGTTTTCCATTGTATTTCCAGTAATATGGTTACAATAGCATGGGCTATTGTATTTGTATTGAGTTATATTTTCCTTTGTATTTGCAGTGCTATGGTTACAATGGCATGACATATTGTTTGCAGTGGGCAGTGTTTCCACACCCCCCCCCATCTACCCGAACTAGCCCAAGACCCTCCACTGCTTTCCTGAGGTCACTTTCTTCATCTTCTTCCTTCCTCCATATCATTCTTCCATGTTTTGGAGGTTCCTCTGTAGATTCAGCATTTGTACACAGAGGTAAAAAGCTAAAGGGCTGTGCACTGCACTTGAAACAAGAAGACCACCATCTCCTGCCCTCGGTGAAATGACTAGAAAGCACTAGGAAAAAGATCAGAAAGGAGAAAAACCTTCCTTGAAAAGCTCCAAAAACATACCTCCTGGCCCACTTACGTGCTTAACCTTAGAAAATGTATGAAACCAGGGAAAAAATACAACTTCTCTCCATTAAATGAAATCTCTACCAGGGCATAATAGTCATATTTTTCATTTTCTGTTTGTTTATTTGAGGTAGCCCCAGTAGTGTTCAGCGCTCACTCCTGGTTCTGTGCTCAGGGGCTCATTAACGGTGGTGCTCAGAGAAGCCGGTGCAGTGGCAGGTGGGCCAGAGGCAAGGCGAGCACCTTGGCCACCGTGTTCTCTCTCAGCCCAGCCCAATTGCGCCTTGCTCAGGTATGGGCACGTGGAACTTGGAGAAGCAGCATGAGTGTGAGCCTGAAAGAAAAACCCCTTTAGATAAGAAGATATCACAAAGGAATTTCAATAATAAGCAGAAATAAGTTTACAGAATGATGGGATTAAGCAGAATTTCCTATAGCTTCACAACCAGATGAACACTTTAGGGTAAGTCATTTTTCAACATTTTTGTGTTGGAGACTTGAGAATATTTTCTGCCCTTACAGTGCAGAGACTCACACATCTCAATTCCACTGAGGCAGCCTGTTAGGAGCAACAGAGAAGGAGAAACTGAGTCTTAACCAGTCTGAATTCACACAGACCCACAAGACCTGCTTGATCGAGCTGCACCTGTAGGTGTAATTCTTCATCTAACTGAGGGGCGGATATTGGCCAGTACTGAGGCCTTTCTGTGAGGGGTTCCCAGTGGCTGAGAGCTAGTCACACAGGCCTCTGCTCTATCCAGGAAATGGGGGGCATTTTAGAGGATGAAGGGACTCAGGTCTTAGCCAGATAGAGTGCGCAGCCAGATACAGTGAAGAAGGGCATTGGAGAGTGATGAAATATTCAGGAGGAGCGAAACAGCTGCAGGTCAGGCAACTACCCTGGCAGAGACCAACAAGAAAAGCCACAGTATCCTACATGCAGATGCACCTTTGCCAAAACCCACAGGGCCAGGCTCCACAGGGCTCCCCAATGCTCCCATGCACAACAGGTCCGTATGTGCAAAAAAGCAAAGCCCAAATATTCCCCAAGAAAGGAAGCGGGTCATGAAGCTTCAGGCCTTTTCAGCTGGGAGCCTGTGTCGGGTAAAGGGCTCTGGGAGCACCAATTATGACCGTCTGCTGGAGGCGCAGGTTAGCGCTCCATTTGCTCAGCCATTTCCTTGCCCTGTGCTGAGAACTGAGCTCTTACCATTGCAGGAATCACTTGGCAGCCTGCTGTGTTCAGTGCAATTTTCTAATATAAAGGGAATTTCAGAAATAAATATAATATTTGGAATGTGAGCAGGAGCGCATGCAGAATTTTACCCAGCACTGAGCCCACGGAAGCATTTTTGGCTGACTCTAATGACAAACTGAAAATTCAGGTGGATCTGGAGGCTGTTGGTGCACAGCCCGCTCATCCAATGGAAGAGGCCATGCACAGCGTTGAGTCAGCGTCAACGGAAGGTTCCCATTTTAAATCCTTGTACCCTAATCCTCACCGCTCGTGTGCCCCATAAACCCATTCTATAATGAGCATTTTATTTAAGCCATTTTTGGAGATTAGAACAGAGTTCATTTCCTCCTACTTTTCATTTACGTTCCTTTTAATCCCTTCATTCTATAAACTTAATTGCTATTTTGCTGGTCCCCAAGCAGCTAACCTAAGCCTTCTTTAAGCATTTCTTAGTAATTTTCCTTCAGTTATTTACTACGTTTTCTCTGTAGTCAGCTAAATGAAACTTGCAGCGTATTTCTTGGGTGAATAAAACTTTCAGATGAGGCATTTGCTTTTTGGTTACGAGCACACAAATTTTATTTTGCATTGTTTGCCTCTTCGCCGTGGCTTCATGGAGATGACAAAATGATTGCTAGCCTTCATGATCCATAGTTTTAATTTATCTAGAGCAAAATACTCAGTTACCAGTAGTGCAAAAAACAAAGGAGCTTGATGGGATGTCCCACCCTTTCCCCAACTCAGTAGCACTGGACGGATTAACAGAGCCCAGGTCCCAAGCCAGTATCTATTTGGTCTACTTGGCCAACTGCAACTTACTATTTCTCTTTCTCTCCTCTCTCTCACATGTATGCTCCTGTGTACACACATGTGGGAGCACGCATAACACACACACACACCTGCATTAATAAATAGCATTATAAAATAAATAAGCTTCACAGAACTCACTGAAGCCATATCAGCTCTAAATTATACCATTCTGTCCAAGGAAATACTTCAGAGAATAGTTCAATTATCTTCCCATTCATCCTACTTGACAAAAATGATAACTAGTATGACATGTAGATCAGAATTTATCTTAAAACCCTGCAGTGTCAGCATCTAGACACATGGAAGCATCTATTCAATCGGCTGCCAGAGTGAATGAGTGTCTATTAGCATGTCACGCATTTATAAAGTATAAGACTTTGGGCAGGCGAGATGTGCTAAGGCCGGTGTGCCTTGCACACCAGAATCCCAGCTTTGATTCCTGGCACTGCATGGCTCCGAAGCAAATCCTGGACCACCTTCCTGAGCATCACTGAGCAGGACCCAAAATAACAAACAAAACCAAAGGGAGTAGGAGAATGGATTTATTCAGGGAACAAGGTGTTCCTGGCTTGAAGGATGTTGGTCTCTGGGAATTGATGCAAACAAAGGCCCGAAAGCAGTACTTGGACCTTTTGGAACCCTAAGCAGAGGCAGCATATTCTGTCTCTTGGTGATGCCGTTCTCACCCAAGATAATTGTAGCTACCACAGTCCTATCAGGCGTCACACTTCACAGGGGGACCTTGTGTTTGTTTTCACATTTGATCCCGTCCCCCACAAGCATAACAATTTTTTCCAGCACTCAGCTGAGTTTGATTATCTGACTTCCAGAGGAGGATGCTGAGTCATGCAGAGATACGGACCCAAGGTGAAGACTCATAGTTAAGTCATGAAACCATGCACATACTCCAACCTCAGTCTGAGTCTCAAATAGATCCTCATGCAATGCCACTGCAGCCACCTCCCACAGGAAGCATTTCAGAGTGTTGAGTTAAAAAAATAGATTTTCTTAGTCCGTACTTGAGACTCGAGTGACTGACTGGCTTTTCTGGGTTTATGGAAGGGCAGATTTCAAGTAACTAAATGTTTTAACTATGAATCCACAAGAAGGGTATGAAACATATGTCATGAGCAAGCACTCTCAGTATGGGGCTGAAATGGACCAGTGGAAATCCAAGGCTCAGTCAACCCAGAGGACCATGAGGTAAGCAAAGAGCACAGCAGGACAAGAAGTCTTCCTCTTTTATGTGGCCATCATGTTTATTTTGTTGACTGCTAACTTGCATATGAGTAATTCCACAGTTACATGAGTCTGCCACTGAAAAGAAGCCAAGCAATGTGACTGCTACAGGAAGAACAGACCATTACTAACCCCATCAAACTACACTTGGCAGGGGGTAAATGCCAACTGTGGGTGTGCTTCCTTTTGAACTGGCAGTGGAAATAATCCAGAGTAGATGAAAATAATCTTCTTGAGGTTAACTCTCCCAGTGACATCACTGGGGTCTTGGAAATCTCCAGCAGGATAATACCCAGCTGTGCTTGGTAAGTAGTCAAGGTGCACAGAAGTTGAGGACAGAATCATAACTTTCAGCCTGATGGTTGTGGGAGGCTACAGGGAGAATTAGAGGGCTGGTTTAGAACAAAACTTGGTTCTATTGGTGTTGGTAAGGGTGGTGGAGGGATAGGTGCTAGAACACCGTATTACTGAAACCCAATAACAAACATCTTTGTAATTGTGTTTCATGGTGGTATAATAAAAAAGATGAAAATAACAGAATATAATGGGTATAATATACCCAACATCAGTCCCTGCTCATCATTTTCAGTATAACAAAGCAGTCAATAATGAAATTAAAGCAGAGGCAAATGAGAAGAAGGGCCATTAGGGCAGGAAGAGATGACCCTGCCTCAAGCCCTTGTCGCCCAAAGCTATACTTATCCAGCTCTGCATCTCAGGGTCAGGCAGAAATGAGAGGAACAGCAGGGTAAAGCTCTGGACAAGGAGCCCTGGACTTGGGGACAAGGAAGTTCCCATCTGTGTACATTATAGTTCTTAGGCTCTTTTATCTTAAGCACATCTTCAACCCAACTCAGTGTTTCCAGATGTGGGCTTCTCCTCCTTGATGTAAATGTTTTAAGATACAACAATTTGACTGAGATCAGGCTGGGGGAAAGGCTTCTGCAGCTCACTCTCAAGCATTAGGACTCTGAACGGGCTTGAACCTGGGTAGGGCACCGACTCCACTCAGGCCGAAACGCTTCTCCTCAGGTATCACTGAAATCAGGCCGCACATTTCTTCACCATTCCACATCTCATTACTAACATACAGGAATTTTGTAGTGACTTTCCAGTCAGTTCAGGCAACATCAAAAACAAATGCCCCTACTCAACCACAGGTAAAAACACATTCGGTAAATGGTTTTCAGTCTACTAGAGCATCATGGGGAAACAACACAGAACCCCAACACTAGGACTGAATGAGTGCAAGAGCCTAGAAGCCTCAACAAGGCATACCCAAATGCATAATCTCTCCGATAAAGAATTCAGAGATGAAATGGTGAAGATTTTTAATGAGCTGAAAGAAACAGTGCATTTGCATGTGTAGATTCAGTTTGGAAACTTTTCGATATTATACTTTTCAATCCATGAAAATAAAAAAGAAAGAAACAGTGCAACGGCATCCAATAAAATACAGGAAGATATGAAGGAAACAAGCAGAATGAACAACCAATTAAATACAGGAGGAAATGAGAGCAGAAATAGGAAAACTACAAACAGAAGTGTCATTAGTAAAAAATCCAGTAGATGAAATGGAAAAACTCAATGGGCGCCCTTAGCAGTAGAATGACAACAGCCAAAGACATAATCTGTGAGCTTGAAGATGGGCTGCAAAAACACTCAGGCAAATAGAAAGGATGGAAAAGGACCTCATAATAACTGAAGGGAAGTCAAGAGAACACTGGGATAAATTCATGAAAAGCAATATAAGAATCATCAAAGTTCCAGAGGTACAGGAATGGAACCCAAATGAAATAGGAACAGTTAACAACATCATTGTCAGAAAATTCCCAGAGCTGAAGAATGCAGGCATCTAGATCCAAGAAGCTCATAGGGTACCTGCTAAAAGAGACCCTAACAAAAATCTCCAAGACACATCCTAATTAGAATGAAAAATGCCATAGACAGAGATGCAATACTGCAAACAGCAAGATCAAAGAAGGAAATAAAATACAAAGGAGCATCTGTTAAATTTAAAGCAGACTTCTCAGATGAAACCTTATGAACCCAAAGACAATGGTAGGATATAGTGAGAAAAGTCAATGAAATGAAGTGCTCATTTAGAATTCTTTACCCAGCTAGACTGTCATCCAGATATGAAGGAATTATACACTACTTTATGGATAAACAACTGCTCAGGAACTTTATAGACTCAAAACCAACTTTAAAAAAAGGACTAAAGGAACTACTGTAAGATAAGACAAATGAATAACATAAAGATCACTGGGGCCAGGAGAAAGGAAGAAAACCCTGATGAAGAAGCAACTGTCAAAGCCATCATTGCTGAGAAGCTCCCAAAGCTGACTAGTGTATGCACCCAGATCCAGGTAGCCTGAAGGGTACCAGTTAAAAAGAAATCCAAATAAAAATACTCCAAGACATATCCTAATCAGAATGATGAAAACCATAGATAGAGATAGAATACTGAAAGCCTCAAGATCAAACAAGGAAATTAAATACAAAGGAGCATCCCTAAGTATTACAGAGGACTTATCAGAAGAAACCCTCCAGACTACAGGGGTGAGATGTGAAAAAACTCAATGAACTGAACACATCATCAAGAACATTTTACCCAGCCATAATCTCATTCCTATGTGAAGGAACAATATGCAACATCACAGATAAACTACTCAGGAACAATATGCAACATCACAGATAAACTACTCAGGAAGTTCACAGACTCAAAACCAATGTTACAAGAAGAACTAAACAGGCTACTCTAAGATAAGTTGTTTGTGTTAGTTAGATGACTGTGACTATATTGAGGAAGGTTCCTTCAACTCCTATGTTGTTGGGAGGTTGTTGATCAACCACTCATGTTGATGGGAGTGGATATCGTCAATGGTTTTCTCTGCATCTACTGTCATGATCAAATAGCTTTTGCCTTCTTTTATTGATCACAATCACTATCTTCCCGTTGATCATCTATTTGCTAGAGCGGGCACCAGTAATATCTCCATATGTCCTGTCTCATGCCAGTAGAGCCAGGGGCATCGGCTTGCTACAGGAACATAAAGAGCCTTAAACCATTATATTAGGTCATGGGAATGACCTAATATAATTGTTACTGGAATTTGGCATATCATATACAACACGAGGAGCTTGCCAGGCTGGTCGAGCGGGAGGCAAACTCTTTTAAACACCTCCAAATAAAGCATTTATTGATGAACGCGCTGGTCGCTTGTGGCGGTGCGAGCCGGGCTGTGATGGGCTTGTCTGCTGGGTGGAGTTCTGACGAGAGGGAAGTCCAGAAGTGGAAAATGGTGGCGCCCGTGGAGTGAGGAGCGGTGGTCTGGCTTGTTGTGAGGCTCTGCCGAGGTGGTGGGCCAGGGCTAGAACCCGCCATGCCTCCCGACTGCCTCATGAACGGCTTTGCACAGGGAGAGCAAGGAACAGCTCTGCCCCATGTCTGAGAGTCTCTGGACCAGCATACCTGGGCGGATTGAGGAAAAAGCTGTGGCAGGGTGGGTGTCAGTGATCCGGGCTGTGATGGGCTTGTCTGCTGGGTGGAGTTCTGACGAGAGGGAAGTCCAGAAGTGGAAAATGGCGGTGCCCGTGGGAGTGAGGAGCGGTGGTCTGGCTTGTTGTGAGGCTCTGCCGAGGTGGTGGGCCAGGGCTAGAACCCGCCATGCCTCCCGACTGCCTCATGAACGGCTTTGCACAGGGAGAGCAAGGAACAGCTCTGCCCCATGTGTGAGAGTCTCTGGACCAGCATACCTGGGCCGGATTGAGGAAAAAGCTGTGGCAGGGTGGGTGTCGGTGATCCGGGCTGTGATGGGCTTGTCTGCTGGGTGGAGTTCTGACGAGAGGGAAGTCAAGAAGTGGAAAATGGCGGCGCCCGTGGAGTGAGGAGCGGTGGTCTGGCTTGTTGTGAGGCTCTGCCGAGGTGGTGGGCCAGGGCTAGAACCTGCCATGCCTCCCGACTGCCTCATGAACGGCTTTGCACAGGGAGAGCAAGGAACAGCTCTGCCCCATGTCTGAGAGTCTCTGGACCAGCATACCTGGGCCGGATTGAGGAAAAAGCTGCGGCAGGGTGGGTGTCGGTGATCCGGGCTGTGATGGGCTTGTCTGCTGGGTGGAGTTCTGACGAGAGGGAAGTCCAGAAGTGGAAAATGGCGGCGCCCGTGGAGTGAGGAGCGGTGGTCTGGCTTGTTGTGAGGCTCTGCCGAGGTGGTGGGCCATATTTTATTGATATGGTGTATTATGTTGATTGATCCCTGGGATGAATTTTACTTGTGATTGTCTATGATCTTTTTGATGAGTTGTTGGATGCTATTTGCTAGCATTTGGTTGAGGATCTTTGCATCTGTGTTCATCAGGGATATAGTCTGTACTTTTCTTTTTTTTTTGAGGCGTATTTGTCCACTTTGAGTTTCAGTGTGATATTTACCTCGTAGGAAAAATAATGCCCCAAATAATGTCCTGCCATCTTAAGGATGGCAGGTCCATGTTGCCCAAAGAGAAAGACTGTTTTATTTATGTCATTTTATTAGTTATGAAAAATTAGCTCTTTTCCTCAACAAATGTATGGATAAAAAGAGAATCACACTTTAAGTGGCAAACCTAATATGTTTATTTATAATATATTTATAATATTAAATATCTATAATATATTTATATATTATTAAGTATATATCACATATAACACAAAAAACTATGGTACATCTACACAATGGAATACTATGCAGCTTTCAGGAAAAAACAAAGTCATGGAATTTGCCTATAAATGGATAGACATTAGATTATCATGCTTAGTGAAATTAGTCAGAAGTAAAAGGACAGATATAGAATAACTGTATTCATTTTGGGGATATAAATATATACCAGTGCTCTTCTAATTGTTGAAAATGGTAACACCAGACTATAACTGTGCATTGAATGTGGGCAAAGGGGTATATGTGATAACTCCTAAATGTATGTATGACAAGCCACAATGTGCAAGAAAAGGGAGAGAGTAAAGAAAGAGAGAGAAAAGAAGAACAAGAACAAGAACAAGAAGAACAAGAACAAGAAGAACAAGAACAAGAACAAGAAGAACGAGAACAAGAATAAGTACAAGAAGAACAAGAACAAGAACAAGAACAACAAGAACAAGAAGAACAAGAAAAAGAACAAGAATAATAAGAACAAATAAGAACAAGAACAAACAAGAACAAGAAAAAGAACAAGAAAAAGAAGAATAGGAAAAGTGCCCACTATAGTGGCAGGCTGGGAGAGAGTGGAGGGAATCTGGGGACACTGGTGGAGGAAATCTGCACTGGTGGACGGATGGGTGCTGAAACATTGTATGACTGAAACCCAATAATGAACAGCTTTGTAAAAGTCTATCTCATGGTATTATAATAAAAATTTTTAAAAATAAATAAAATAAACACACAAAGATTCAGCAATTCATCCAAATGTAAGATCAAGCAGCAAGAATGATAACAAAATGAATGGTACATTTAAAAAAATTTTTAAAGTCCATAGGGAATTTAAAAAAAGCAGTAGGTAGGGTGTTTGCCTTGGGATATCTAATCTGGATCCAATCCTTTGAGCACTGCCAACAGTCCTCTCTGATTGCAGAGCCAGGAGTAAGCCCTAAGAAGCACCGAATGTGGCCTCCCCAATAAAGTAACTAATTTAAAAGCAAGGTGCCCTCTTCAGATCAGGCACAGCCAGAGTCTGTTTCTTTCAGTTCTTATACCTTCATCAACATGAGAAATATTTAGTTCTGTAAATGGATCTCCTTGGGACCATAACTATATTCTTGCTGCTACTAATAATTGTGAATAGGAAAGAAAAATAACTGATCTTAACTTCAAAGAAAGGAAAATTAAATCCCCAAAGAAGCATCATAATCTGGAGTCCCTGGAGTCAAACTTTCCAAAGCTTCATCTCATGGAGATCCAGTCAAAGGTGGGCTGGCTACTGGGGGAACCCAGAGACAGAGGGTCACCAGCCCTGCATATTTGGGGGTGGGAGCAGAAGAGCACAAAGCACATGTGGCAATACTCCTCCCAGCTCTGTATTCAGGGGTCACCGAGAGCAGCCCTTAGGGGAGACTACCCAAGCCATAGGTCAAACCTGGGCTGGCTACACTGAAACAAGTGCTGTAACCCCGCCACTATCTCTCGGGCTCAGATGTTTTAAAGAACATGCAGGAAGGAGCCTGGTCAGGAATGTCCAGGGTCTGCCTCAGCTCTAGCCCCACCTGGACATAGCTTATAAAAGGAGAAGGCAGCCCCAGAATTAAAAATGTTGTTAGCTTCCAAATGGCGCTTTCTGTTGTTTTACGTTTGACATAACTGACCCAATGAGACGCGTTCACTTTTAATGTGGCTTTATTTATATTTCCTGCCCCGTTTCTCGAGCCCTTTTTCTTCCCACATGACACATTAATACATAATTCAGAGCTTTTATGTCTCCCTGCTCCATGGGCATGATTTCTCGTGCTATTGAACTTCTCTATTTATGACCAAATGGCCAAAATGGCTTTGATTATTCATTTTGGGGCGTAATTTTTTAAAGCTGCTTGGAATTTTAACCCCCTGGATCCCCGATGGCTTTTTTGTATCCAAATGTCCACAGGCTGTTGTGAATCCACCTCCAAGAGGAAGCCCAGGGCTCTCTGCTGCCCCCCTTCTCTGCCCCTCTCCAGGAAGGAGCCCCAGATGGCGCGTGCTCCTCGGTAGGCTTGGGAGGCATCAACCCACCTCACGGCTAGTTTCTGAGTTTCCTCTCTGCTTGTCCACTTGTGTGCTTGCATGTAACTGTCCGGGCATCTACAAGGAGGCCCCAAGCCCTCTCCTCTGGAGCACCTGGCCAGGCATTCCCAGGTCCTCTTGGCCACTGCTCTCATGCTGCCCCCAAGCTGTTCTCCCGACACTGCTGAGGATGGCAGAGTCCTGTCGGGAAACAGCCAGTGACAGCATGATCTGAGGATTTGGGAGATGGAGGAAGCCCAGGGATGAACAACCCTTTTGTATCAAATGAGAACATGGAGCAACCGTGCAGGGGTGGCCGGAGCCTCTCAATGGCTGGAATGTGCTTCTGGGTAGCCAGGATAAGTCTCTGCCTTTCCAGGGTCTGCCTGTGCCCAGGGGCCTGCAGCAGCTCACCCGCTCCCCAGGTGCCCGTGTCCCAGCCTCTGGACACCCCAGTCCCTTTCCAGCTGGACTCTTCGGAACTCTTCGACAAGCTTTGCCTTGGCCCCAGGCTTTCTGTGGCCAGAAGCAGTCAGAGGCCAGAAACAGTCAGAGGCCATAGGAGAGGCCATGAGACAGGCCATGGGAGAGGCCACAGGAGAGATCACAGGAGAGGTCATCGGAAAGGCCATGGGGGAGGCCAAGGGGGAAACCATGGGGTAGGACACAGGAGTGGCCACAGGGGGCACTGTAGAGGTCACAGGAGAGGACATGGGAGAGGAGACAGAAGAGGCCATGGGGAGAGGCCTGGCAGGGGCCTCCAGAGACTGCAATGTAGTTCGTCTCGCATCTGTTTGGGTGAGGCCAGCTGCCCCCCACGTGTGTTTCACACCCAGCTGCGTTCCTCTGTCCGTCCTGCCAGAGGAGACAGGAAGGGTCAGTTGGCCCAGCACAGGGGCTGTGCTCCTGTCAGAGAGGATGTCAGAGAGGATGTTGAGGACAGTCGAGATAAGTCAGGCAGGTGTAACCCAGGACAGAAGGGTTGGGATGGCATCACAGCACCTCATCTGTCTCTGGCCAGCTGTGCCAGTACCCTGGCACTGGCCCCTGCTCTCCTCTTCCTACAAGCCTGCTCTGCTTCCTGTCACCTTGAGTCCCTGACTCCCTGTCCCCCATCTCTCTGCCTCCCTGTCTCCCTTCTCTCTTCTCTCTCTCCCCCATCTCCCTGCCTCCCTGTCTCTCTCTCCTCACCTCCATGTCTTTCTCTCTCCCCACTCATCTCTCTTGTGTCCCTGTCTCTCGGTCTCCCCATCTCTCTATCTCTGCCTCCCGCCGCTCTTTCTCCCTGTTGTCTTCTTCATTCCCTTTCTACCAGAATTGAAGGGTTCATATTTGTGAGTGTCTCCCAGTGGCGGGAACAGCTGACTCCCTCCCATTCCCAGGGAGAAGCCCAAACCAGCAAAATGGCAGCAGGCCTTGACCTGGATAATCGGGCCCAGAGCTAGAGGTTTGGGGCCCTCACTGCATAGAGGACAGTGACCCCAGCCCCCAACGTCTACTGGTCAGTAACTGGAACCCTTGAGGCCCCCAAGACAGTTCTGAATTTCAATCAGAAGTAGACAGAAAAGGTGTGAGGGCCCCCATTCCAGGGAGAGGGGTCAAGCTTCCTAAGACCAGTCACACCCTCCCCTGGGATTGATACCCCTTCCTCCAGGACAAGTTCAGGCTGCCCCAAGCTACCCAATGATCCCAGCTCAGGTGCCTGCATCTTTCTTTCACCCAGAGTCTGATGCTGCCCAACTATGGTCTCAGTAGGAGGAAGTTGCCAGTCAGCCTCCTCCATCAACTTTCTCACCCTGCAGCTGCTTCCTTGGTTGGGCCCAGCACGGGGTCAAGATTATAGGAACATGAGGGGTTCCCAAGGCCTGCTTTGGGCCAGACCACCCAAGGAATGCTGGAGCCCTCTAGAGAGGGCCCTCATGCTCAGGACAGGGACATGGGGGGGACAGTGAGAAAGACATGAGAGACCCCCCAACTTCCAGTGTCCCACTCAAATGCAGGGAGACAGGAAGACCTGGCAAGATCATGCCGATCCACCAGACTGTCCCCAGAAATGGGCCCCTGCACACCTGGCTCTCTGACTTCTGGCTCTAGAACCGTGAGAAAGAATGCATTTGTGCACCCCCAGGAGTGAAACACACCCCTTCTTACAAATAAGGAAACAGAGGCAATCTTGGATCTGTTCTCCCTGATGGACAGAGCCCTGTTCTCAGGCTCTCAAGAGTGTGAATTTACATTCTCCAGGATGTGCTGACGGACTTGAGCACAGCACAATTCCCTCTACCAGCAGCACGGTAAGGTACCTGATGCTCAGCCAGTGGAAGATGGGACTATGCAGCCGTCTCTGACCCCCACCCCCGCCAAAGCACAGTCCCATGCAATGCAGAACTGAACCTCACAAGCATGGCTTCCATCTGTCCTGTGCTTGGGGCTTGCAGCAGCTACTGCACCCATTGGGGCTCCATCAACAGACGTTTTCATCTCATAGTTCTGGGAGTTCAAGATCAACTTCCAGGAATTGGTGTGTAGTGACAAGCTTCTTGCTGGCTGACACGCAGGTCCCCTCCTGTGCCCTCCCATGGATGAGCCACAGCTGCTCTCTGGGGTGGGCGGGGTGCAGGGGCTGCCATTCAGAACACCCAAGAGACATAACCTAGTCCTGACCAGTCTTCTCACAGATCGCACGCTCAAATGGAACTTGGTTGCTTAAACTTTTGAAATATCTGATCCACTTTTTTTCACTAATTGAAAACTTTATTTTTAATGGTCCTTTTTGTTGTTGTTGCTGTTTTTGTTTGGGGGCCCAAAACAACAGCTGTCCTCAAGGCTTGGTCCTTTCTCTGTGCTCAGGGATCACCTCTGGCAAGGCTTCGGGGACCATATCTGGTGCCAAGTACTGAACCTGGGTCAGACACATGCAAGGCATGTACTAGCTCTCTGGCCTAAAACAGGTCTGCTTTTTGTCTATTTTTATCTAGGGAATTTTTTTCCATTTTAATGGAATCACAGTAAAATACACAGGGAATTCTTCAGGTCCAAGTCCAGACAGTGCTAAGGCTGCAGAAAGCTCAGTCCTGTGCTCAGTTCTCCTCCTGACACACCCTGCCCCACTTGCCTCCATGGAAGGCACTTTTCTTCTTTCTCTCCTCTTGGGTCTTATGACTTGAATACACAATCCTGAAAGTTATCAGGTATCAGGATACACAGGTTCTGTTTTTATAAGAAATCCCCTTAATCAGGAAGATCTCAGGTACATTAAGTACTTGAAAACTCTGAGAGTTTATGAAATTGCAGCTTCACAAATGAGAGATTCTGTCATTCAGAGACTCCTCTTGCCATATCTGGGGGAGGGCAAAGAGGGAGGAATCTTCCTTAACTGTGACTGCCTACAACAGGGGGCTTTGCTGTGTTTTCTCTTACTCAGCACCAAGCGGAGAGCTGCGCAGAGACCAGAAGACAGTCATACATCTGGGAGGAAATTAACTCCATAGCGCTACTCCTGATTCAAAAGCGTGATTCCCATTTATCCTGTGATTTATGCTTCACATCCCCCAGTCTGAATTCCAGATTTCTCCTTGCTCTGGCAGGGCTACAGCCCCTGGAGGAAAGTGTGCTGCGCCTCTGAGAGCGGCTGTCCACCATGGGCTTTTCTCCCCTTGCAGTCCTGAGGGTGAGTTCCAGCACAGGAATCAAAATCACCATTAAATGAACACACTTCTAAGGGCTTCTGAAGACACCACAAACGCTTACTGGGAACTAAAGGAAGCAAGGCCTGATTTCTATGCCAGGTCATGACTCAAGAGCCGTTCTAGAAAAAATTCATCCATGGCTGAGAATGATGCACAGTCACTAATCACTACAACCCGAGCACCAGACCCACGGCCACCGGACATGCTCCTCGCTGAAGAGCAGCTGACGGAGTGTGTACTTGGAGGCAACTCTTGCTTTCCTGTACACAGGAAAGAGGAAGAGGAAGTCCCAGAGTCAGAAATAGCCCAATATAAACCAGAGCTCCAGAAAACCTTCCTGAGAGATAGGAAAGAAAATCCCAATAATTGAAACAACTCTTCAAATAAGCTTTGTTCCAACTTGCTCTCATTTTCCTCCTGTGCTGTGTAGCTCACACTGCTTGGTAGAGAACCTGGCTCCAATCAGACCCTGACACACGCAGATATGATGAGGGAGAGGCAGATGAAAGGGAAGAGAAAGCACAACACAAACTCTTCAGTTCGGCAGGATTAAGGGGCAGGCCTTGCTGCCTCTGACACACATGCTTTCCTGTCCAACTTACTCGTTTCCTGTCTCCAAGAAGACTTGAAGAATGTGTTGGCTACACAAAACAGAACCAGAGGAAAGAGGCTATTTCAAGATCCCCTGGTTACCCACTGCCCCAGACAGGGCTATTGCAGCAAAGCACACCAAGTCCCTCCCTTACCGGCCTTTGTCATTTCCCTGGATGTTTGCACAGATGTGCAAAGTCAGAACAACTCTTCCATCTAGATATTCTCTGTTGCTCAAGCATCTAATAATGTTAAATCCATATCATAATGACTCAAATTTCTCAGCTTAAAAATTAGCCTTTATTTATGCATATTTTATTTTCCTTATTTTACTAAGATACCATGATTCACAAAACTTCATAATAGAGTTGTTTGAGGCATACAATGGATGCTCCCGCACCAGTCCCACCACTAACATCTCCTTCCCTGCATTGATGTCCTCAGGTTTCCTCCCACCCCACATAACCCCACCCCAGCCAGCACAGAACAAATTTATCTCATGTTATTTTCTCAAACAAAACTTATAGCAGTATGATATAGAGTTATCAGAAAATACAGAGTATTTTCTACTTGAGGCCGGGAAGTGGGACTAACACACACACATACAAAAAGATGGTTAAAGCCAACTACACAGCAGCAACTATTAGCAACGAATGGTCTTGGAGTGAGAACAAGCAAGCAGTAAGTGAAACAGAATAAAGAACCAGAATTAAATGCACAAAAATGAAGATGTCTGGTCTTGTTAAAGGATCAAAGGCAATGCAGAGGAACAAATATAGTCTCTTCAGCAAATGGTGCTGGAACATCTAGCCAGAGAGAGAGTACAGTAGTTAAGGCATTTGTCAAATGCGCTACCAACATGGCTTCTACCCCCAGCACTGCACAGGATTCCCTGAGAGTGCCAGGAGTGATCCCTCAGCACACAGTCAGGCAGGAGCAAGCCCCCGAGCACAGCTAAGTGTGGCCCCCAAACAAAAACAAACCAAAAAATTAAAATCTAGACTCAGGTGCTGCAGACTTCCTGGAAATGAACTCCAAGGGTCAAAGACCTAGACAGAAAAGGCAAAATTATAGAAGCACAGAAACATCGTAGGAGGAGCGCTACGGAGCCATGGATGTGCTGATACCTTCTAGATCAAAAGGCAGAATCTATGAGAAGTCACTGGTGAGATGGACTTCATCAAAATTAAAAATATCTGCTCTGCAGAAACATCAGAGATGAAAATGAGCCACAGATTGGAAGAAAATTTTTTTTGCAAAAGTCACATTTGCTAAAGGACCACTTAGCTAGGGAGACACTTCACACCTGCTGACATTTTCAAGTTCAGACTGAGATCCCACTACACGCCTACTAGGACAGCCAACATCACGTCACCTACAGCAATGGAGAGAGGAGGGAGAGTAGGGGTCACTCTCTCCGCTGATACAAGTGACAAGTGGTAGGACCAATTTGAAAGGTCCGTCGGCAGCTTCTAACAGAAGTCTTTTAATAGTCTGGCCATACAATCCAGTAAGCATATCCTTAGTCTATACCCAAGTGAGTTGAAACTTTGTGTCCACAATACATACAAACCTGCAACAAACCTGTATGCAAATGCTTTCACTTGTTGAGAAAGAAGATAAAATACCATAGCAGATAAGTCTCATGGATAAAAATGACAGGGAAAATGACCAGGTGTAATCTTCTTAGGAGAGAGGAAGTGATGGAAACAAAATGTTCACAGACTAGAAACCGTAAAGAACAGGAACAAAACAGATGGAGAGCAAAGAACTCACAGCCCTGGGCTCACAACGCTCACCTTGTGCGGGGCGATGGGAATCGCCCATTGCTGACAGAAGTGTGTAGTGCCTCTAGCTTCCTTCAATCACACCTCCCTTTGCTGAGAGTTCCTGGTCACCTACAAGCCCCCCTTCCCTCTGGGACCAGGTGAGCAGCAGTCAGAGGAAGAGCGTAATCTATCAGCGGGCTCACAGCTCTGCAGTGTTTTGGCTGGTGCAGAGGGAAGGGTTCAGTGGACACCCCAGGCAGGGAGTGAAGACCACCAACCGCCAGCTGAGGAGCAGCTCTTGACAGGCCCCTGCTACGCACTAAGCATGGAAGAGGAAAATGTCCTCCCAGAAGGGCCGGTTCCAGCCTGGGCATGTAAAACATGGGCCAGGTCTCCAGCACTTCTCGAAGCAGAGGGCTGCCTCCCAGGAGTCCAGAGCACAGAGACTAATGCCCTGGAGAGAGAGGGGCAGGGGTCGTGAGAGCCCTGAAACCAGGAGCTTTTGTGTTACTAGGATGGGAGGGGGCAGGGGTGAGTTTGGAAATAAATTGTTAAGGAAGAGCTGGAGCAACTTCCGTCCGAGTGAGTCCTGCTGGCCGAGATTCTCCTTACACAGCCAGCGCCACCCCACTACCTTCGATGGAAGCACCTGTCAGTTATCTGTTCACCTGATCTAACTGGGGCCAAACAACCACACGAGTGGCCACGCCTTTCTGTCCATGCGCTGGATGGTGTCCCTGTGCCCAACAGCTCTCAGGCTGTCTATGCTGGAAGTGCATCTTGCCAAGCATCCTCTCAGGGTGCTGCCACAGACACGGGGCGTGATTCACTTGCCCCAGCTCAGGTCCTGTCCCCAATGTCCAGCTAAGTGGCACCAAAGAGTGTCCCTGTGTTCTGACTTCGTCCTTGTTGCTGAGATGTGGAATGTCCTTTGGTCTCTGAATAACTCCACTTTTCTCCCTGCCCTGAAGGTCCAGGAATTGTCATCACTGGTCAAAAACCACAGAGAACTTTGATCCACACTTTCTCTTACTTCCTTCCAGAAAACGCTTTGCTGTACAAAGGGACCAACGCTTGAATGAAGGAAGCAGGGAGGTGTCTTGCTCAGTGGTAGAATAACAGCAAAGAGGTGGCTATGAAGCACCCTGGGGATGACCCCTTAGTACCAAGTCAAGGTGTCTGGACTGGGAATGAAGAATTCTGGGTGCAGAAGACTCTTAGGTGATGACTACAGGGGACACAGCCAGCCATGGCAGAACCCTGGAATGAAGCGCCAGCCAAGGGCAGGGATGCCTGCTGGGTCTGCCCGTCTGTTTGTCTTTCGCTACAAGTCACGTGGTGGAGTCCAGAGGGAAAGACAGATTTTCTTGGAACCAATCTCTGACATTTCTTTTAAAAACTAATGCTGACAGATTGAGCTGGGCTGCCCAGAGAGCAGTTTCTGATTATAACTGCTTGAGCTCTCCTGGGACCTTTCTCACTAATTACACTCCGACAAGCAACATTCCTGTCGATCAACATGTACTAAAACCAGAAAAGAAATGACAGGACTGAGCTTGGACCACCCTGGACAAGCCTGTGACGACTGCCAGGTCCAGAAGCTGGCCTAGAGCTCCAGGCACCCACAGCATCTGGTTTGCAGCCCTGGAAAGTGATGCCCTCACAGTCCTGTGCCACTGTGGGAGGGCACAGTTGCTGCCTTGCCCAGCCAGCAGTATAGAGGCTAGGTTCCTTGAGCTAATCAGAGCAAAAACCAGCTTCCCCCTTCTCTGCCGGGCAGCCCATTGCCTGTATGCAACATCAGTGAACACAGTATATTAGGGTTCCACCATGGTATATTAGCAGACTTAGGTGGCTCAACTGTCCTTCTCGGTCCCAGACTAAATGTCCTGGACATGGAATTTTCTCTATTTTATTCTGGCTTTTTGGGTCACATCCAGCAATGCTCAGGGATAATTCCTGGCTCTACACTCAGGAAACTCCTGCGGTGCTCAGGGACCATATGGGGTACCGGAATTACTTGTGCTGGCAGTGTGCAAGGCAAATGCCCTCCCAGCTGTACTGTTGCTCCAGCTCCACGTGGATCTTTTCACATCAGCTCTGGAGCAGTCTGAGAGCAGCCAGCACTGACGATCTTTCTCCACATTGCAGAGAGGAACTGAAGAGGATATCGTGAGCCTTGGAGATGCTCCATTCTACCTGTTTTCTGAACTTTGATCCCTGCAGGCTTCCTCAGTCCTTTGCTTTGATCAGACTGAATTCTCCTGACACTCATTTGGACTCTCTCTATATATAGCAGCATTTACTGACGGTTGTAGATATGAAAAAACCAATACAGAAGGAAGCAAGGTGGAACACAGTGCAGCTAGACACGGTTAGTCTGATTCAGGGATAAACCTTTATTTCATATATTTAGGGGAGACAAACAAATTGTTTATAGGCATAACCATCTAAAGAATATTAACAAGAATATTAATCTGAACTCTGCAGAGTCTGGCAAGCTACCTGTATCATATTTGATATGCCAAAAACCAGTAACAATTATAGACCTCATTCCCATGACCTGAAGGAATGGTTTGAGGCTCTTCATGTTCCTGAAGCGAGCAGTTGCCCTTGGGCTACACTAGCATCTGACAGGACGTATGGAGATGTTACTGGTGCAGCTCGAGCAAATCGATGAACAACAGGAAGACAAGTGACAAGTGACAATCTGAACTCTCAGAATTTTGGACTGACTAGCTTCAGTGAGGAGATGAATGGGACATGGGACTATTGGCAATTCGATTGATTTTTATCAAATTATCTTTCCATTTGATAGGTGAGCTTAGAGCCAGTTGGGTGGTAGGTCAGTGATGGAGGACAACTTCCCCTTATAGAGTCATTCTGGTGGTCAGCAGAGGCCACGAGTCAGGCCACAGAGCTCCTCAGGCACTGTGCAGACACCTGTATATGTCAAGGCAATGCTCCAGGACTGAGTCCATTACCACAGGGCTACTGTCGTCTTCTACAGGTCAGCCAGGAAGCATCTCCAAGTGGGTGAAGCTGTCACCTGATTCCTCAACACAGACACATACTGGACACACACTATCACAATGGGCCCAAGGTGTGAGCATGCCCATGGAGCAGAATGGGAAACTAGTTTTTCATTCAAAAAGATTATACCAGTAAGCAAAGTCAAGACTAGGTCCTGAGCTGTTAGTTGAGGAGGTCACCATGGTAACAAGAAGAGTAGATATTTGAAGGAAAACCCCTGATTTATGGAGCCTCTCAATTGCCTTCCCACCTTGACAAGCCCTTGTCCAACCCGCAGCTGAGACAGCCCCTGGCTCAGCTGCCAAGAGCTGCTAGTATATTTGTTTCTCTCACCACCAGTCAAGTGCTGCTACTTTAAAGTGCTTTCCCAGGTCCAGGGCTTAGGAAACTGCAGTGGTCAGTGTTGAGGATTCACAAGGGACTCCAACAGTATCAGGGATCGAGTTTCCTGGTCACTGCAAGAGCTGACAACTGTCAAACAAAATCCACGAGTTCAGTAGAGTTCTAAAAGGCTTTTATTTATCACTGACAATTAAACAAATTCTGCTACTACACTCCAGGGCAAGAGCTTCCCCAGACCTAGGGTTGGCTGTTGGTCATACCTCTCTGGCCATGTGCTCAGGCCAAAATGTCACCCACTAAGTGGTCACTTCTTCCCCAAGTCAGTCCATTTTGTCATTCTAAGCCCTCCAAAGCCAGGAAACCAAAAGCCTTTTTCCAGGGCAGGGCTGCGTCTTCAAAGATCAAAAACAAGCTTTTAGGGTGCAGATGCAAGGTAGTACCACACCTCTGGCTCAGATCTAAACAAATGCTAGTGCCAGGGCTTAGTCCTTCCTCCCAGATCAGCTCTTATGCAAAACACTGTAGAGAGGGGCTGGTGTAGGAATCACACCTAAGAACAGCATCTAAGGATGTATATACATGGGGGAATCGCATTGTAATTTCAGACCATGAACTCCATGCATACTAGATGGTTATCTCCAATACCCACAAGGTCCTTGTTCATGATACTCTTTAGTGCTCTCCTCTTTACTGAAAGGATCTTACTTGCCTGCCTTAGGGCAAGCTGGCATGACCCCTCCTTTGATCTTTGCAGAGCTGATTCCTAATAGGTGGTCCCAACATGGCCAGGGTGGGTTTCTCATGGTATATCTTGTTGTCCCATTCCAGATCTATGGATGATAAGAGAAAATATATGTCCAAACTAGATAGCATTGAACTCATAGTAGAAATTAAAAGCGAGATTCCAAGAGTTATGAAAATCAAGCTATCTTATCCATACCTGCCCCCAATGCTCCTTTGTGTTTGCACAAGAGGGATCTCTTTAGCATAAGGCCCTGGCCTTAAGGCATGCAAATGGCCCAAGCATCAAAGGTCCAGAGCCAGCAAGGGCAAGGCATCTGCCAACAGGCAGGGTGTGTGACTTGCATGTAGTCACATATGGTCTCCCAGCTCAGCCAGAAGTGATCCCTGAGGGTAGAGCCAGGAGTAAGCCCTGAGCATCACCAGATGTGACCCCCAAAACAAAAAAATGCTGCAAGTTTAAAAAACAAACAAACAAAAATAGTACTATCAGTTCACCAAAGAAAAGGAGCTTCATGCCAGAGCAATAGCACAGCAGGATCGGTGCTTCCCTTGCAAGGGACAGATGTGGGTTCACTCTCCAGTATCCCATATGGTTCCCTGAGCCCACCACTATGATCCCTGATTACAGAGCCAGGAGCAAGCTCTGAGCATGCTGGATAGGGCCCCAAAACAAACAAAAAAAGGAAAAGGAACTTCCCTCTCTAGCATCTAAAAGAGCACTGAGAAACTGAGTAAGAGCTTTTAAGGCAAAGCACAAGCGTAGAGGCCCAGCTTTGAAAATCACAGCTTGATTCTCAGGCGCTGCAGCCTCCCAGTGCGGAGCCTTTCCAATCTCCTGCTTAACCAGGACTGTGCAGAAAGCAGTTTGGGAACCCCCTCTGGGAAAAGAAGCCCCTCCAATGCTGACAAGTGCCATGGGGCTGCTGTCCCTGGGCCAAAGATGGCAACACTATCCCAGGGCCCAGAGGAACACAGTCCCCCAAGTCCTATCTCAGTCACTCCCTGAACCAGAACTTTTCCAGCCAAAAAAGTGGACAGATCATCCTGGCCTCTGAGGCAGGCCACAGCACTGGTCTCAGAGACGGTGAGGTAACCATCAGCCCATAAGCCATTTACCAAGAGGTGATGTGGAAACTATGTGAAGAAGTCTTGCGTTCAGGACTTCCCCACAAATACGTGACTCTGAAAGCTCTGGCCATGATGGAAGCTGGGCATGTGGTGAGCCCAATGTGTGAGGGCAGGAATTGTCTACTTGGAGCTGGAGGAAGAGACAAGACCTGCTCTTCCTTAGGCTGAAAACAACCCCGACCCAGAGCAACAGCGTCACAGAGCAAGAACATAATGGAGTATCGGCCCAGCACGGCTGTCGTGGCACAGCACTTTTCCTCTTTATGGCCCGTTAGCCAGGAGCTATTGGAAAATGACACATGATGATTATTTCCATTTGATCAGTGATCAGATGGTGTCTCCCTCCCATCAGCCAGCGTCTTAGCTGCCTGCCCCAGAAATTCAGCCTGGCACTGATTGTTGAGCAGGGATTTGCGTCTGAAACCAGAGGCCTTATCAGTCCTGGTCTGGGCTGACCCTGAGTATCTGCCTCTCAGAGCTGTCTAGATAAGGGAGTGTGGCGGGGCGAGCTGAGAGCTGACAAGCCTTTTGGAACATTCCACCCTGCCTGTCTCTTAGCCCATGCAGTGTCAGAGCGCCTCTGCATTCCTGAAGCCTGACCTTGGGCAGCCCAGGGCCTCCACCACACACGTCTGCTGTGGGTGCTGGGCGCTCCTCCCCGGAGCATGGCTCTTGGCCTCCCCGCTCTGAGTATGGACGTGATTCTCAGCAGTCCGCTCTGAGTACTGATGCCTGCACCTTTCCAATTGCACCTCAGGGCAGTTTTCCAGGATGGGAGGCAGTGCTGTTTCCTAAGGCTTACCTCTTTCTCTCATACCAACTTAAATATCGATGTGCATGGCCTGTCTTTTCCCTACAAACAGAAAGGCAGCCGAAGCACACCTAGGCAAGCGCTAAGTCTGTCTCGGCTGAGGAGAAAGGTAGGACTCTCTGTCAGTCCCCACACTCCCTAGCCACATTGCCTTGCTATAAAGGGGAGGTGGACACCACGCATTTCAGATGAGTCTTGCCCCACTCTGAGTGTGCTCTCTATGTTTATGAAACTACCAAAAACAAAATAGCAGCCTAGTATTTTGACGTGAAGGTCACTTGAAAGTTTTCCTGCCAGCCAGCGTGATCCATTTTGTCAGCCAAAGGCTCTCTCTGGGTTGCTAACCGCAACCCCCCACCCCTTGTCCTCCTCCCAACAGACCCATTATCTGCTCATTAAGGCAGTTAAAATGGGTTTGGGACAAGTGTTGGTGTTCTGGCAGCCAGCAAGGGTGGGAGCAGGGGAACTGCCTACAGCTGTAGGACACTAGGGCTAGGGGATGCTTCCAGGCTCAGCACAGACCCACAATTACGGACTAGGTCCCATAATCATGGACACCAAGTGTGGCTGGAGAGGGGCCTGGGGGAAAGGGTGACAGAGTGTCCTTTGGGTCTGGGGTCAGGGAGCAGGTGGCTTTCCTTCTGAGAGGAGCAATCACCCAGCAGCCCTATGGCTTTAAAAATATCACCACATCCATCCAGTCCTACTCTTCCTACTCCTGATTTCATTCTTTTGGGTGTTCCAAGACACAACATAAGACACCCCCATTTTTCTTCCATCTTAAGGACACAGAAATCATTGCGCCCTGGGACAAAGATGGCCTTTACGCCGCTTGTTCCTAGCACTGCAGTAACAATAACAGAATGATTCCCACACATCCTACAACCAAGTCGAAACCGAATTACAGGAGAGCAAAGTGCAGTAGATTTGAAAATGCCACACACAGTCTGAAGGGCTGCTTTATCTTCCTCCTGCGTTCAGAACTGTGTCCGTGGTAGCCATCGCCGTGTTAGTTTTCCATTTCATTAATGGTCTGCATCTCCGGCCTTCTAGGTACAACGGGTCTCGAGAAACTTTTAAAAGCACATCACACGCTCTGACTTTTCCTTTTTTGGCTAATTACCCCGGTTGGCTTCTGTTCTGCTCTGTCCTCTCAGGCCCCAGCAGGCAACACGCTCAGGGGCCACCTACACCTCTAATGAGAGACAATCGCCCGGAGCTGGAGACGCGGAGCTAATTAATTATATTTGGCAAAGAATCCTTTGCCTCTAAACAGATAATAGAGATGATGAATATGGCTCTATCTGCGGACTTCTGAAACTATTTTTTGGTGTTAAATGATGCTTTTCTCAGCCAACGCAAAAGCAAAAATATCCCATTAGGGGAAACTGGTTAATTTCTCCAGTAATGCCCGTCTTAATGGATTCATTACCTCTACGCGAAAGGAAACGCAGCAGGCTCAGAGCTGATGGTTCTGGGTGAGCCCAGGCTCTTGCAGCAGCCTCGGGCATCGGAATGTTCCAGAAACAAGAAGGCTGGAGGGGAGAGCCTTTAGCTCAAGAGCTGTGGCTGGAGGGATTTGAGGCACCAACTCTTCCCCACTGATAGAGACACCTGACTCGGAAGTCTCTGCAACACATTTCACTTTTATTCTCATCCCTTACCCTTTCCTACAGTGCAAGAGCAGTGCCAGAGGAATCGCCCTTCCCATCGGGAAGCCTCCTAGAGGACAGGGTCATCAAGAGACCCGTGAGAGCCCTTTCTCCCCTGAACACACGCTCACCTGTCTGGGGGTACGGGAAGCTCGTCCCAAGAAACACCTGCGTGACCAGCACACACCCCAGCACGGGTCCGGCAGCCTGAGGCAGCCCCTTCCACAGGGGTGGAGGGAGGGATGGGGCGGCCCAGGCAGCTCTCATGGGCCATTGCTCGCCCCTGGCAGATGGGGAAATCAAGTCACTGCTGGAAGCCACAGCGGTAGGCGTCAGTCAGACATGGTTGAGGCTGACAGGGCGGAGCACTGGCTCCATCTTGCTCCATTGCTCTTCTCCAGTGCTCAGAACACCTGAGGGCTCCGGAGATGGCTGCTGCACCAATGGCTCCAGCGCCTGCTCTAGTCCGAGCTCCCCACTGGCCTCTAGAGCTGCATTTCTCACATTTCTCAACCATAGGGCATCTGGCCCCCACAACAAGGGAAGCAAATCCCAACGAGGGTGGGACGGGGTAGAGGCATGGGAAGAAGGAGGCCAGGGTGGGAAGGGTTCAGAAGTGCTGACCTGGCATCCTCTGGCACATGTGGGCCTTGTGTCGGCCACGCCCGCCTCCCATGGGCTCTGCAGCTCAATCAACTCCTTGATTCTCTGCAGTCCTACTCACCCGTGGAGCTTGGGGCCTGTCTGCAACGGCCAAACTGATGTTGCTTACTTTGGCTCTCCGTGCTGGGCTCAGGTAGATTGTGCCCTGGGATGGGCTGACTTTGTATCTACGTGGCTGCATCCTGCAGAAAGCCTCCCTGCTCCTCTGCGTACACTGCACCCACCTTCCTCCTCACCCTCATCTGTGCCCCCCACACCAGGAATTTCTCAGGTCTCAGCTTCTCTGCCCAAGATTAAACCACCCTGGGGGTGAAAGCCTCCATTTTCTATTTGGGAGAACCCCCTTCTGTGTGCCTCGTCCCCACCCACTGCATAGAGACTAGGGTTCCTCACATCCTCATAGATGCTGGTCTAACACAAGGGCTCACACAGTGACCCCTTCCCCTGCCTCCGTCACACAGGGTGTCCAGCTCTGGGCCTGCAGGCATTGGCCTGGAGATAGCGAGGGTCGCCTCCAGGGGAGACCACCCATCCAGCAGCCTCCTGAGCCTCAGTATACCCACTAACGGAGGTGGAAGCACCGCCTGCACCTGTGTGGGAGCACTCCCCATGTCTGTGTGTGCCCGGCACACTGGCAGCCCGTGCATAAGCACCCTTGGACCAGCACTGGCAGAGCAGGTGGGTATGGCTGCAGTCAGAGCCTTCTGGCTGGATTTTCCTCCAGTCCAGAGAACAAGGAACAAGGTGGGGGAGACTCAGAGAAGAGACTGTGGCCCTCCCAGTGCCAGGAAGGAGAGTGACAGCACCATCTGGGAGGTGGCTGCTATCTCCAGGGCCATCGCCGGCCCACACCCATCAGCATGCCTGGCAGCAGGGAGATACATTTGGATAAAGCAGCTCAAGTCCCGATAAGGCTCTCAAATGTCAGGGCGCCACAGAGGACAGCCTGCTCACTGCTCCTGCGCAGCCCATCCTCTCCGCTGTCCCTGTCCCCGGCCCTGCCTGTCCTCTCCTCTCCCCCCCACACCCACCCTGTGCCCCACCTGCCCTGTCTTCTCTCCCCAGCACTGCAGCTGGTGGAGAACTTGCCACTGTGTCCACTGCGCTGGGCCCTGGGTCTGTGTTATGAGCACAGGGGGCTAACCGGCTTCTCTGCCAGCCCAGCCTGCCCTTCCCTCCGGGCCTGGGCACCTTCCTGCCAGGCCCAGGACTCTGCCCACTCGCTGCTCCCTCCTCCCCAGCCCCCACTCTTCTTCCCTATTTCCTTCCCCTCCTCCTACCTTCTCTTTCCCCCCCACCCACCTCTCCCTCGTCCTTCATCACAGTCATTCTCACTCCCCAACTCCTCTACCTCCTCCTCTCTCCTCCAATCTTCTCTCACCTCCCACCTCCTCCCAACCCTTCTCTCCTCACTCCTCTTTCCTCTTGTCACCTCCTGACATTCCCCAGCTGGACAAAAGGCTCCCAGCTAGCTCGGAGGGCGGAGGACTGGGAGGAGCTGTGGGGAGGACAGCAGACCTCAGCCCACACAGCCCTGGTCACCACACCTCGGTGCCACGTGACGCTGCTACCCTTCCCTACCTCCCCACCCCCACCCCAGGAAAGGAGCTTTCCTGTTCAGGAACTGCCTGCATGACCCTCTGCAACATGTGAAAAAGAGTAAAGAAGGGAAAAACTAGGAAAACCAAGAGTCTGATCCAGAGCTAGTACGAACAATGGCTCCAAACCTTCCTCTACTGTTGGTTCCAGCGCCCGTGGGCAGTCACTGGAATGCTGTAACCACAAAACATCCACAGGAGATGCATTGGGAGCACAGCTCTCCACCTGCACTGTACTGTGACCACAGAAACATCCACGGAGATGCATTGGGAACAGTTCTCTGCACTATGTTGTGACCACAGAATCATCTACAGGAGATGCATTGGGACATAGCTCTCTGCCTGCACTGCGTTATGACCACCAAAACATCCACCGGAAATACATTGGGCCAGGAAATGCATTGGGAGCACGGCTCTCCGCCTGCACTGTACTGTGACCACAGAAACATTCACGCGGGAGATGCATTGGGAGCACAGCTTTCCACCTGCCACCTGCACTGGACCTGGGTATGTGCGTGTGTACTCCCGAGACCTGCTGAGTGCAGAGCTCAGGTGCAGGCATTGCAGATTGTTATGTAGAAAATGTCCCATCTCCCATGCTTGCTCGCTCAGCGCTGCTCCGGACCAGCTCCCAGTGAGACACACTTTCAGGGGACATGTGTCCTTTGAGGGGGAACTAATAATATACATTGCTGTTGCTGTTTTAATCTAATAGCTACTGATAAAGAGCAGGAAATTAGTTTTGTTCTCATCCACTGTGCTTCCAAGAGTTGCTTTGGAGCCAACACAGAAGAGCCCTTTCGGAAGGGACCTTCACCCAGAACAAGACAGGGCTGCAGCCAGTAGACCAGAATTTAAAATGGGGAAAATCTGACTCACCATAAAGAGGAGAGGACACCGGTACTGGGCAGTAGCTGCAAAGATGGCCACAGCACAGCCCGCCACGAAGTGAGAGCTGCAGGCTCCTTGGCCAGGAGCTGTCGAGGCTGCAGACAGAATCCGGGAGGTTGTGCAGCCAAGCTGTGCAGAGGATTCTGGGGATCCAAGCAGCAACAGTTCTGGGGACCCCTAAGTGAAGGTCAAGATGCAAGAGTCAGCTGGAGCCTAGTTATGGGGTTTGAAACAGGCTCCACCTGAGTCGCTTTGCAGACAGACACCTTCACTGCTCAGCCACACTGAGGAAGAAACACCCGGTAGCGGGAGAATGCCAATAGCTGCACCAGAGCCACCCATCAGGTGCAGCGAGTCCAGCTCCACAAATCAAGTTAAGAACCTGGGTGCACATCTCTGAGCAGCAAGAAGCCAGGGAGACCATGTCCACCAGGCAGCATCAGCGATTTCCTGTGCCTCTGTGTGCTGCGAGCTGAAGTCCTCCAGCAGGATTTTCTCACTGAGCCAAACTCCATGTTGCCAATGGCCTCCGGAAGGCTCTTTCAGATGATCCCAAGTCACTGTGTATTTCAGAGATCAAAAGCGACATGTCACAGAAACCAAGCCACGAATGTCACCTCTCCGTGATGTTAAGAGCATACTCCTACAGAGGCCTCAGAGCAGGTGACTAGTGGGGGCTATGGCATGACCCATTTAGCTTGCCCATGAGAGAAGGGTCTATTGGGAGATGCAACTTCCAAGAAAGCATCTCTTCAATGACACTCCCTCACACCAGGGCCATCCCTAGGAAATCTTGATGTTGAAATGAGAGCAAAGCCTGCATAATTCATTCTGCCATGAGAGACAGCCCACAAACCTTAGTGTCCCCTTCCACAGGGCAGAGCTATAGAGGGAATGACACATGGAATCCTCACACATACAGATGCTGGCGAGCCACACCTCCACTGCTGATGCTGGTGTTCAGGGAAACAGGGACCCTCCCTGGGTCTGCTCTGGACTGCCCTGGAGGCAAGACACCCTGCCGGCCCTACTGGATTCCTTCCCATTGAGCAGGAGAACACACAGAGTGGAGAGGAGGGGCTTGGAGAGGCCACAGCTATTTAGATGCACCCTTCCAGGGTCAGGACTGAGCCACTGAATCTGGGGATGAGGCCAGAGACCACCTAGATTCAAAGGGCCAAAAAGCCTGCTATGATTTTTAGCGAGCTCATTTGCCAACGAGGCGCGAGCCTCAGGAGACCAAATGCTAACGTCCAAGCTTGCTAAACAGTGCAGAGAAGCGATAAAAGCAGACCTCAAAGACAGAAGAGCAGAAATACTGGAAGATGCAGCAGAAGCCGGGAAAAGTATTCGCACTGCCCGCCTGTCCTTCGCCAACTATAAGACCAAGATGACTGCCCTCCGACGCCCTGATGGATCTATCACATCTTCCAGAAAGGCAATGGAGAAGATTATCCAGGACTTCTACTCAAATCTTTTTGATAGCCACATCCACCTGCCCACATACCAAATTCCACAGGATGGATACGTCATTCCCAACGTTCTCCCTTCTGAAATAAGACATGCCATCTCATCGGTAAAGAAGGGAACAGCACCAGGCCCAGACAAAGTCAGACCCGAACATCTGAAGAATCTGCCATCGGTGCTCATCAATACACTAGCTCGGCTCTTCACACGCTACCTGTCCGAATGCAAGGTGCCCTCCCAATGGAAAACCAGCAGGACAGTTCTACTGTTCAAGAAGGGAGACATTCATGACATCGGCAACTATCGCCCCATCTGCCTGTTGTCTGTCATCTACAAGTTGTTTACACGAGTCATCCTGAACAGGATTAGCAGAACACTAGATGAAGGTCAACCATGCGAGCAAGCAGGTTTCCGGAAAGGATTCAGCACAATCGACCATATCCACACAGTAACCAAGCTCATTGAGGTTTGTAGGGAGTACAAGATGCCGCTCTGTCTCACGTTCATTGATTTACAGAAAGCCTTTGATTCTGTGGAAACTGAAGCAGTCATCGAAGCCCTAGTCAAACAGGGTGTTCAAACCCAATACATCAAGATCCTTCGTGAGCTGTATTATGGATTCACCACCAGGATCTCACCATTCTACAAAGAAGTGATCATTGATGTCAAAAGAGGGGTTCGACAGGGTGATACCATCTCACCAGAACTCTTCAGTGCCACCCTCCGAGTACATCATGAGACAATTAGAATGGGAAGGAATGGGAGTGAAGATAGATGGTCGGCAACTACACCACCTCCGCTTCGCTGATGACATCGTTCTAATAACACCAAACATTAGCCAAGCGGCACAAATGCTGGCTGACTTTGACCGAGAATGTGGAAAGGTAGGTCTACAGCTGAATCTGAAGAAAACTATGTTCATGAGAAATGAACTAGTTCCAGAGGCCCCATTCTCTCTCAATGGAACAAACATCTCTGAATGCAGCAGTTATGTGTACCTAGGTCGAGAAGTCAACATGATGAATGACCTAAAACCTGAGCTGCGCAGGAGGAAGAGAGCGGCATGGAATGCCTTCAAAGGCATCGAAGAAATAGCTAAAAGGACAAAGAACCTCCGGCTCCGGGCACATCTCTTCGACTCCACCGTTCTCCCTGCATTAACATACGCCTCAGAGACCTGGGCCCTACGAAAGCAGGATGAGAATGCTATTCGGGTCTCCCAGAGAGGCATCGAAAGAGCTATGCTTGGAATATCACGTCTCACTCAAGTGAGAGAAGGAATCGGAGTTCTGACCTCCGTCGCTATTCCAGAATCAGGGACGCTGTCTCGTTTGCCAAGGCATCGAAAATCAGATGGGCTGGACATGTAATGCGATTTGGAGACAACCGTTGGACTAGAGCCGTTACCGACTGGATCCCACGGGATGTCAAAAGATCACGTGGCCGCCCACCTACAAGATGGTCAGACTTCCTTGTTAAGACCCTGAAGGAACGGTTTGAGGCTCTTCATATTCCTGAATCAACCAGATGCCATTGGGCTACATTGGCACGTGATAGGGTCCAATGGAAATGTTACTGGCGCCCGCTCGAGCAAATCGATGAGTAATGGGATTCAAGTGATCAAGTGATGATAAGCAACCCAGAGAGGAGGGAGACGTATCTGGGTGTGAGTCATTCCATGAGACCAAGGCACGTTGACTTCTTATAAAACCTCTCACCAGGATTATTAGGGTCCTGAGTCTTGAGATCTTAGCGTTGTACCTGTGGGCCCAGAATTGATTCTGATCTAGAAAAGTCTCTAAAAAGGGCCTGTCAGTGCTGACTTTGAAGAACATTTTCAGGAGAACCTCTTTGCTGGGGTTTCCTAAACACAGCCTCAAAATGATCCTCTGGTCTACTGAGGAAGTCAAGCTTATTAGTGTGGACTGAAACAGTTCTAAAGAAACAGTAGAGTTCGCCTTGCATGCAGCCAACATGGATTCTCTCTCTGGAACTCCATATGGTCCCCTGAGTACCACCAAGAATGATTCCTGAGTAAAGAGCCCAGAGTAAACCCTGAGAACCACTAGGTGTGGCACCCAATTTTTTTTAAAAGGGGGAAATGAAAAGGAAACAACCCTGTACATGGTCAGCACAAGGCTAAGATTGGCATAAAATGAGAGATTTTCAAGAGATCATCCTATGTTAGAAAACATGCCCTAATAAGCCCTGGTCACAGCAACCCAGAGCCCCTTCATTTGCTAAGGTTTACAACCATCCGCATTTTGCCTGGTTTGTTAAATTCACACTGGTAGACTGGAGGCAGGATTGGAAGAGACATTTGATTTTATAATTTTATATGGCAGAATATTCTTATCATGGGTCTATGCTAGCTTCAATGCAATTCTCTTATTACCCCATGGGTCCCCATAGGGGACAAATGTGTAGTTTTACCAGAATGACCATGGCAACCTTTGGATCCACTGTAATGTAATCAGCCCTGCTACATCAAAATGCCATGCTAGCCTGCTCCCAGGCAAGTGAACATGACTCAGTAATTCCTTAGGCAAAGTAAGCAATATTATTCTGACAGATTCTGGACCTTAGTGGAGGTTTAGAGATATGCTGCCAATGGCAATGCTATCTTCTATAAATTAAATCCTGAGTTCATCTCAGGTGTCCTCCCCATCTATACAAGTGTCTATACAGGAGTTTGTAAGGTGAGATCCTGCTCTGGAAAATTAGCATTTGTATAGTCAGAGCCAAGTAAGCGTACCTGGAAGTGATAGGCTTTTGACCCTTATTGAGACCCATCCATATGGTCTGGGCTGGAGGCAAAAGGGATATAAAAGAAGTTCTCGGGGCTGGAGCGATAGTCCAGCAGGTAGGGCATTTGCCTTGCACGTGGCCAACCCGGGTCTGATCCCTAGCATCCCATATGGTCCCCTGAGTACCGCCAGGAGTAATTCCTGAGTGCAGAGCCAGGAGTAACCCCTGACCATTATTACCAGGTGTGACCCAAAAAGGAAAAAAAAAAAAAAAATGAAGAAGAAGCTCTCTTCCCTTTTTTCTCTGACTGCTCAGCTATCTCCCCGCCTGCTTCCATTGGTCTCGGCTCCAGTCCGAGTACATGGTCTGGGTCTGGTGTCCATCTTGCCTGAGAATTCTTGCCTGAGAATGTGGTCTGGGTCCATCTAGGAATTGGAAGTTTGGGGTTTTCCTGACCTTGGATTGTTTTACCAGGACTTGCTTAAGTAAAGCTTTTTGGAATTTTGCTGTATTCATGAATTTCATCTGCCTGCTGCTGGTCCTTTGGGGTTGAAGGGAATCTCGCTCCCTGATATTTCTGGGGAACCCAGCTACTCCCCGACAATCCTATACCTATTTGAGGCTTTAGAATACTGTGTGCATGGAAGGAAGAGCAATTTTAAAGGGTTGTCCTTGTACCAGCACATCCTAAAGCAGGCAACTATGTTTAAAAGCGAACATGAATGATCAAGATGAATGACCATCTTGTTTCAGGACCTTGAGCTTTGTCCTTGGAGGTCTGCAGTGAGCAGGTGAGGGTGAGAGAAAACAGGCCACCACCCTCCAGCCACGCGCCCCACCTCCCAAGGTATGGAGACAGCTCTCACCTCTTTCTGTACCAGCAGGGGTCTCAGAGATCTGCCGGGTGTGTATCAGCAGCCACCATCCTACTGCACCAGTGGAGGATGGATTTAGCCAATTCCATTCAGTCTGAGCCCTGAAAGTCTCTGTATCACACAAAATGGGGATGGGGGTCAAAAAGCTCCCCAAGCTCTGTGCTTCTGGTGTCCCTGTTTCCCCAGCCCCAAGCTAAGTTTCTGGGACAAGGAACTCTTCAAATGTCACTGCGTATGCATGACTGGGAGCATTAGGTTGGATTGTATGGAACTGTAATTTTTATAGACAAACGTGAACACTCTTATGTGAGTTCATGTAAGATAAAGGAAGAGATTTAGAAACCGGAAGTCAAATCTACTAGTATGGTCTGAAGTTTGAGGTTTCCACCCAGCTGCCAGGTTCATGATCCCCATGACAGTGGGGCTAGAGAGCACCCCACAATCTGTCTCTGAGGCTCAGTGAAGGGGCCTCCCCCTGCTCTGTGTATCAACTTGCCTCTCCACACAGGCCCATCATGGAAAATGCATCCTATGTTCTATAATATGAAATATACCTTTAAAATCTAACCAACCCCCAGTGAAAAAAGAAAAGACAAGCAAACAGGATAATGTCTGGGAACAGCGGCATTTTTCAAACTTGGCCACCTCAGAGGTGTTGACCCTGTCTGATGCTCAGCCCACGTCTGTGGTATCCACTTTGCAGGAATGCTAGGGTCTGCTCTGGCCATCATCTATCAGGGAGCCACTGGGGTCCCCAACAGTACCAGGACAGAAGTTCTCTTCTACCTCCGAGGCCACCGGGAACTGATGAAAACTCAAAGTCCAGCACAGTTCCAAAAAAGGCTTTTAATAGTACAAAAGCTCAACCACCGCACTCCAATATAATGAAAGAACTCTAGCTCTGGTCAGAACTTAGATCATACACAAGAGCCCAAGTTTCCCACCAAAGAGGGTTCCTCCAGAGAGAGAGAGTCCTACCAAAGAAGGTCCTACCAGAAAGGAGTCCCACCAAAGAGGATCTCACCAAGAGAGGCCCTACCAAAAAAGGGGGCAAGTATCTCAAGTCAGTCCTCTTATATACACTAAAGTAATCCTAACTTCAGGCAGGGTCCTGTCAATAAAGAACCCTAAACAGCTTCTAGATAGCAGAAGAGTGTAGAAGGATGGTGCCACACCCTATTATAGGTATAAACAAAGAATTACACCAAGGACTAATCCCTTCTTCAGAGATTATCTCTTATGTAAAACACTGGAGAGGAGGATGGTATAAAATAATACATCTTAATTTCATGGGCTTCATGTAATCTAGATGGTACCCACAAGGTCCTTCTTATTTATTATCTGCACCAGGGTGATTCTGAGTATCTTGCTCTCTATATACTGAAAGGGTCACACGTGCCTGCTTGAAGGTAAACTAGTATGATCCTTCCTATAATCTTAAACAATAGTCTCAACATAGCCAGGGTGGCATTCTCCTGGTAAATTCTAACTGTCCCACGCTGGGTCCAGTGGGTATAAAGAGGAGCTGTGCCCAATGTAGATAACATAGCAGTCTTAGTCACTAGATCACTAGACATTCTGTTGTTCATCGATTTCCTCAAGCGGGCGCCAGTAATATTTCCATAAGTCTTAGTAGGTGCATAATAATAAGTCAGAAGTTACTGATTGAGAGTCAAGGTGACTTCTGTAACTACCACACCCTCTATCAGTATTTACATAGAAGAGAGATCTCATTAGTCTGAATCTTGGTTTAAGAATATGTAAATAGATTGAACTGTGAGTAGATAAAACTGCAATGCTCTCAAGCTAGGTAGCCTTTCATCCAACAATCGTCCACCATCCTCCACCATCCTTCCTGCTGAAAAGCAGGAAGGAATTTGATTCTGTCTTGAATCCTGAACTATTCCCGTTCATGACTTTCCACACAGCTCTCCACAGTGGAACTATGACCTCAGCAGTCCTTAAAGCTTCTAGCCCTCACTGCCATGGACCACAGACCTGCTGTTACTTCAGCTTGCCTGTCCTCGGTGCTTGTTCAGGCATCGTTAATCCTTCAGGTACCAGTGACAAGCCACAGCAGTAGGGGAATGGCAGGAAAGCAGAGCAGAACTCAGCAAGCATTTGCCATGGGCACTGAGACTGAAGACAATTCGTGGCCCACAGCCAGAGTCCTAAATCTTCCATAGGCACTACCCGTGGATCAACCCCAGCCAACCCAGCTCGTGCTGGAACTCTAAAAATCCGACAACTATGAGGGAAAGGCTTTATCTTGCTCCCCCAAGGTCTAGGCTTGAGAGATGACTGCTCCGTGTGTCTATAAAAGAACTGGGCTCTTCGAGGAAGGCCATTTCCAAGATTCTCTCAGGTATCCCCTATCTGTTGGGTTTGAAGCCAGCAGTAAAGAGTGAAATAGGAAATCCTGGAATCCATCAGTGATTTTTTAATTTTTAATTTATTGGGGTTCTGTGATTTATACTACTGTTAATAATGGCTTTTCATGTTCCTAATTCCAGCACCTCATGCATCACCAGTGTACCCACCTCCCTCCAACCTACCCAAGGACCCCAACCTCTCTTCCAAACAACCCAAACATGGTTGTGTGGATCCATTCTCCTGTGGCTTCCTTGCTGTGTATTCTCAGATTCCGCACTTATGGCTCTCCTTCCCATACCGCCTGCCTTCTACAGCATTCCTTCCCACAGTGCCTGCTTTCTACAGCTCTCCTTCACACCGCCTGCTTTCTATGACTCTGCTTTCTCACACAGGAGATGGATCATGTGGATCAAGACAGTTCCTGATTCACGTAATGCCTTGGCAAGAGCAAGCTCTCGAGAAAAGTAAGCACTGCTGGTCCCTATTCATCCCCCACTGAGTTACTTACAAAGGCATAAGAATAAAGAGATGATATGGACATGGCCCAGCTAGGTGTCTGTCCACAAGTGCTCTGGACCATTCCTGTCACCACTTCCTCTGCCCTCTTCACAGTGGCAGAAACCCAGGGCCCTCAGCTATGGGTCCAGAGGCCGCACCCATGTCTCACTGAGACGCGGGTCTCCAGATCGTGCCCTGCAGCACAGGAAGCTGGGACAGGTGAGCAAGGACACTGATGCCTGTGTCTGTCCTCCTGAGCTGTTGCCAGGCTCCTGGAGCAGACGGGGGCACCAGCCTATGCAGAGAATTTGAAGGACAGGCAGGCTGTGTAACTCCTCAGACTGTGAGCAAGGAAAATTTCTCAGTTGCCTTTTCATGCCTTCAAACGGAATTAATTTTCTAAATGGAAAGTTAGAGTAATTAGATTATAGATTGAGTGACATTTGCTAAGGTGAAGAGCAGGGAAATTTGGATATCCTTTATTAAACAGTTATTAGATGAATTAAGCAATATGGAATAATTACTTTTAGTCCTCCAAATGGGACGATTCTTCCTCGTGCCCAGTCAAGATAAAACTCACAGAAGCCAACAGGCCAGGACGAGTCAGGAAAGTGGCACATGGCGGAGAATGAGCACTCACTGGAGCGCTGGAGCCTGGGCAGGGCTGCGAGTGGGGAGAGCTGGCCGGCCAGTAGGGGCTCTGCTTGGATGCCCCAAGCATGCTTCATGCCACCTGCACCCCAAAAATAAGTGGATTCAGGACACAAGGGGGTCCAGTGGGCTGCCATCACCTAATTGCTAGGTCACCAGAAGGCAGAGAAGTGAGCAGAGGCTCTTGTGTGAGAGGCCATCAGCAGGGGGAAATGGGCGTGGCTAGAGGCACCACACAGAGGACGAGGGAAGGAGCCCAGTGGCTAAGGGGCTGGCGTGGGGACTGGTTAAGTGGAAGGATCTTCGTAGAAGCAGGGGACCCAAATGCCAGTAAAGACATAGGACAGATCACTGGTGAGTGGAAGGATCATCATAGAAGCGGAGACCCAAATGCCAGTGAAGACACAGGACAGATCTGAAGATCCTAACTCTTATTCTGAGCTGAGTCACTGAGAGCTGGGGTGCGGGGGCTCCGGTTAAGAAAGCATACAGCTCAGATGGCGCTTCCTGTCTCATGGCCCTGTCTATGTAGCCGGCTTCCCTGATTTGAATTGTTTGGGATTTGAAAGGGGTGAGGTGGGGGGGTAGGAAGCACCTGGCACAAGACTTGATCCGTGTTTCAAGTCCTGATGGACTCCAAGCCAGAACTAGGCTGCTCACTTGACGTTAGAAACTCGAGAGCTCACTGTGTCCTTTTCAGCCTTGTTCTTGTTTAAGGAAAAATGGCTGTGAGGACCGACAGGGGGGCACATTTCAACATCATTAAATGCTTATGTTTTGATCTGTGGGTACCCTCTGCTGATCAGGTCTTAATCCTGGCTCTTTCAGGGATCACTCCTGGCAAGGCTTGGGGACTGTATATAATGCCAGGGATCAAACCCATGTCTGCCATGTGCAAGGCAAGTGGCCTCCTCACTGTCCTCGCACTCTGGCTCCTAGATGCTGCTTCCATTTAGCCTGACTCCTTTCCAGAAACAGGTTCCTGCTAACTGTAGTCTTGTACTATCCTCCTTCCTTCCCCAAGGGCTCCTTGGCTCACACTTCAGGACTCGCGTGCTGCCTCCAGCCTTCTGGCCAGTTCTGGTTCATGTTACTGTCTTCCTCAAAGCCTTCCGACAGCTTCCATTTAACCAGGGCTTCTTACTAGGGAAGTTTGGTGCCCTGGGAGCACGGAGCACATCTGGAGACAATTGTGTCTGTCACAGCTGGGATAGTTCTACTAACTTTTAATGTGTTGAGATCAGGGAGGCTGCCAAACTTCCTACAAGGAAAGACTATAACAGAGTTCTATGACCTCAAGTGTAAAAGCTTCACAGTTGAAAAAACCTACTCCCAGAGTTTTGTAGTCTTTCACACAGAGGCGCAGAGGCAGATTCGGAAATGGGAAAGGGAGGGAAGGGCAGATGAATGGATAGACAGATGAGAAGACAGATGGGCAGAGGAATGGACACAGTGAGATGAGAGGAGGAGAGGGGATGGAGAGGGGAGGGCAGAAGGGCTAAAATGCTGGCCTTAATGTCACCAAGCACAATTCCGTTCCCGTCACTGCATGGTCCCCAACCACCCGCTGACCTCTGGAACAACTAAGCAGAGTTAGGAGCATCCCTGCATGCCAGCATAGCCAGGCGTGCCCACAGCACACACACACACACACCAAAATAGAAGATGCTTCTTCCCAGTTGACTTGGGCCCGTTCCCCAATCACTCTGCACAGTCTGTAATGTGGACTAGATAGTTATTGAATGACAGTTTGCCAAAACATGGTTTCATGGAACCAATTTTATCACACAAATTCTTTCATCACACAAAATCTTCTGAAAGTACAGAAGAATTGGGCTCCAAGTGAAAATGTCCATGTAAGGGTTCTTGTATGTATGTCTATATTCAGTTCAAAAAGGTCCTTGCATGCTAAGTGGATAAAATAAGACAGAACTAATTAGTGCCATCCCTTGTAATTGTTTTCAAACACAATATTAAGGGTTTAATGGAGGAGAAAAGCGGACATATTTAGCCAAATCAGTATCTCTGTGGGAGGATGCACACATTGGACCAAGATGGCAGCTTGGCTGAAATAGAGCTGGGAGAGCCGGTGAGAGAAAGAAGCAGCACACAGCCCAGGCCCTGCAGTATCACCTAGACAAGCTTGTATTGTGTCCGTCTCTCCAGAAAACGCCCAACCAGGAGAGCGTCTGTCCAAGACGCCAGATGCCATGGTTTGAGAGGGGGCTGATGCCAACTGCCACTTTCCTGTGGCTGGCACTGCTGCCAGTGAAACCTCAGGTGAATGCTCTGTTGTTTAGTCCAGGTGCCAACTGGCCGTCCGTGGTGTGGACTCCACAGAAAGTGCTAAAGCCTGGGCGCAACGGCGATGCTGACTTGCCTCTTGCACATTAGACTCTCGCTCTCTTGTCTAACATGGCCCTGGTCTGTTCCGTGTGCAGGAACCCTCCACCTTCAACTGAACATCTCTCTATGAACAGGCCCTTACACACAGCCACCATGTTCCTGCTGGTTAAGAGCGTCTATAAGTCACCCCAAGAGTCAATATTTGATTTCAAATAGCCGCGCAGGAAAATGAAAAGCTCGTTCTCACAGGGGCCAGGAACCAGTGTCCAGAGAGCTGTCCCATGTCAGCACATGTAGCCTCACTTCTCCTTGTTTTCCCAGAGCCAGAGGTGCCACTACAAGGTCAGCCAGTCCCGCCCGGCCAGCTCAATCCAAAGTAGCCACCTGTGTGCACTGTGACCTGGTTTTGGATACCTCAGAGCATGTCCTTGTCCCACACTGATCTGACCAGGCCAGTGCACCTGTTGCCACAACAGCTAAGCAAGTTGTCAGAAAATGAAGCAGCAGAACAGCCGCAGGTGTGACTCCTCGGAGCACCACAGGGGCACAGCCCAGAGCCTCCCGCCCATCTCCCAGCATGCAAACACAGGCCCCAGCAGTGCTGCATTCCTCTGACAGCTTACTCACACAGAGGTGCACAGCTCATGGCAGTCCAGGATTCCCTTCTCTCTGGGACAGCGATTTAGCCCTTTAAGATGGAAAGAAAATCGGGGCCAAGGCAATAGTAGGTGTAGCATTTGCCTTGCATGCCAACCCAGGTTTGATACCCAGCATCTCATATGGCCCCAGAGAACCACTAGGAGTAATTCCTGAGTGCAGAGCCAGAAGTAACCCCCTGAGCATTGCCAGGTGTGACCCAAAAGGCTGAAAAAAAGGAAAGAAAACAAAAAACAATGATAGTTTATGGAACTAGGCTGCACTAGGGTCAGCAGCTCATTTACCACCACTCGAGTGCCAAAGGTCCTCCACCAGGTCCTGCCACTCCTTCCAGACCTCTTCACCCCACTGCTTGGTAATTTCAGTTCTGCAGCCTATGATCAAGGTCAGCCTTGAAGATTTAAGTCTTCAGGAGGACTCAGTACCGGCAGGTGTGGGCTTCTCTGGCTCACTGTCTGCCTCCTGCAGTGGAGAGGGCTGTCCATGTCCCTGCTGAGGCTGCCCAGGGAGGCCCTTCCTTCTGTTCTCCTGCCCTGATCTGCCTTTAGAGTGAGGCTTTTCCCCACAGACAAGAGAGATGGGAGATGCTGCTTTCAGAGGGTGAAACCCTAACAGAATGGATAGGCAGAAGCAAGATCTTTGTCTGCTTTTTTTGCAAGATTTGTAGGTCCCAGGCCACCTCACTGAACACAAGGCCCTCCGCCCGCCCGCCCAGCTCTCTCCCCTGCGCAGCTATCCCTCCCCCGCCCAATCCAGGGCTCCTGACTTATCTCTACTCTTAAAAAAAAAAAAGTGCTGTAAGTGAATAGCTCGAAGCATTAAGCAGCTCAAAAATCAATTCCACGACACATTTGAGCAGGAGCCAATTCTATAGGCGTGCCCCCACCCTCCCCACAATAATGGCTGTCTGTGTCGATGAAAATGGTTTTATCGCGGCATCTTAGTAGCAGATAGGAGCAAAGCATTGCAAGCTCGTAGATGGAACCTGTGGAGAGGAGAAAGACAGAACCTTTCCCTGCTTTCGTCCAGGAGGCACGCAGGGGCGGGGCACGACGGTTCTGGCACTCTCAAGGAGTCTGCTTCGGAGGGTCGTCTGCAAGGCGAGACCGGGAAGGAAGCGGCACCCCAAGGTGCACCCCCACCCCGTGTCACCTACAGCCACCCCCACTCCCACCGGGACATCAACAGAAAACAGAAACCTGGAGAGAAGCGGGAGGGACCTTCCAGACCTGGACAGACCTCCGTGATTTGAGGAGACCTGGATAGATCTCGCGAGATTTGAGACCTTCTGGATCTGGATAGGTCTCGATATTTGAGGAGACCTGCTAGACCTGGATAGATCTCGCGAGATTTGAGGAGACCTCTATAGTGTCGCATCTGACGTTGGGTTTCCTTCTTTCCGCATGGAGGTGCGTAAAGGGACCCCAGACTCTCCCTCTCAGAACCCCCAACCCCGCCGCGCAGCGCCTCTCCTGAGCTCGAGGCCTGAGAAGGTGCTCGGGAGGCCCCAGCGCAGCGATTCTCGCAGTTCGTGTCGACTGAAGCGCTGTGGACCGGGACACCCAGACAAGGCCTGAGGAGACCTCGCGGTACCTGGGGAGACTCCGCTGAACCCTCGGAGGACCTCGAGAGGCGTGGGGGAAACCCGCGCCTGGGCAGTGCAGGGTGCTGGTGCTCTCAGTGGTGCCCGCCGGACCAGACTGTGCTGCACCGAGACTAATCTGCAGCATGTCTACTAGGATTCCATTTTTAAGAAAGGTGTGAGATATGTGTACACCAGTGTAAAATCACTGAAAATATAAGAGCCATTCTTGAGCAGGTATGTGAAAATAAGAATATTCATGACATAGTGGAAATGCAAATTTCTACCGTATTTTTTTAGAGTCAGTTTGTGGAAACTCTTGATCAACTAGATGGAACAATCCCATTTGAAACTGGCCCTGCAGAAATGCTCGGCAATGAGTAAGCAGGCCTGTTCTTTGCCGCCCTCTCTTAGGAATATATCCAAGGAGGCACAGAAATCTTCAGAAATGACACTTACTGCTCTATTGTTTGCAATAGTGAGAAACTTTTTAAAACATTACTGGACATTGTCTGTCTCTGTCTGTCTCTGACAGAGACAGAGACAGACTATGGGGCAGAGCTGCTACTGGCTCTCACTGTGCTCAGCCGCTCACGAGGCGCCCAGGAGGGATGGCAGGTTCTAGCCCTGGCCCCCACCCCAGCAGAGCCTTGCAACAAGCCAGACGACCCCCACTCCATGAGGGCCTCCATTTTCCACATCCAGACTTCTCTCTCATCAGAACTCCACCCAGAAGACCAATTTATCACAGCCCGGCTCCGGCCCACGCGGTTCATCAATAAATGCTGGACTTAGAGATGACTACAGAGCATGCTACCTGCACGGCAGAGCCTGGCAAGCTACCCGTGTTGTATTTGATATGCCAAATACCAGTAACAATTATAGACCTCATTCCAGAATGGATTGAGGCTCTTTATGCTCCTGGAGCAAGCAGATGCCCTTGGGCTCTTCTAGCATGAGACAGGACATATGGAGGCTGTTACTGGGGCCCGCTCGAGCAAATCGATGATGAATGGGAAGACAGTGATACAGTGATACAGTGATACTGGACATTAGATTATAAATTACTTTCTAATGCCACATCATGACTATGGTTTTAAAGATTATTGAGTAACAGGAATTATATACCTCATTCCCATGACCTGATGGAATGGTTTGAGGCTCTTTATGTTCCTGAAGCAAGCAGATTCCCTTGGCTCTACTAGCATGAGACAGGACATATGGAGATGTTACTGGTGCCCGCTCGAGAAAATCGATGATGAACGGGAAGACAGTGAGTAATAGGAGAGGTTTACAGTGTGTGCTAAATCTAAGGAAGCAAGATGCAAGCCAGCTTCTGAGTATAATCCCTTAACATTAATCAATGAGCCCAGTCCCTGTTATACTCATATAAGCGCACATACTGCCCTTAAAAATTTTTTTAAAACTCATCAAAAAATTCAGCTGTGTGGTAACAAGATTGGAATTCTTCCCATTAATCTAGTTGTTCACTAACTGTTCTTCAATGAATCCGAGGTTCCTTTTATGATCAGAATTTCTTTCATGAGAAAAATCATTAGTATGCCTGTTTGTCCCACAGCTCATTGGCCTTCATTTTGTCTTTTTGCTCAACTAGAAAGTTTCTGAAGATAGCTCTGAAGGTACCTCGAGGAGAGGTGCCTGGAGAAAGCAGCTGTATTTCACACTTTCCTGCTGCCGCTCCTACATTCTCTGTCCTCTTGGGGATGTTGAAATGTGTTCACGTCCGGGGCACTGCAGTACCTCCTGGGCACCTGGGGAGATGGATGAGCCGACGCTCCGGGCAGCATCTGTGAGCACCACAGAAGGTCGTCCCTCAGCAGAAATTGAAATGGATGTTATTTACTCTGACCAGCGCTGATTGCTTTAAGGGCACATAAATTGTGGCTACAGGGGTGGAACCAGAGGTTGCAGATGGTGGCCAGCCAAGTCTGTGTCAAGGACACCTTGTCCATCATGGTCCTGAGTCCCTGAAGGCACTATTGGTGCAGCCAAGAGCCATTATTGTAGCAGTAACCCGCTGGGATTTGCAGGTGACTCACCCTGAACCCTGGGTCTGTCATGGGGCCAGATGTCTGGGATATTTCACTGGACTGCAAGGGGTACTTCCTGTGGCCTTGCTGATACAACTTAAATCAACTCTGCCCCTCACATTCTCCTTGGAAAGCCCCCAAGTGGCTGCCATCACCTGATTTGTGGAAGCTGGTTCTCAGAATTCATATTTTTCAACTCTGCAAAAGTCATATTACTTGAGTCGTGTTATTAATCCATATTAGAAAGTTTCTGATGCCAAGAGTAGCTGAGCACTGCAGATTTATGTATAATTTCCTCATTCAAGCAGCAGATAGAAAGGTAGCAATTGGGCTCTTCATTTTATAGCCAAATCTGGAACTCAGAGAGGTGAATAACATTGCCTGACATCACACAGCACCTAGACAGTGTGTCTGGGGCTTGAATCCAGGCAACCTGGCTTACTAGGGCTTCTTGGGCCTCCACACTTATCTACTAAGGGAGACTAATCCCAGGTAACGTTTGCAAGTGTTTTTGTTGATTTTACCCACAGTGAGGATTTAGTCCCTTGCAGTCATTGCTACTCAGAGTCCAGAGCAAAAAGAAGAATCAGGCTTTACTGGGACGTCTGTGTCATCGCCTGTTCCTCAGTTCTACTGTCTTGATTACTCTCCGAGGGCCAGATCACATCTGATCCTCTCCCCGCTCAGCAACCCTAAAGCATCTTGACCATCCTCTCAGGGCTTCTGCTGTGGAAGAGGCGGAAACAGTGGCTGAAGGGTTAGAGTAACACTGTGAGGTCTGAGCAGTCTCCCTGGGCGGGCCTGTGCATCTAGGACCCCCACCCTAGCTATCTGCACAGAACTAGAATTAATTGATGAGAATCATTTTGGACTCCATAGACTGGTGATTAATTACAGTCTGTTACCTGCTCAGCACAAGCGCCTGGACCCTGGATGTGAAACCTCCCTCCTTCCCTCCCACCAGCTGGAGCCTGGGACTGGCACTCAATCCCTCCTTTTTAAACCACAGACAGTTCTGAGTCGGGCTTACTCTCCCCAGCACTCTGGGGAACACTGAGCTGAACGAGGAGTCAGCCTCACAGGCCTGACTTCTCTGAGGAGCGTGGGGCTGTGGGCTTGCAGCCTGAGACCACCCCTGCCCTGCCGGCAGTGCCTCTATTCTTCCACCAGAGCCTTGGAGTTTTAACTTGCAAATGCCATGCCCTGGCAGGGAGCCCCTGGCTGCCAAGCTATTCAGCCAGTATACACGAAGCTCTCTGAAGACAGGGGAATTTCCCAAGGACCTCTCCAAATTCTCACATCCTCCAGGTGAAACACAGCCTCCCCTCCATAGGAGTAAACCAGTAAACCAACACAGGACTTCAGGGACACTCTGCCATTGCATGTGGGGATGTGTGGCCTGCCGTAGTTCACCTGCTGACCTGCAATATCTACATCCCTAGGGCTCTGCCTTGCACATTCCACCGATCTGGAAAGGCCTGCTCAGCCCAGCTTCCTCCTACCCTCTGAAGCTTTACCCAGCCTGTCTTCAGCATCTCTGTCTGGGAGTTGTCTCTACAGTCAGGACTACTGATCACTTGCCACATGCCTCAGATCCTCCACAGAGCTTTTCCGGGCCTTTCCAGCTCACAGGCCCCAATGTTGCTGCGACAACAGCCAGCTCTGCTGCCAAGATTCTAACCAGCCCCTCCCTCCAGGCTGGGCCACCAGGTGAGGCTCCCAGAAAGGTGTTGCAGGACAGAACTCCAGAAGCCAGCAGGCAAATCCAGGCTTAAGATGCCTGAAGGCCAGAGCATCAGCCTGCACCCCTCTGACAGATAAAGGGGACGCCGGAATCATTCCCTCAGCAGCTGAATAGAACCATATTCCCCCTCTCACATTTCCGGCTTCTGGGACACGCACAGCAGAACCAGAAGCCTTTGGTGAGGGCACGGTAACCTCACACATATAAGGAGCCAAACAATATGTCTTCACTGCTTGCTTTCCAGCGCCTCTCAAACTGCAATATAACTCAACTTCGAGTTTTTCATCTTCTGTTTGGCAACAGAAAATCAGTGTAAAAATCCTACTTCTAAATATGTGTTTACAAATGTACAATGTTCTTCGGGGCCACTAGTCATAAATTCAGCACACAAAAGGCTTGCTTTCTGCTCAGATTTATGAGAACACCAAAGGCTGCTTGCAACATGCTGCATAGCTTGAGCAAATCAGGCACTACAGGCTACAGAAGACGTTGAGGAGGCACCAGAAGAAGACAGGAAGGAGGGAAAGAAGCAGGGGGCAAGGGGAGAGAGGCAGCCATGGGAAGTGTTCCTTGACAAAGTCCCATTGGGAACCAGAACAATCCTAGTTCCTCGGATCACTTGGGACCTCACAGAGTCACTCAAAGGGAAAGGGTCTCTCAGTGCTGCAAGAAGGAGGCTCATTCCAGAATGGAAGCCAAATAGGGAGAGGCTGGAGCTCTCCCAGTGTTCTGGCCCCTGGGCAGTGGGCCCAGCTGAGGGCCTGCAAGCAAACATCTTCACACCCAATGAAGGACGGAGGACCTCAAGACTGTGCTGAACGTGCTAAGCAGCCCCATAGGTCACAGCACTTCATACCCACAGAGGCCCTCTTCAGAGAGAAATGCCGTCACCTGACTCAGCTCACAGGAAAACCTCAGTGCCACCTTCTCTGAAAGCAGGTTCAGATAGTGAAGGAAGAGGCCCCTCACATCACATGTCATGGCCCCCATCTCTCAGCAAGCCAGTGGGCACCTGGAAGACAATTTTCTTCTGATAAAGCTTTTTTTCCTGCAGCTAGGTGCCTGGGGTTTCCCACAAAGTTCACTGCCCCTGTGCAAAGAGAAAAGTCACACTCACTCCATGAGTGATTCCAGATTCCCAGTGAGTTAAAGGGGGACCATAAGTTTCCCTAAGACAAAGAGAGGCACTGTCCACCCTTCTAAAAATATGCTCTAGAGGAATGCAATGCTATCATGTAATACATGATAACTCTTCAGTGTCAGTATTGTAAACCACAATGCACAAAAGGAGAGAGAAGGAGACAAGAAAAGTGCCTTCCATAGAGGTAGGTTGTAGGGATGGTGATGAGAGGGAAATGGGGCACATTGGTGTTGGGAAATGTGCACTGGTGTGGGATGGGTGTTGGAACACTATATGACTGAAACCCAATCATGAACAGCTTTGTAATGGTCTATCACACAGTGATTCAATTAAAAACAATACATTATTTCAAAGGCAAATGTAGATATGATAATAATAACAATAATTATATTAATAGTATTATCACTATCACTATCACTATCTTCCCATTAATCATCTATTTGCTAGAGCGGGCACCAGTAATATCTCCTTATGTCCCGTCTCATGCTAGTAGAACCCAAAGGCATCCGTCAGCTCCAGGAACATAAAGAGCCTCAAACAATTATATTAGGTCACAGGAATGACCTAATATAAATGTTACTGGTATTTGGCATATCAAATACTACACGAGCAGCTTGCCAGGCTTGCTGTGCGGGTGGCATACTGTTGTAGTCACCTCTAAATAAAGCATTTATTGATAAACCACGTGGCCTTGCGAGCCGGGCTGTGATAGTCTGGTCTGCTGGGTGGAGTTGTGACAAGAGGGAAGTCCAGATGTGGAAAATGGCGGGCCCCATGGAGTGGGGAGGGTGGTCTGGCTTGTTGTGAGGCTCAGCTGGGGTGGCAGGCCAGGGCTAGAACCCGCCATGCCTCCCGGGCGCCTCACGAGCAGCTGGGCACAGGGAGAGCAAGTAGCAGCACTGCCCCATGTCTGAGAGTCTGGTTCAGCATACCTGGGCCGGATTGAAAAAAAAAAACTGCTGCAGGGTGGCTGTCGATGATCCGGGCTGTGATAGTCTGGTCTGCTGGGTGGAGTTGTGAGGAGAGGGAAGTCTGGATGTGGAAAATGGCGGGCCCCATGGAGTGGGGGAGGGTGGTCTGGCTTGTTGTGAGGCTCAGCTGGGGTGGCATGCCAGGGGCTAGAACCTGCCATGCCTCCCGGGTGCCTCACAAGCAGCTGGGCACAGGGAGAGCAAGTAGCAGCTCTGCCCCATGTCTGAGAGTATTTCAAGCCCAGGAATAGTATTATCAGCTACAACAATTCATGACAACACATGAATGCACACACAGATACGTTTGCCCAAAATAGGTTCTAAGACTCCCCATGTTCGATTGATCATGAAGCATCCAGGAGAGGGGATGGGTTCTGGCCCCAGCCTGCCACCCCAACAGAGCCTCAGAAAAAGCCAGAAGAACCTCACACAGCATAATCACAGCCATTTTCAAGGTCCAGACGCCATAATTCGTCAGAGCTCCACCCTAGAGAAAAGCCAATTTCAAACCCAGGTATGTGGATCTCAGAAGCTGAAGTCACAGGGCTTCCATGCAGATTGACCTAGGATCCCTTCCCGCACCTCTGTTCCTTCTGGAAGCCCCAGCGGACCCATCCACGAACTGCTTCTGGTCTGTCGGCCATGATCCAGGGACACACACACAGGGCAGAGCTGCTAACAGCTTTCTCCATGGTGCACGGCCGCAAAGCAACCACACAGTATCTGAAACTAGTATAAACCAACTATGTTTTAGAAACTCGGAAATTTCTGTCAATGCAAGAACAGGTATCCAGATTCTCCCACAACAAACCAGAAAAAAAGGTCATGACTTTATCAATACCATTGCCATATATGGGCTGTAATGGTCAATAGAATCAGTGCCGGCTAAGGGAGCAGGCATGAAGATGAGGGATGGGTGGGAAAAACAGGGTCTTTGGTGTTGGAAACACAGGTGGTGGAATTGCTGTTGAATGTTGAATCTTTCTAACTATTGTGAAAAACTTGATCACTTGAAGCTGGGTCTGCGTGACTCTGCCTCAGTCTCTCCTGAGTAGAACTGAGGCACTGAAGTGACAACAGCTGCCTTCCACAGAGCTGCCATGCGTGGGGCACAGCAGTCCTCCACTCAGTCCTCCCCAACGTGACAACACCAGCGCTGGAAACATCCAGGGGGCCACAGCAGCTCGCTCGGGTGCCCTTGGGGGTGCATTCTGTTTGCTGGCTTCAGGAAGGTAAACATAAGGGCTGAGAGAGTAGTACAGCAGGTACTTGCCTGGCAAGCAGTTGATCCTGGTTCACCACATATGCCCCCTGAGCACCTGCAGAAGTGACCCTGTGACAGAGTGAGGTATAATTCCTGAGCACACCAAGACGCAGATACACCTGGCAGAGCAGATACCAACTTTCCCCGTTGAACCCCCTGCATTCCATGGACCACGAGGCGACTTCTGACCCGAGTCCACCATCCCGATAGAGCCTCAGAAGAACCCAGAGAAACCCCCACATCTTGCTGGCAATGATCTTACACTCCGCAGCTTCTAAGATCTCCACCCTAGAGATTAAGCCAGTCTCCAGCCCAGCTTGTCAGAAACCCAGCCTACAAGGACCCACCCTTCAGAGACCCGCCCTTCAGAGGAGAGTATTTCAAGCCCAGGAATGCTTGAGCCACAGACTCAGATACACCCGGCAGAGCAAATACCAACTTTCCGCTTGCGGCGGCCGCTGTGTAGCTGTACAATTTACCTCCAAATTACCATGAATATTCTACCCACCCCTCGGAGAGAGCCCCACAAGGTAATGAGAGTATAGCGCCCACACAGCAGAGCCTGGCAAGCTGTCCGATGCATGTTCGATATGCCAAAACCAGTAACAAAAATGTTTTCCTGACCCCAAAAGAGCCCTTAATACGGCAGCAGTAAGAAAGGCGAACAAGCAGTGCCTGATAAAATTTCACAGCCAACCTAGGTTGCCAAAATGAAGAACTAAAATGATTGTACTTTCAAGGCACATACACTGGCGTCGGAATTATATATCGAGGATCTGATGGTGCAAGTGCAAAAAAATCAAGTACGACATCATTGGTCTGACTGAGACGAGGAGGCGCCAGTCGCATCATGCTGTATTTGACACCAGAGAAGAACTGTTTCTTGGAACATGGGACGAAAGAGGCATTGGTGGTGTTGGTGTCCTTGTCAACACGAACATGGCAGTCAACATTGATTCACTTGAATGCCTAACAAACCAGATAGGACTATTACACTTGAAGAGATTGTGAAAAATGTACTTTGTAAATCATGGTGTTTTAATTAGAAAAAATGAAAAATATGTTCTAAGAGCCAGTGTATGGGGGTTGAGCACACTCCATCTCGATTTTATCACACATGACAGATTTTGACATGAATATGACACACTTTTGTATGATCTAAGTTCTGAGCTGCTGCTGGCTCTCCCTGTGCCCAGCCACTCTCGAGGCGCCCAGGAGGGATGGTGGGTTCTAGCCTGATCTGCCACACCAGCAGAGCCTTGCAACAAGCTAGACGACCCCCCCACTCCATGAGAGCCTCCATTTTCCACATCTGGACTTCCCCTCTTGTCAGAACTCCACCTAGCAGACCAGCCTATCACAGCCCTGCTCATCGAGATCCACCCTGCAGCAGTCTTTTTTAAACCCAGCCCATGTATGCTGATCCAGAGACTCACAGACATGGGGCAGAGCTGCTACTGCTTCTCCCTGTGCCTAGTCACTTTCGAGGTGCCCAGAAGGGATGGTGGGTTCTAGCCTGGCCCGCCACCCCAGCAGAGCCTTGCAACAAGCTAGATGACCCCCTCACTCCATGAGGGCCTCCATTTTCCACATCCGGACCTCCCTCTCATCAGAACTCCACCCAGCAGACCAGCCTATCACAGCCCGGCTCATCGAGATCCACCCTGCAGCAGTCTTTTAAATCCGGCCCAGGTATGCTGAGCCAGAGACTCACAGACATGGGACAGAGCTGCTACTGGCTCTCCCTGTGCCCAGCCACTCGAGGCGCCCAGGAGGGATGGTAGGTTCTAGCCTGGCCCGCCACCCCAGCAGAGCCTTGCAACAAGCTAGACTACCCACCCCCACTCCATGAGGGCCTCCATTCTCCACATCCAGACTTCCCTCTCATCAGAACTCTACCCAGCAGACCAGCCTATCACAGCCTGGCTTTCAAGGCCGCCTTACAGCATGGTTCATCAATAAATGCTGAATTTAGAGATGACTACAAGAGTTTGCTACCCACACAGCAGAGCCTGGCAAACTACCCGTGTCGTATTTGATATGCCAAATACCAATAACAATTTTAGACCTCATTCCCATGACCTGATGGAATGGTTTGAGGCTCTTTATGTTTCTGGAGCAAGCAGGTGCACTTGGGCTCTACTAACATGAGACAGGACATATGGAGATGTTACTGGTGCCCGCTCGAGCAAATCAATGATGAACGGGAAGACAGTGATACAGTGACAGTGATGACACACTATAGGTCCTGGTGTGAAGGGGAAGGAGCATGAAGTTTTGTTTAATTGGGTCTATCCTAAACCAGTTTGGCAGAGGAACCATATTTCTGCATAACATCTCTAAGCATCTGTGTGTAAAATATCCAAATGTTTGTAGTTGAGAAAAAAATCCTCAAATATCCATTGAGTCCCATTTCTAGTGAGGAACCCAACTTGGAAAATAAAAGCAAGAGAGACATGAAGGTAAGACACAGGAAGAGAACCCTTCCCACTGATAAACATAATATATATTTAGAGAGATAGATGCATAGATATGTAGATATACATGCACACCTTTGTGCCATGCATATATATATATGTATATACATATGTGCATGCATATGTATGGATATACATATATATCCATGCACACCTTTGCTCATTGCTGCACATATCACAAGGCTACAATATGGAAACAACCCAAATGCACAACTACAGATGAATAGGATGCTGTCTTGTACCTCCAGAATCGGAGGGCTTGCAGGAAGGCACTGTGTGGAGCTGATAAAGTGAGCCACTGTCCTGGTGTCCTTGACACCCCCTGCCTCTCCTCATTTTTGATCCATTGTCATCTTTAACATGTTGATGGCCATGCCTGAGGCAGGATCCTGAACTATCAGATTCCTGAACTTCCTTCCAGACCCTTCTCTGGAGAGTTGTAGAGCAACAGTGTCAAGTATGTGCCTGGGTGCACACGTGCCTAGGTGCATCATGCCCGTGCTCATGTGTCCAGGTGCATAGATGTCTGTGTGAACACAAATGGTCAGGGGAAAGGAAGTGGCCTCCAAAGATTAGCCTAATTTTTAAATTAGTACCAAAGTCAAGGCCTCTTTTACCCAGGGACTGAAGAGGGACAGGAAAGCAGACACATGGGCTCAAGTCACCATAGACCTAAGTGGTCTTACACACTGTGTGTCATGTCGGTCTTTTACCTACCTGGCTTATACATTCAGCTAAATGTGCTCCTCTGACATCTACTACTCCGACTATGACAGCTTCCCATTCCCAGAGCAGTAAGGAAGAAAGGGAAATTTCCAGTTGGAGCCAGATGTCAGCATCCCCATTCGCTCAAGTGGTGTCAAAGAGCTTTGCTTTATGACTTTCTCTTGTTTAACCCCACCATTGAGGACAGCTTCCCTTCTAACTTAGTCCCTGGCTCTGGGTCCACCCATTGTTAGGGTCCCTGCATATGTTGACCCTGGGCAGAGCAATGAAAACCCAGGCCTCTGGGACCTGAATGTGGGTGAACCTTGCCCAGCTGTGAGTAGAGAGCCTGACAACACACTAACCACAAGCCACTGAGACTGTTTATCTATGTGTATGAGAGAGAGAGAGAGAGAGAAAGGGAGAGAGTCCCCTGTACCCATGGCACATACGCATGTACCAACAGTACCCAACAAATCCCACTGTCATTCAAGATTGAGACTAATAGCTTGAGCCCTACAGCTACCTTTGCCCCACCCAAACTCTTTGTGCACACACCCTCAGTTCCTGAAGAACCCGCTGGTGTTGTAGCCTGCCTCATTTTAGCCTTAAGATATCTTCCTCCAAGGGTCACAGCAGAGCTGTGTCTTTCTTCAATCCAGAAACTTCTGTACCTCTGCGTCCTATTTAACACCAACAGGGAAATGGCGACCTAGAGCATGACACTCTCTCTGCCTTTCATGTCCACCAAAAGGCTCCAAAGAACATTATTTTTTAACAGAGAGAATCTCTTGAGCCTTGTCATCGTTAACTATTTATGTGATCTGTGTGTTCATAAAGCGTTTCCTTGTCTGGAGCATTAACGAAGGCTACACTTTGGAATATCTCTGCTCTCTTGTACCATGCCAGGATGATTCAGAAAATTTCAGGCTTTACTGACGATTCCCCAAGTCAGCCTTGGAGCTTCCATTCAGCCTGCCGCAGGGCATGGCCTCCAAGTCTCGTGGTCTCCGCTGCTTTGATCTGTTCTCTGTGCCAAGAAGAAAAGGGCAGTGCACCCTCAGACCCACCACCCTCCCACACCTCCGGAAACCTTCAGTTCTTCTTACACTGGGCGTGTTAGATCCCTGGAGGCACACAGGGGGGACCATAGTATGAAAAGAAGATTCCACAACATTTCCCATTAGTCTGTACCTGCCCGTTGCCCTTTTCTTTATTTTCATTTTTTTAATTAAACATTTTATTATACCACCGTGAGATATACAATTACAACGTTGTTCATGTTTGGAGGTTTTGGTCACAAAGTGTTCCAGCACCCGCCTCCACCAGTGCCCATTTCCCACCACCAATGTCCTCAATTCCCTCCCCTCCCATAGCCTGCCTAAATGGCAGGTTCTTTATCTCTTTTCTTTCTCCCTCTCTCTCCCTTCCTTCTCCTATACATTTGTGGGTTACCATACATACACTTGGAAGTCATCATGTGCATTTTTTTGCCTGTATTTAATGCTCAGTTCTATGTTGGTATCAGACCTTTCGACATTTATTCACACATGTTCCCTTCTCTGTCTTACCTAACCTCTGACTCCCTCACGTTTGCGGTAATTTCCACTTTTGGTAAGACCACCTGATACATTTATGTCATGCAAATAAATGCAGTCATTCTATGTCTCTCTCTTTGTGACTAAGTTCACTCAACAATCAACAAGATCCTTTCCATGTCCATCCATTTATAGGCAAATTTCATAACTTCATTTTTCCTAACAGCTGCATAGTATTCCATTGTATAGATGTACCACAGTTTCTTTATCCAGTCATCAGTTCTCGGGCATACTGGTTGTTTCCAGGTTCTGGCTATTGTGAATAGTGCTATATAACTGTATCACTGTCTTCTCATTCATCTTCGATTTGCTCGAGCGGGGCACCAGTAACATCTCTATATGACCTGTCTCATGCAGGTAGAGCCCAAAGGAACCTGCTTGCTCCAGGAACATAAAGAGCCTCAAACCATTCCATCAGGTCATGGGTATGAGGTCTATAATTGTTACTGGTATCTGGCATATTAAATATTAAATACGACATGGGTAGCTTGCCAGGCTCTGCCGTGTGGGTAGCATAATCTTGTAGTCATCTCAAAATATAACATTTATTGATGAACCGCATGGCGCATAGCGGCCGTGTGAGCCGGGCTATGATAGGCTGGTCTGCTGGGTGGAGTTCTGACGAGGGGGAAGTCCAGATGTGGAAAATGAAGGTCCTCATGGAGTGGGGGGGGGTTCGTCTGGCTTGTTGTGAGGTTATGCTGGGGTGGCGGGCCAGGGATAGAACCTGCCATCCTTCCCAGGCACCTTGTGAGCGGCTGGGCACAGTGAGAGCCAGTGGCAGCTCTGTCCCATGTCAGTCTTTTTTTCATAGTGCTGCTATGAAAATAAAAGTGTGGATTGTGTTTCTGCTGTGTGTTTTTGGCTTCCCAGGGTATATTCCCAGGAGTGGTATGGCTGGGTCAAAGGGAGCTCAATTTTTATCTTTGGAGGAATGTCCATATTTTTTTCCAGAAAGGTTGTACAAGTCGACATTCCCAACAATGTATGAGAGTCCCTTCTTGACCCTCTCCTTTAGCAACCCCCACACAGGAGAGTGCTGCCCGGGTCCTTCACAGGTGAGTGCTGTCCCATCCTTACCTGCCTCTGCTCTCCCATCCGGGAATGCACAGAGCAGCTGGGACTTTAAGGGAGACTTTCTTTGACTTCCAGTTCTTCCAAATAGGCTTGGAAATGTTTTCTCTGCTCTGCAGGTGTTTTCTAGTTGTTGGCACACAAATCCCGTGTTATTGCTCTGAAGCTCTGTTCTCTCTTTTGCTTTCATCTTTGCAAAGTGGCCTCCAGGAAAGTGCCCTTCCACATAAGGCTTCACTATCACTTTTCCAGCAGGAAAACGGAGCAGAGACTCAGATTCACATTCTCTTTGTAGAAACTTTGACACCCGGAGATCATTTCTGAGAAACCAGAAACTGTGAGCACCATTCAAGGCCTTTAGTCATAGTGGCAAAGTTTGGGGAGTCAGAAAGTGGGACTCAAAATTGCCTTTCAACAGATTAGAAAGACACTGACAGTCACGTGAACAGACACATGAGTGCTGACTGCTGAGACTGACCTTGACGGTGTCGGTCCTGGATCAGCTCTGCATTTCACCCTCACAGCCAGTGTCCCTATGACTTTTGAGGCTGTGTCCAGGGAAGCAGGAGCAAAGTCCAGACCTTGGATGTCACATAGGATGATTTCTGCTTCTTAGCATTCCCTGCAGCTCACATAATTTTTTCTCTCGTTGGCTGGGATCTCAGGGTGATTCATCTAAAAGACTTTGGGGTGGAGATCCTAGCAATCTCCTCCTGGATGGCTCTACTCCCAAAGGAGAGGTGACTTTGTCCCCCGGGCCTGTTGAAGGCCTGGTGTGAGGCGGCACACTGTGGCCTGCAGCTCAGTGTCCAGTAGCCAGACAGAGGCTGAGGAGTGCTCCTAAGCTGAAGAGGCCACTGGCAATGCTGTTTGTGACACATGAGCCGAGTGACCCATTATCTAGGATGGCCTCTTGGGGACACGGGCAAAGCAGCGTGCATGACCAGGGGTGCTGTGTGCCAGCTGTGTCAGGGCAAAATAGGCCTTCAAAGACGGGGGCCTCTCCATGGTTAGGATGCAGTCAGGGGAGCAAGACAGTTCCAAGTCAAAGTGACAAAGTCAGAGATCCAGGCTTTCTGAGGGAAAAGAGCAACCATGATTCATGCTCAGAGAAAGTCAATCCAGCAAGATGGAAGGATACGCCTGTGACATCAAGCCCCACAACTTGGGGGTGTGGAGAAGGGTCGAGACAGTCTGTCCGCCACCATCCCAAGGGAAATGGACACAGGATACCCCCTTTGGTGGGTTGAGTGGTGCCAACACTCAACAGAAGCAGGAAAGAAAGCCCAGTATCCACCCTACAGTTAAGCATACCTACTTCTCCCATCAAGGAGACATGCAAAGAATTATGACCAGCAACACAGCAGGCGGGAGAACCACCGCTGTGGCACTGAGGTCTCTGCTTTTTAATCAGGGGCCCACATGGCTTACTCCCAGCACGGCATGGCTGCCCAAGCACCACCAGTGTGGCCGGAGGGATCCCAGACAGGTCCGGGACAAGCAGCACCCCACCTCCAGGGCCTGACATTAAATCATGGCCTAGTTGACTGACAACTGGTTGTCCCAGGAGTGGCCCATAATTTTTTTAACTATCACTATCACTATCTTCCCGTTAATCATCTATTTGCTAGAGTGGGCACCAGTAATATCTCCATATGTCCTGTCTCATGCTAGTAGGACCCAAAGGCATCTGCTTGCTCCAGGAACATAAAGAACCTCAAACCATTATATTAGGTGATGGGAATGACCTAATATAAATGTTACTGATATTTGGCATATCAAAATACTACACGAGCAGCTTGCCAGGCTTGCCCTTCAGGTGGCATACTGTTGTAGTCACCTCTAAATAAAGCATATATTGATGAACCGCATGGCCGCGCATGCCGCGCGAGCCTGGCTATGATAGTCTGGTCTGCTGGGTGGAGTTGTGGCGCAGAGGGAAGTCGGATGTGGAAAATGGCAGGCCCCATGGAGTAGGGGAGGGTGGTCTGGCTTGTTGTGAGGCTCTGCTGGGGTGGCAGGCCAGGGCTAGAACCCGCCATGCCTCCCGGGCGCCTCATGAGCCGCTGGGCACAGGGAGAGCAAGTAGCAGCTCTGCCTCATGTCTGAGAGTCTCTGGTTCAGCATACCTGGACGGATTGAAAACAAAAAAACTGCTGCAGGGTGGCTCGTGGCGCCTCCACGAGCAGCTGGGCACAGGGAGAGCAAGGAGCAGCTCTGCCCCATGTCTGAGAATCTCTGGTTCAGCATACCTGGGCGCGGATTGAAAAAAAAACTGCTGCAGGGTGGCTGTCTATGATCCGGGCTGTGATAGTCTGGTCTGCTGGGTGGAGTTGTGACAAGAGGGAAGTCGGATGTGGAAAATGGTGGGCCCCATGGAATAGGGGAGGGTGGTCTGGCTTGTTGTGAGGCTCTGCTGGGGTGGCAGGCCAGGGCTAGAACCCGCCATGCCTCCCAGGTGTCTCACGAGCAGCTGACCACAGGGAGAGCGAGTAGCAGCTCTGCCCCATGTCTGAGAGTCTCTGGTTCAGCATACCTGGGCGGATTAAAAAAAAAAACTGCCGCAGTGTGGCTGTCGATGATCCGGGCTGTGAGAGTCTGGTCTGCTGGGTAGAGTGAGTTGAGAGGGAAGTCCGATGTGGAAAATGGCAGGCTCTATGGAGTGGGGAGGGTGGTCTGGCTTGTTGTGAGGCTCTGCTGGGGTGGCAGGCCAGGGACTAGAATCCACCATGCCTCCCAGGTGCCTCACGAAGCAGCTGGGCACAGGGAGAGCAAGGAGCAGCTCTGCCCCATGTCTGAGAACTTTTTTTAACATAAAATGTATTTTATTTTAAATTTTATCTTTAACTTCTTTTTTAAATTTAAAACTGATTTTACTTTAAAGCAAACAGAAAGAAATGAATGAATGGCGTATAGAATGTCTGTTTTCAATTAAATGAATGAGTGATGTGTAGAATGTATGTTTTCAATGTTCCTTGTGTCCTGTCTCTAAAGGTGACTGGTTTGTTTTATTTCCTGTTTGAGTAGCACCCAGACATGCTCAGGGGTTACTCCTAGTGGTACTCAGGGGGACCGTATGGGAGGCTGGGGATTGAACCCAGGTTGACCGTGTGCAAGGCAAATGCCCCTCCCTGCAGTGCTATATCTCTGTCCCCTAAAAGTGACTGTCCTTAGTACACCTTTGGATTA